>JANRMT010062790.1:4143390-4184120 GCA_026402145.1 Polypterus bichir lapradei | reverse complement strand
TATCTATCTATCTATCTATCTATCTATCTATCTATCTATCTATCTATCTATCTATCTAATTAGTAGCATGTCGGTCAGTGATTCGGCTTTGCTCTTTTTAAAGTCCACCATCTCCTTTTTTAATTACATTGAGCTGCAGCAGTGGGCAAACCGATCCACTGGGTCTCTATTCCTTCTGTCTTCCACATGAACATCCCATGATCACACAGTTATCTGAAAACTCTTGAATGTTTTACTTATATAAATAAAAGAAGTGGTTAGGTGAGAGAGTCCAACTTTGCTCCTGAATAAGTTTTTGGTAATCTTTTATTTATGTTAATCATTGAATAAAATTGATATACTCTATCCTGTTAGGATGGTCACCAGAGAACAATGTTTGTTGAGTTTCAATTTTGTAATAAATATTAGTCATTTTATTATTCTCTTTACCTCCCTTTTTATAAAAAAAAATAGGTGGTATATAAATTTGAAGCTAAAGTCTGAATTCTTGAACATGCATGTTTAAAGAAATACTCCACCCAAAGATATATTTTTTCTATGTTATCCAATGTGGTTTGTAGTGATGGCCAAGAAAAAAAATGTAATGTTTTTCTGGAGTAAGGACATGACAAAGTTTGTGATAGAAGGGGACCCAATGGTGACCAAAGGAGTTGTGCTTTTGAAATGAAGATGGGACTTTTGACCAATGAATGAGGGTAGAGTGGGGTCTTTCTTTTCAAAATTCAAAGGATGTGTTTTGCATGTAATGATTGTATAACTGGATGACGTGACATTTGGATTATTTAATATAAGTGGCATGAGATTTTTCCATTGACGTTTTTGATATTGTTTGCTGTTGTCCAGTGTTGCTCACCATTGGCTTCTGTTCTATCAGATATTTTATGTCCTTTATCCACAGAAACATTACATTAATTAATCTACAAACTAGATCATCTGTATTAATGTATTAAAAAATCCTTTTTTTTGATGGAGTATTCCTTTAAGGTAGAAATCCTATTTCTAAATCAGGTTTCTTATTTTGTGTATGCCAAGATTTGTTTTTAAAAACTACAAAATTTCACCATATCAACACCCATTTCCAGTATTTAAGTTGACTCCTTGCTCCAGCACACCTACTGGTTTTCCTATTAATTTCGACTGTGTGCTGTTTTAAATGTCAAATATGTTGGCATTAACTGTGGTGAAGAATTTTTCTTTATGAAACTGTTATCAGTCTCTCTGACCTAATTGTCTGAGCCTTCATCACATGTAGCTCTCAAGAAAAAAATATGGGTGCCCCCAACTGTGTAGGCCACAGGGAAGAGACTAATTCACTTTCCCTGCTGGTTAAACTGTTTATAATGAAATCAAAGCATCACAGCAACCAAGAATGCTAGAACGCATTAATTTCCTCTAAACTCAACTGTATTAACAAGTGTTGCTGCTGAATTTTAAACTAGAAATTGTTTTGGACTCCATAGACACTTAAAAATCCAATCAAGCTAATGAGTTCACTTAACAGTATTGCACAACCTTAGATGATGAGCTTAGTTAGAATAAATAACTTGAGCAGCATATAATTATATTAAAAAAGCCAAGGCTAAAAACACACTGGCTGACTTGGTTTTGCCCCACTGATTTCTTGAAAGTCAAGTCACAAAGCATTGTTTTACTTTTTACTTATGCAGTAGGTCAATACAAAGTCATAGGTCTGTTTTTATGTAGTGAATTTGTCAATGCTGCCATTTATCAGGCATAAATATTAAATTCTTTTTATCTTCCCGTCTTCCACAGCGGCAAGGCACAACTCAAAACAGCAACAATTCAGAGTACAATGCTGCTGCTCTGATGGAACATTTGCGTGAAAAGGAAGAACGCATTCTGGCACTTGAAGCTGACATGACAAAATGGGAGCAAAAGTACCTGGAGGAAAGCGTCATGCGGCAGTTTGCTTTGGACGCTGCTGCAACCGCTGCTACGCAAAGGTACATTGCAAAAGCCAGACAACATGATGTTATTATATGCTGAAGTCTCTATCCATTGTCTGAAATACATTTCTTCCCAGAACATCCACTTACTACCTCCTGTTTGTTGGTATTTACGCTTCAATTGCTGTTACCTAAATTTAAGCTTGTAAGTTTTTCTTTCTATCAAAATTAAATCTGTGCCCATCAATCTGGTTCTGAATGTGCTAGCTTGATAGAAATGCAAAATGCATTGTTATTATTATTATTTAATAAGGTGTTTAGCAACAAGAAAAATTAATACAATGCCTGATTGTTTGTGGTTTGTTGCTAAACTTGGAGAGCAGTAGTCTAGCTAGCTTCAGAACTACAGTAGATGATCAACTGGAAATATAAAACTAGTTAGCTGATGTAATTTTATGATAGAGCTATAGATATGCAGGAGGAGATTAGAGGAACTGGAAACCTGAGTCGTCCCAAGATGCTTTGTGAAGAGGTGTGTAACCATTAATAGACAGGCAGTGCAGATGGTCTTGCAAAACTCATTTCACAGCTCAGGACCCAGACTAAGAAATAGTGTAGATTTTTAGTGTGTTTTGAAAGGCAAGGCACAGTTAATTATGCAGGCATAAGAAAAACAAATGCCTTCTGGTGGAACATACAATGGCAGGAGGTAGTAAGGAACACAGCTTTCCATGGCCTGAACAAGAACATTGAATTTGATTTTAGCAGCAGTTGAACACAGAGGAGGTAGCTTTTTTCCCAACCTATTGAGATCAGCAATCTTATCTCGTGTTGCCAGCTAATTCAGTGTATCTCATCCACAAGTGCATGCTGATTTTTCTTTTTGATGTGGTCAACAATATCATTTTGTTTATTTATGTATTTTCGTACCGGATGGTGTCTTCACAAACTACTAGCTCAACAACACACTGGTCATAATTTACAGTTTCCAAAGCTGCAGCCTTGGTGTTAGCCTCTGAATTCCCTTGAGAAAGTGGGATTTTTCAGAGAGTTCTTGAATAAAGACAACCAGCCTGCTGATGTGCATCTCATGTAAAATTGTGTTTCTTGCAAGGCACACTACTATTCTTAACTGATTTCCTCCGCTAGTAATGTAATATATTTGCTGAAACGCACAAGGTTTACATGTACTATTGGTTTTTGAGATGTTCCACAGAAGCCTCCGTATAAGAGGGATTTAAAGGACTTAATTTGATGTTAGAATTACATTTCTTTTTTATCATGTTTTTGACTTCTATAAATGTGCATTAGATGTGCACTGATCGCCTCCCCAAGTCACCTGTCAGGGTGCAATGGGAACATATGTTGCCCTCAGTTATTCTTTGTATGGTCTACTCCACGTATCATTGTGTACGGTATATACAGTATATCACCCCCAGAAGTACTTCATATTTGTTCTGTGAAATATTATGAAGATGACCAGATGGCTTCTTGAAATCTTCACCATTATTTGCTCTGTCAACATTGCAAAGAATACTGGCAGTGCTTTGTTGGGCCTTTGGAAGTCCTGTCAGTGAAATGAACCCTCTACATGACCCTAGAAAACATTTAGGAGAAAAGGATATGCCTAAAAAAGAGAATGGCACAAAATCAACAGCAGTTACAGATTGTGATACGGTTTTCCCAGTGCCTCTGCCTGGTTTGTATGGTGACTGCTTGTGGAGAGCAGTAACAGACATGCATACATTCTCCGGAACCACTGTGAAACTTCTGATAAGACAAGTCGCTCATTTGGGAATATTTTCTGTACCAGAAGTCTTACCTTCTGATGTTTAGCCTGTTAAAGGCAGTGACAGCCAAACACTCTACAAATCAGGAGGACAAGGACAAGTGGGAGTTTGACATAAATGACTATGGTGATATGCAGCATAAATGCCAGTCTTCCTCTTTGATCTACAGGAAACTGGGGACCTCTGGGTGAGAATTGCATTAGTATCCTGTGCAAATGATGCAGATATATTACCCATTTCATCTTGAATCAACTGCCTTACCACTTTTCTCATATATAGTTGTTAATTTTTTTCATAAAACTAGAGAGAGAGAGGTTAGGAGCACACATTGATAAAGCGCATTGCCGCACCCAACACATGACAAATCAAATCAGGATCCCAGATTAGGACCTGAGTGCAGCCATGCAACTGGTGACACCTCAGCACCACACTAGTCTGAATGGAGTAGAACAGTGTGAGGTTTTTTTATGGTGGCTGCAGTGCCAATTCTGCCTCCAACCCCCAGGTTTTTCCCTGCCTGTTGGAGGGCCTACATGCAGGGCTGGATGCTAGTCAATTAGTCAATTTTTTTAATGACACTTTTTGAGTAGCACACAATCAATGCATGTTATGAAATAAATGAATATAATTTGATGTAATAAGATAAAATATTACATAATAAATTAAAACATTTAAACCATTAAAAAGTCTATGCAAATAAGTATGAACTAGGGAAAACTGACTCTGCCTGTAATAGTTAACAGGTATCGCTAATTAAATTACAATAGACACTAAAGGTAGGTTTTTACTGTGCTTTGAATGTACCTACAGATAGAGTGGGGTACACTGAGTAAGAGCCACAAAAATAAATGATGCAATTGTTGGTGAGCGTGCAGGTATCTTGGGAAGACTAGCATATGATGATTTCAGATTCCTGGCAGGTCAGTATAAATCAGGCAGCAACATGTTACAGAGTAACAGAGTAGTTGGCATCTGTATAAGTCAGTAGCAGAGTTTTGTAGATAATATTATATCATACAGGAATCCATTGTAGTCAGGCTGGTGGACAGGTCATGTAGTGGTACTGTGTGTGTTACACTTGGTCAGTGCCAAAACTCCAGCAGTAGCATTTGAACTTGTTGTAGTCTCTCAACAAATAAAGTGCAGTAATCGGATGAATAAGTAATAGGGGCAGTGGCAGGATGAAAGTTCCATAGGTGGTAGTGAAACATCTCTGCTATAAAAATGTGTTTTTTCAAAACTCTGATTTCTAATGAGCAACCCATTAAGGCTATGTGACAATGATCAATTGGAAAGGTTTATGGGCTGAAAGAGGTAGAGAGAAGGTGTCAAGCATGATTAAATTAAAACTCTGTTTATGCTCAATGTAGGATATTAACATCCATACATTGATGTCACTGAGGTAGGCAGTGAGTTTGTACGTGTTTGCTACACACCTAGGAGTGAATTTCCTTTACAGATAAGTGATAACTGTATCCATCTGGAATATAAATTCATGCTAGAGAGAGACTCTTAACACAAGTGGATGAAGGACTGATCCTTGAAACAGCCCTCTGCACCCAGAGAAAATACCATGAAGGCAGAAAGTTTCACACTAAGCAAAAGTCAAACACTAAAATCTGTTGCATCACTAGCCCTTCCTTAACAGGTTTTGAACCCTGCATACCAGGTTCAATGGCTTGGCCACTTCGCCACCACACTAAGCTCTTTGTTATCTCCCATCTCTCTCTTTATACCCCTTGTCATTCTTCCTCCTGCCAGTCAACTATTTGTTCTTAATAGTTCCTCTGACAGTGACGCAGCCTTTAAAATCCCATTTATAGGGTCTCTTTGGGACAAAGCCCCAGAATCACTTCATGGTTCATTAATGGCCATCAGTTTCCTCTAGGACCTTCAGGCTGGAACCGTTTGTAGCATCCCTGCATTCCTAAGCCTTCCTTCTCTTTCAACGCACCTTACTGGATGTTTTCCCAGCCATACAGGGCAGGTAGAAATGCATTCTGGAATAGCCCATTGCAGTAAGACCAGCTTTATTTTTCAGGTCAGTGACATCAAAGAAAGCAGTGAAGTAGTAGAATTTCAGCCCACTAGTTCTGCCTTTGTACTTTCACAAATGCACAAAAGATGTCTCAGTGTCTGATTAACATCAAAGTCCAGAATGGAAAGTTTCATATTATTGGCTGAGAATTAGGTAGTGAATTAGAGTGTAAGGTTTGAGACCGAAAAACATTCACAATAGGGAGCTCAGTGGAGCCAGAAGTTTCTAAACAGGAATAACTTCTTCAAACGTTAGTGTAGCAGAAGCAGAACCAAAGAGATAAGATGAATTTTGTGTATGGAATGGAGTAATAGCAGCAGAACAAGACTTGAGAAAGGGGCTTGGGAATGCTTTCCAAGAACAGATGGTCTTTCTGGAATAAAAGAGATTATAGGCAGCACATATACAGAAACAAGTGAGAAGGTGGCAAGAAGTGGAAGAGAACCAAGGAGTGAATTTAAGTTTGAATTCAAGCGTAAAATATACACCATAAATTAAAAAGATCACAAATAAGAACTATGGGCCATCAAATTAAAAGCAAAATTATGAGCTTGTGTGCCTAAAGGTCAGTTCAGTTGGGTGAGCATGCGCTGGTACACTACTCCTAAGTGACACAGTACTGAAGGAGTCCAGTCTTCACCTCAGGTCACTAACAGATAATATTCATTCATCTGGTTTCGTAAATATTTCTCTTAAGTTGCCCTTGAACTTGATTTAATCATGGAGATCAATTGCCTGCTTTCTTACTTTAGAATCTGTCAAACACTCTTCCATAGATTCTTTTCATCCCACCCATAATTTCAGATTCTGTTAATTAAGCAATTGTTGTCAGCAGTTAGTCTGATTGTTCCCTGCTACTATTAATTATATTAAAGATACGATATGCTAATGAATTGTTATTGCAACATTTTAGAATAATATTTGGGCACCATATTTTCTTTTTCATAAGGGACACCACTGGAATCAGTCACTCCCCGACCAGCAGCTATGACACATCAGTGGAGGCGCGCATTCAGAGGGAAGAGGAGGAGATCCTGATTGCTAACCGAAGATGTTTGGACATGGAGGGCAGGTAAAAACACTCACAGCTCAACTGGTCTGAACATCCTGTCACTGACGTATGAGCAGGAAGATTTGGACATGTTGGCCACTTCATAAAATGTCCTTTTTTCATTATGTCAGTATAACTTTTAAATTTTAATGTTCCCAGTAAATGTAAACAGCAAAAAATAAATGAAGTCCTTACACTTTGTGCTTGTGTGTAAAGGTAAAGTTTATAAACAGTTTATTCTTTGCCTTAGAGTTTGAGCACTGGACATTGTTGTTTATAAATCATTCAGTGCCTTCTGGGCTTTTGTGCAGCTTTATGATCTTTCCATTGCATTTCATCTTTGTCTTGTATAATTTAGGTTTCCCAGTGTACATATCTTGTATCTAGCCAGGCTGTTGTGCTTGGCCGAAATAGCCCATGATAGACAGATGCCAGGTTAAATAATCTCTTTTGAGTATTGGCAGAATGCAGTCCACACTTGAAATAAATGTACTTTCTTGCTACATTTATCATGTGGTTGGCTCATTTTTCAATATGTCCAGTAATATTTCACTGTTTCCTCATAGGCAGCATGTTTAGAATATGTCCTTAAGTCACTGAAATATTATAGCTAGCTTAAGACTTGAAATCATTTATGCAGATGATTTCTGTGAAAGGCGCACTGTGAGGTCTTGGCCGGAATATGTTTGGATGTGCTGCAGATACCACACTGGAAAATTGTTGCACATTCTTTCTTGTGTTATTATGTTTTTAGGAGGTTTTTTATTTTTCTTTTAAAGTTCACACTGTTTTATATTTCTCCTTCAATAATACTACAACTGTAAATAAACTGAGGCATAATGACATCCAGGTGTTGAGTTATTATGAGTGGACACTACAGATAATAGGAAGTGGTGTTTGCCAAAGTCGCCAAATGCAACAATCTTCTTTGTGAAGTTATAAGGAGCATTTTAACGTTGAGCATTTCTGATTTTTGTTATTTAGCAGGCACTAGTTTAGGTACTGTATGTGCTCCTGGTATTCTAATACAGTCGACCCTTGACATACGACCGGCCTGACATACGAACAACTTGATTTACGACCAAAATTTTTGTTTTGATTTACGACCAACATCTTGCGTTACGACCCAGATGCGGTCACGTGTATCCGCTTGTGCGATTGTAAGCAAACAGCCGAGAGCGTTCGTAAGCGTCAGTCGGAGCCCAGATACATGTGTTTGTGGACATAATTTCAGTCAGTGCAGTGATTTATCTATATATATAATTCACTAAGACCATGGCAAGCAAGACACATAATTGCTAAGGAAGGAAGAGAAGGTAACAAAGGTAAAGAAAGCGATCACAATCGAAAGAAAGAAGGAAATTGTGCGGAAATATGAGAGTGGTGTTCATGTGACCGATCCCGCTAATACCGTATTTACTCATGTACCACGCACCCTCCTGTAAGATGCGCACCCTAATTTTTACAAAGAAAATTGCAAAAAAAGTTTTGCCCCTTGTACGATGCGTATTGTGATTGTATAGGAAGCGTTTAGAGAGAGAGCGAGCGAGAGAGAGAGCGCGAGTCGGCGAGCGAGAGAGAGAGCGCGAGTCGGCGAGCGAGAGAGAGAGCGCGAGTCGGCGAGCGAGAGAGAGAGCGCGAGTCGGCGAGCGAGAGAGAGAGCGCGAGTGGGCAAGCGTGTGAGAGAGAGAGCGCGCGCGAGTGGACGAGTGAGCCCAAGCAGAAGAAGTTTCCTCGTATATGACGCGCACCTGATTTTCTAATGCTAATTTTTGGGAAATAAATACGGTATGTACAGCATGTCGAAATCCACCATCTCGATAATTTTACAAAGAAAAGATTTGCATAAGGAGGCTCTTTCTAAACAATAACCACCTTCCGTTTCATTCTCCCCCTCCTCCCTTCCTGCAGCCCAAAGATGTTAAATTAAATGGTGAGTACAGTATGAAATTGTTGTTTCTGGTAGGCTAGGCACTTTTTATAACTTTTTGGTTAGTACATTAGAAAAATTATTGGTGTTTTGGTAAATTATGCACATTATACAACCCTTTTTTATGAAAAGGTTAAGTAAGTGTTGCAGTGGGAGGTTCAGAATGCATTATGGGTATTTCCATTATTTCTTATGGGAAAAATACCAGCCCTCGTGAACGAATTGAGTTCGTAAGTCAAGGGTCCACTATATTTAAAGCTGATGCTGTGTATAGATAATCCCATTTAATGCTTTAAAAAAATTGTGCAGCTTTGAACAATTTGGTGAATACTTGTAGGTGTTAGGTAGACAGACATTTGATGCACGTATGTTACATTTTGTTAACCTTTTTTACTGCTGATGATTGTCTTACAGATTCAAAGATAGATTTGACTGCAGAAGTTATAGCACTAAACATGAGTCTGCCATTATGGCAGTCAAATGATCTGTTAAAATAATGATATAATGTAATCTTCACCTGTTTGAAGTTTTGCACTTTTGCAACTGTCCATTAGTTCTTTTCTTCAGTGCCAAATGTTCATCATGCCTTGTTACAAACCTTTATTTTTGTCATTTTATATTTTAGTGTTACTTTTTCTTTCTGTTCTCTTGGAGCTAGATTTCTGCATATAGGTACTTGCGTCCATAAGTATTTTTTTAGGTTTGTGATAGGGACTGTCTGGGCTTTTGACACTATATGCTGTTTCCTTGTCGTGTGTTTTTGCAGCATTTGTTCTGCCAGAAAGATCTGATAACATACATTCTGCCACAATCAGACCACCAAATTATAAGAGAAGAGATGAGAGAAGAAGCAATTAACTAAACAGTGTTTCTTAACAGAATTTTAACTCTTGGCATAGCAGTACATTTTGTGTACAAAAGTTTTATTTTGTCCAGCAGGCATGAAATAAAGATTACTGGCATTATTTTTTTTTTATTTCAATTTAAAAAACAATCTGCAATATTGTGTTATTGAGATTGCTTCACTCCTTTGTTGACGACATGCATGTTATGAGTCTTGTTTACCAATACTGTTGCTGTTTAATATTTAGCATGGCTGAGAAGGGTCATATTCATATACAAAATCATAATATACAGAATTTGTGAATTTGCAGAATAGTGATTGATACTTTTTCCATCCCAGAATAAAAAATCTTCATGCCCAAATAATTGAGAAAGATGCCATGATAAAAGTTCTTCAGCAGAGATCAAGGAAAGAACCTAGCAAAACAGAGCCATCTTCCATGAGGCCGTCCAAATCTCTGATGTCTATTGCCAATGCTGGCTCTGGTCTGCTCTCCAGTTCCCTTGCTATGAGCAGCAGCCCAATTGCAGAGGAAAGAAAGGAAGACAAAAGCTGGAAAGGAAGCCTGGGTGAGTTTCTGAGATAGCTGCTGGCTTCTACTCTTATTTATCTTTGATGCATAATTTGCTAATGTGTCTTTTATTAGTGTGGACATTTCTATATGTCAGAGGTAGGCAGTTCTGGTCCTGGAATGATTGATACTTTCTTTCTAACCTGTTTCTTCAATTGCATCTCAGAAATGAGTAATAATTTGGCGTTTGTTTCTCTTTGAAGTTTACAGCTATGAGTATTGTTTTCACCTGCTTCACATTACAAATGTATTCAATGTCCATATTTTTCCTTGTTTTAGGGTAGTTTCTTGTTAAGATTTTGAATTGCTTAATTTCTTTTCCATAGCCAGCCATAAGGATAAGCGTTATATAGGGTTAACTTCACCTTTGTTTTGTGTTTATTTCTACATTATAATAAATGTAACAAATTTAATTGATTAATGCAACATCATATTTATGAGTAATCAACCTTAATCTAATATAACAGTTACTAAACATCAATTAAACAATTTTCAAAGGCCAATGCCACTTTGTGCCAAAAAGGTGATATGTAACTGAGCATTTTGGTTTCACATATTGAGCAGATTAAAATAAAAGGCTGTACAGAGGGATTCCTTCATTTAGGTTTAGGTCTGTTTGATGTGTCTCATCTCTTGCAGTGGTCTTGTTGTCTACCAGATTGTTATTCACATCTTTGTCAGTGTTGTGGGACTCCGCAGAATCAGACTACACATTACTACTAATGCTGATAGAAACAAAAATAGTGGCTGTTTCTTGACTGTCTATAAAGTCGTTCATTAGTCTCATCCACGGAATTTATGGCTTGTACAAATCTTCATGTGATCTTCAATACAATATCAATGCAAGAAAAGCTTTAGATTTTGGAAAGGTAGTATGAAAGGTACTAAAGTGTGTACCATTATGCCAGAATATAAGAAGGGGTGGCCAGTTCTAATCCTGGAGAACCACAGTGACTACAGGTTTTCATTCTAACCATTTTTCTTAATTAGTGACCAGTTTTTGCTTCTAATTAACTTAATTTATTTGTTGTTTAAGACTTGGGCCCTTTAAATCAGGGCTGAGCAATGTCAGTCCTGGAGGCCTGCAATTTCAGGTATTGTTCCAACCCAATTGCTTCATGAGAAATCATCCATTGCTGATGAAGCACTTATTGCTCAAGTGACATTTTCCTGCTTCATCTCGTTTATTAAGATTTTGAACCCTTAATTGTTTATTTCAGTTTTAAACTGTTGTATTTGTTGTTTTAACTACTCCTTATTAGCAATAGGATACAAATGTCAAAGAAACCAGTAGTTCTACATCTAGCTTGTTTCCATATCCACCCGTGTGTATTCATCATTTGCTATTTGGTTTAAGTACTCAGAAGTAAACTGAAGAGAAGGTGAAGAATTAAAAATTCTTATCCGTTTTAGGCTTCAGATCACTTGGATGATACATGTATCATTAGAAAAGAAAAAATCTATGATTTAAGAATGAACTGACATGGTAGAGTTAAAACACTAACAAGCCATAAAATTAAATAAGATCTGTTATTGGAAAGGATTGACTTCTAATGAAAAAACCTGGAGCCATGGTCATGAATGACGGGAAAGATACCAGATCGGATTTTAGTGGGAGCTTAGCAAGGCCTTTGTTCTGAATCTAAAGATATTTATGACAGTAATGGTTGGAATGGCCTAGGAACTTTTATTGGAACCATTGTATTCTGGTGGCTTTGTAGTGACAGCAAAAAATGCAGAACAAGTAGATAAGTACGGGTGAAGTAATATGAACTTTGTAGGCATGGAGGTAAATGAACAAAAAAACAAGGTTGTAGTTGGTGGCAGGAGACTTTATAGTCCTTGCAACCAACTCTGCAAGGTATATGAAGTCAAAATGTTAGGAAAAACTCAGAGGTATGGACTGCTGAAAGTGTGTTCATAAAAGTTGTATGGGTGTGAGGATGCTGATGTGCTACATAATAAAGGAGGTGCAGACTAAAAGAACCCTACATGACATTGAAGGGGAAAGCTTTATACATTTACATTTATTTTCTTAGCAGACACTTTTATACAAATCGTCTTACGAAACAGGTCAACATAATCCAGTAACATCAGTCAGGGACTGTTTTGAACAAGTTACAAAAGTTGATCCCCACAAGTGATGAGCTACAAGGCTAGTATAACAAAAATATCAATTAATTAAAAGTATGGAAGACAGCCACAAAGCAAAAACCATCCATTAACCATTTGACGGATAGTAACAGAACAGTAGGTTTTTCAGTGGCTTCTTAAACACATTGAGTGAGTCAGCAGTTTGGATGAAGGTGGGTGGTTTGTTCTATCAACTAAGTGCTACATAAGGAAAGAGTCTGGAACGAGTTTTGATACAACACAGAGGTGGCTTCACCAGAAGCAGTTTATTGGCATACCTGAGTGGGTGAGAAGAAGTATAGCGCCTTACCAGTATTTCCATATACACAGGAGCTGACCCATTGACTGCTCTGTAGGCAAGCATCAAAGATTTAAACTTAAATCGTGCTGCTAAAGGGAGCCACCTAATGAGAAGAGTGACATGCACCTGTCTTAACTGGCTGAATACATGATGGGCTGTTGTAATTTAAACCACTTGCAGTGGCTTTATAGCAAATGTGAGTCATCCTGCTAGTAGTGTGTTGCAGTAATTTAGTAGCGAGTTGCAGATATTATACAGAGTGAATCTGCATGAACAGGTGACACTTGAAATGTGGTCAAAGAAAGATAGCTACTCATCAATTAAAATCAGTGACAATGAGCCAAGTTGTACAGAAATGGGGAGTTGAACATATTGGCTGGTTGGGATAACAAGAAGTTCCATCTTATCCAGTTTCAGCTGTAGATTATGGCCCTTCATCCAGGCTAAAATATCTATAAGACCTGCAGAGACTGTAGCTGATACCGTGTTAGCCTCAGGAGGGAACAACAGGTACAGCTGCTTATTGTCAGCATAGCACTGATAAGCGAAACCATGAGCCTAGAGAGATTAGAGTAGAGGACCCAGCAGTGATTTTCAAGGCACCCCTGTGCATGTCTGATGCACCCTTGACATCTCTCCTTGCTAGTACACATGGTGGGATCTTCCTTAGATTAGGACTTGAACCATCTGAGAAATGTACTGGTTATGCCAGAGTCAGTGAGGGTAGCAAGAAGGATCTCATGGTTGACTGTATCCAAGGCAAAAGAGAGATCTAGAAGGATCAGGACTGAGTAGTTAACCATAGCTGGTCAACCACAGTCGGTGTAGCACTGACTCTATAGAATGGTTCCTTTTGAAGCCGGACTGGTTGTGATCAAGCAGTATGTTCTGTCCATGGAAACTAGAGACATTGTTAGACATAGCATGTTCAAGTGTTTTGGAAAGAAAAGGAAGGAGAGACGGGCCTGTAATTGCTAATTTATAATTGATCAAGTGTTCGTTTTTTGAGAAATGGTGCTATCAGAGCATGTATGAATATGGTAGGAAAAGTACCTGAGCTGAAGGAGATGTTAATGATATGTGTAATTACAGAAATTAGTGAGGGAGAGACAGCCTGAAGGAGATATGAGGAGAATGGGTCAACTGAAGAGATAGTGGGGAGAGAATGTTGGGTGATGCTTGGAAGGAGGCATAAAGACTGACTGCAGTGATGAGAGCTGACTACTGATAGCCACCACCCTTTCCTGGAAAGTCATCAGCTGTCAAGGTGATTTGGAGGAGTAGGTGGAGGAGTATTATGAAAGGAGATGAAAGCAGAGAAGGGAGGTCGAACTTGTGGAAGTTCTTGAGCAAACCCGAAGGGCAATAAATTAATTGTATAATAAGCTAATTAGATAGGAGGCAGTAATTGCATGGTATTCATACTGTAGTTACCTACAGTACCCCCTTGTGAATCTCCAGTTCTGTGAGTGTCCCCACTTGGAGACACCTTTGAGTGGCAAAAGCTATATAAAGTCCACTTTGTTGACTGCAGACTGGCAGTTCCACATGCCAAAGGAGAAGAAGGTGTCTGAAGAAGTGGGTTAATGAATTAGATTAAGATAGTCAGTATTTCTCCTTGTCCTGCTAAAGTGGTGAAAGAAATGTCTAGTGTTAACAAGAATGTATTGTAGACATAAGCATACATTACTTAAATACAGAAAGTTACACAGTAAAATAGCCTTAATAGCTTAGCACAAATAAATATAGCAATGTATGAGTAACAAATAACAAAATAAACCAACCTGTAAACACTTCCCACTCTTGAACAGACTCCCAGAAACCCAGATGTTGCTCACCTAGTAACTCGCCTTTATGCAAATTATATGAATTGTTCATGGGAGAAAAATGTGGTGTGAAGTGCTGCAGACATAGGTTGATATTCTTTAAAGGGCTGATGAGTAGATAATACAAGATATAATGAAGATAAGAGGGAATGAGGCCAAAAGGCCATCCAAGGCAAGATATTGATGTGACTAGTGCATGAGGAGGATCCTACACTGAAGGATTCCAAAGACAGCAGAAAATACAGAATGAGAATTTGGTCAACCCAAATAATGTCTGTTATTGTTGTTATTTCATGTTACTTATATTAATATTAACTCTTTTAAACATTTTACAACAAACAAAGAATTAATGCTACATATATTGTATATTTTTGTTTGAATCTTTTATAGGTATTTTGCTTGGGACAGAATACCGGGCTGAATCCTTTTGCAATGAGTCTATTTCTTCATCTCCATCTCCTGTCTTACCCTCCACACCTATGCCGTCTGCACATTCTAAAACTGGCAGCCGGGACAGCAGCACTCAGACAGATAAGAACAGTGACCAGGGCAAGAACTCTGTCAGCACTCTGATACCTATGCAGGGAAAATTATCCATGGCCAGCAGCACCTGCACTCCAGGTAATAAACATGAGGGCTAAGTTTGTTCAAAGTCACAGTGGTTTAAATTATCCCGATAGCGAGGGTGAGCATGTTAACATACAAATGGCAAAGCACCCCAATGTGTGGCTTTGGAGGAGATGCCTTAAGCCATTCTTTCCAATAACAGCCTCATGCATGTGTTTTTGTTATTGTGCTATTGGGAGCCAGTGGTTTTTGAGATGCTGTAGTGCAGCATTCTATTTACTACGTTCCTTTTTTTAAACTTATTTTTATTAAAATAAAAAGAGATTTTTTTTCTTTGAGTTTGTACTTTACCTGAATCTAAAAATTTCCAATATGGTTTTCCCACTTTTAATAGAAATTTAAGAAGCATCATTTAACAAGTATTGTTCTTCATGGTAATGAATTCAACTTTTTTACCATTTTTCGCTCTCATTTATTTTGTAATTTTTTGACAATTTAAGACATTGCTTCTAATGACCACAAAGGTGATAGATTTGTTATCATGGTCATTCTTTACTTATTGTCACTTTCTGGAATCAATTGGGTTATTAAATTCCATGTAAGTAAACCTAAAATAAAAAATGAAAAACTGACTAAAAGGAATACAATTAAAGTTGGTAAAGGGTCACCAACGATGAAACTCCTGGGTCCCTAAGGGCAGAGTCTGAGACCTACCACTGTGATGGTGTCCCTAGATTTCCAAAGACCTATTTCTCTTATGTAAACTTTTGTAACTTGTTTTTCCGTTTCTGGGACCACTGCCATCTTCAGAGGTGCAGACTGTGAATTATTGTAAAGTACTGGGTGATTCAGCATTGACCAAGCAAAAGCAGCCCTGTATCTCCCACAGTGCATTTCTTAAGAGTGTGTGTTTTTACATTTAAACACACACTCGCTATGTAATGTAAATAGTATAAAATGACCTTGGACATGTGGTTGGGGGGAATTGAGTAATGGAAAATTCTATAAAGTTTCATTGTTCTGTATTAGAGTGGCAGAGTTTTGCAGTACCTAGTGCTGTGCCTCACAGCTTCAGTAGCCTTGGGTTTGAATCCTGGCCTTGTCACTGCTTGTGTGGAGATTGCATATTCTCTTCATGTCTGCATGGATTTCTCACAAATAAAAAAGGATGTGCATACCAAGTTAAACGGTGACTGTAAACTAGCCTAATTTTTCAGAATGTGTGTATTTACATGAATATGACCTGTGATGATCTGACTACCCATCCCTGATTTGTCCCTGTGTTGCCCCCAAGTAATGCTAGGGTAGGCTTTGGACCCCAACATGACTCTATAAAGTTGGCAAATGTATGCACTGGAAATGGATATTCCACTTTACCATAACTAACTCCATGTGAACTATTTCCCTCTGCAGATGGATTATCACTATTGCACAGTGGAACCCTAGACAGGAAGGCTCCCATCTCGCCGGCTGGACCGGACCTTGACAATGATATGGTTGAAATTCTCATATAAATCATTAGTCTCTGACTGTGTTCAGATTTTCTTTGGAAAGAGACTGAATATGAAAATGTTTTGTAGTCAAAGAAATGTGTATTAATTCATAAAGCCCTAACTGAGATGAAGGATTTTTGAACTCCAGCCTCTTGAAGCCTCTGGAAGGTGCATCACATGAGGGTATGTTTAAATGCACTACGCTGAACGCATTATTTGCTCACAGGACCTTAATGGGGATGTAGAGACGCCTGTAATCTACTGTATCAATCTTGTAGCAAGCGGCTTCATGTAGGATCTTATACAGGCTGTTGTGGGCACTACATTACCCACTGGACCAAAACACTTAAAACCTTGATTTCATTTTTGCACTACTTTCTATCAAGTGTACATTCTAATTTACAAATATTTTTCTTCTGAAACCTAGATATATAGGGCACTACATCAGAAGCACAACTCCAATTTATTTTATTTTCTTTAGTCTGTGACATTATTTTTGAGTTTTCACACTACTATTCTTTTTTTTTTTTTTTTTGTTAAATAAGTTTTACGATTTTTTGTTTATTTTTCCCCATTGCATAAATGCTCACACAAGCCTTGTAAGTAAGTGCATGTGTCGGGGAAAGCCACATATTTGATTCTTATTTTGTTATTAGTTTGTCTGATTGTTTATATCTTCCTTCCTTTTGGCACTCCGATCTGAGTGAAGTCTATGCCTTGACCCCCACCTCCACTCCTGTTTCAGGTCTGAAATTGAAATGGCATGTAACTTTATTTTTTGACATCGAAACTCTTTAATTTATGACCATCTGGATTAAATATTCAGACTACGGGTTGTGTGACTCATCCATGGCCACCAATAAATATTCTTGAGAATGTCAAAGTAAGCTGCCTTTGAGATTTAAGAACCTGGACTGCATCCCCCCACCACATTGTCAACGTGTCTCCAGATACTATGGTGTGTATAACCCCTGAATTTTCAGGTCATCTCTAATGCTACTCTATCTGAGAGTTATCAGCTCTGGGCAAATCCCTGAATTAGTCCAGAGCATTAATCATGGCTGCTGCCTCTCTTGTGCTTGTGCATTATAGACAGAGGTGACTCCTCTTAGTTAGAACATATTTTTCTACTGATTAAAATATCTCCAAATTAAAAAAAAAAATAATAAGTCTATCTATTGAAGTTGGGGATCATATAAACTTATTTGTGTACATTTTGTTCTTGCTTGCCTTGCTTTAGTGCCAATAATTTGTCATCTTACATGAATGATCATTGCACATAAACAAAACACCACATATTAGAATGTAACATGCAGAGTATACAGAATGTATTCAAGCAAACAGTAGAACCTGCTAGCATTTTCATTATAGGACCAACTTTAATGTACTCAGCACTTGAAAGTTTGAGTTATTTATTCCTTTGTAGTTTGTTAAACTAGCACTCACTTTGTATAGCTCCTTGTGATATTTTCTAAAATAGTTTGAATGTCTTCCAAGTCTTTTTTTTTTGGCTAAGAACTGCCATTTGAAACCAATACGAAATGTAAGGCAAAGAGGAGTTGTGGAGGAATGAACCATAGGAATTAGGTGTTCTACATGGAACATCCAGTCAATCAGGGAGAAAACAATTTTGGGAAAACTTGGGAACTAGCAAGAGATGGTCATTTATAGTTTTGTACTTGTTTAATTATTGGAATTAACTAAACAGACACAGTGTCAGTAACAACACAGTCACAACAAAGCAATCATGGTTCAGCTTTCTACTTGTCACCATTTTCTATTTTACTTGTACTCCATTGTTTTCCTCCTCCTCCCCTTCTTGTTATTGCTTTATGATGTATTCATATCGTTGACCTTTACTAGGCAGCTAGATCATCGTGATGAAGCAGTATTAACCTATTGGAGCTGGAAAATAAGTAAAGAAGCAATGGGGGCTCCAAACCTATTGAGACTACCTGGAGGTCCTGACATTGTTCTGCTTTCAAATTTGGTTTACTTTAAACCTAATTCTCAGGTGACTCGAGTGTAGTGCTCCACCTGGACAACATGTACAGTACGTGAAGTGGAATAAACAAATCCGTCGTGCTGAAGCACCTCTGACCTACGCACCTTGGGGTTCCACTTATAGTCTGTTTGCCATTGCTTGCATCCATCCATTTTCTGAACACCTTTACTAAGGTCAGCGTCGTGGAACAGTAAATATATTTTATGCATGGATTTTAGAAGGTTGCCTTGCCTCCTCACAACCACTTGGATCCTGGTTTTATCCCCTGCTGGGAGGCTTTCTGTACTCTGAGCTCTCCATGTGGTTGTTTAGGGTCTCCTCAGGGTGACGCCTGTGCAAATCAGTGCTGGGTCTGTGTGTGTGTCTTCAAGCACCATGCGAAGGACAGGCACCCCATGCTGGACCGCCTCCTACCTTAGGTACATTCACAAGCAGGTACAGGTTGGGAAGGTGGAAGAAAGGACTTGTGTATAATTAGTGTTCCATAAAGCAGAAAATGTTATACTATTTTAATGGAAAATAATTACAAGTTCCTTCAGCAATACAAGTTGTGTTGTACAAATATACTTAATTTATTATTCTTTAGGTATTCTTCTGCTTTCATGTATGATTATTTTAAATTTATGTATTTTTTTTAAAGGTCACTTCTTTATGCCCCATTCCTTACACCAGTTTATTACAGTTTGTCTAGAAAACAACACATGAACATTACATACTGTTGGCCAGCTTAAATGCCGAAGTAAAGTGTTGCAGTGTGGTTAGGCTTTGGACTTCAGACCCTGAGGTTATGGGTTCAAATCCTGCCACGGACCCTCTGTGACCCTGAGCAAGTCATATCACCCGTCTTTGCTCCAATTGGAAAAAGAAAAGAATTGCAACAAATTGTATCTCAAAAGTTGTAAGTCGCTTTGGATAAAGAGTCAGCCAAATAAATTAATATAAATGTAAAGTGTAGTTCTAGTGTTTCTAGTGGAACAATCACAAGGTGCTCACTTGCTGCTTGTGTGTCATTCAGTTAAGTCAAAGATCAGTGTGTTAGAACTGACATGTTTTGTGTGTTGGATAATAAAAGAATAAAAAGCACTAAACTATTATTGAGATGCCAGTCAAGAGCGGGCGCTCTGGAGTCTTTGGTGTGAGCAAGCAATGTGTCTGTCAAGATGTCAAAAGAAATGTAACAATTCAAAATGTAGGATTATTATAGAAGTATAATTCAAGCTTTTGTGGAACTAATGTAGTAATTTTGATTTACCAATGATGCAAAATATATTCAAATTTGTATTTTGTTATTATATATTTGTTAAAGAAAAAATTGCTGCTTTGTAAAATGTATAAAAAAAGCCTAGTCTAGTTGTTACTGTATTTAGTATGCTAGTTTTGATATTCTGTAGCGAACCTTTTTTGTTTTTTAACATAACATTGGGTTCATCTCATATTGAATTTCTCAAAAGGCCTGATTGTATTTTTAAACCGTATTTATACCTCTTTATCCTTCAAAGATCCATTGAATTGTTTTTTATATTTAAGAGTTGCTTTGTTTAAACCTTAGAATCTTTACATACATTTCACTAAAACGCTGTAAGGTCTGTAAAGGTGGTTTATCTGAAATGTGCATCCAATGTATACAAGTGTGTACGTCCATGTCTCTTGTTACAGGGAATGCCAGTCGGAGGGGCACTTTGAACGACGCAGATAAAACACGTAATAAAAGGGTAGCTGGAGGTAAGAAACGGGTCTGGAGTGTTCTGTGCAGTAATCTTATTTAGAGATCTCCTCTCTTACATTACATGAACTAATGAGCTCTGAACCTTTTGAAACCACAATTACTGGTGCATAATCAAACACACGTCATCTTATTTGGGGTTGAGAGAGGCCAAAGCTTCCTCCAGGTCGTTGAGCACCAGGCCACCATAAAGCACACCCACTCATTGTAGCCAACTTGCAGTGGTCAATTAGGCTAACATTTTATGAGGTGCTGGTGATTTGGAAAAAAAAATGCAGGTATGGGGCGAACCACTGCACCACTGTGGTGGGATAGCCATCCATACATCTATCCTTTTAAAACCTCTCCACGTGGATCAGAAGAGTCGCACAACATGACGGTGATTCAGACAGCAAGGATGTGCAGTTAAACAACTGGGAATCGCAAGGGATCACCATTACACCACTCCCTCATGTCTTAAATAAATCCGTGATAAAAAGGGTCAATGACATCGTTTGTAACTAGGGAATCCATTCCCCGGCTCCTGATTACCAGGAGCCCGGGTTTCCCAGACATTTTTCATTCCCGCATTCCTGGGAATGAAACTGCTAGAATTCCCGGGAACAGCCAAGCTCGCATATATAGCGTGTAAAAGTGTAAAACTCGATCGAGAAATAACAGAGTTATAGTTGAAAATAATTAAGTGACACGGTTTTTTGGCCCACGGTGTAGTGTGTTGCAAATTAATTCAGTCAACCAGCAGCAGTCATCAGTCTCCTGGCTCCCACTAAGACTGAGCACAGTGGACTGGGAAGAGTCTGCACTCTGCAGCTCACGAATGCCGGGACGGGGCAGACTTCATTGACGTCTGTCAGACAACAGCTTTGAACAGCAACTTGAAATTGTAATGCGTCGGTCTGCATCTGCATTATCTGTGCCAAGAAACTTGCCATCACAGAATGATGACAAGAAACTGGATGCATCAGTAAAAGCTAAAATGGTGGTGTTTCAGAGCAACGGCAAACGCGGGCATTGTTTAGAACAAGCGAATCAGTATCTGATAACTGTGCCGCCTGCTTCAGTGGAGGTAGAGCGTGCTTTCTCAGCGGTACGCTGGACACGTTGTGCTTTCTACAATGTTATTACTACAACTAACGAGATGCATGTACTTATATGACAGCATGAACTGCTTGTAGATAAGGTTGGTCTTTTATTGGTGTCAACATATTGCAGTATTTTTATTAAAAATAAGTATCGGACGTTCTGAACCCGTGCACATGTGAGATGCCCGTGCACCGTGTCATCCCCAGGGCCTGGGATTCCCAGGAATGGATAAACCTGTCTGCGAATGGTTTCCCTATTTGTGACCATTTTATTCTTTCAGCACCAACATCTATCAAAAGATCAGCAAAGTGCAAATGAAGAGAAGAACAGAGATAACCATATAGAATGTCACAAACGATGAGAATAAGAGTAAAAAAAAACAAAACCCAGACTTGATGAGTACATTATTCCTGACAAATGTCTGTCAATATTTGGTAAGAAGCAAATTTCCATGGCGTGAATATTTTACTGCACTGGTATTTGGCAACATTAGATTACTTGACCTGAGGGTAAACTTCTTCAGCGAGACAAGAATACGCCAGTCAGGAGTCATCCGTCCATTTTCCAACCCGCTGAATCCGAACACAGGGGTCTGCTGGAGCCAATCCCAGGGCACAAGGCAGGAACCAATCCCGGGCAGGGTGCCAACCCACCGCAGGACACACACAAACACACCCACACACCAAGCACACACTAGGGCCAATTTAGAATCGCCAATCCACCTAACCTGCATGTCTTTGGACTGTGGGAGGAAACCGGAGCGCCTGGAGGAAACCCACGCAGACACGGGGAGAACATGCAAACTCCATGCATGGAGGACCCGGGAAGCGAACCTGGGTCTCCTAACTGCGAGGCAGCAGCGCTAACACTGCGCCACCATGCCGCCCAGTCAGGAGTCACCCCTTTGTTAAGTCAAGTCACATGTTAAACATGTTGGCAGTGGCAAGTGCGCCCAAAAACCAACTTGCCTCTACAACTGTCACCCATCAGCCCACCTCTTGATGCTGATTACTGATTTGATTTCATTTAGTTTTGCAACATTTAATGTGTGATATTGGAAAGAATTGTATTGTTCTGCAAGAAAACCCTGAGTGAACTGTAAAGAGTTTGCTTAACTTTTAGCTTAGGCGGAACAGACATAATTTTATATTGCGTTTCAAATGCACACAAATATTGAATGTCTACTGAAAAATCAGTGAATTGTTTGATTTCTTTTAAATTATGACATGAAAATTGTGCCAAAATTATTGCTTTTTAAACATTGGATTGCATTTAATATCTTTCATACAAATCCAGGGTTGCAGTCTGTTAAAAGTGTTCAGAGTAGACGGACGTCTGCCATCATGCGATTTAGTCCCCTGGTTATATCTGCCATAAAATTAATTTTCTTCCCAGTTTGTATAAAATGGCTTGTGGCTTATTCACTCATTTAAAGTGGACTTGGTGTGGGATTGGTTAGTCATTTATGTCTCCTTTGTTGACACTGCCACATAAAACAATTTATTTAATTTTATTTGCAGCTCCTGTTTTACAGAGTTATTTTGGTGCTGTGTGTTAGAAGCATAAGGAAGTAGGCACAGCGTTGAATGAGTCCTCAAATGGAGGTGACCTGTGGATTTTATGATGAGCCTTTTGGGAATCCTCCTCCTGCATGTGGGTTTGTCAAACACACAGAAATTCTGGCGTCTGCTTTTAAAAGATCAGTGTCAGCCAGGCAGGCCATTCTAAATGAGGCCAAACCTGAGTTTTATTACCTGGTAGCAGAGTTGGCATTAGCAAGTAAAAGGTTTCTTGGCTCAGATTCAACAGAGTCTGTCTTGTAAATATTTCTTTTAAAGGCTGTGTCTTGTGTTGTAGCGGACGCCTGATCTCCATGTTAATATGGCGGACAGTATGGATTACATGATGGCTTGGCACTCCACTTACTGCTTAGAGATTCCCTTTGCTGCTGATAAGTGTTAGTCATGGAGCGCAGAACAGATTCAGATTTGTGTTTGCAAGCAACTCTTCAGAAGTACGAAAAGTCTGAACATGCAGTGAGGCCAAACACCCGACATGTTCAAACAAAAAGAAGAATGGGGGAAAAAATGTGAGCAAATTCCTTTCATGATTTTGTTCTGCTTTGTTTTACGCTCAAACTCCTGTACCGAGATACATATACACCTCAACAAATTTTATTTAAACGGCGTGTGACTGAAAGTACCCTACGAGAAGTAAAAGAGAGAATTAAAAGGAGGACAGATAATTAAATGGACTATAAAGGAACACAAAAATGGATTAAAAAATCATATTGTTAAACACAGACAGTTTTCACGTTTCCTGTAGTTATGGTAATTATAGCCCAGGGTTATCAAACTCCAATCCTGCAACGCTGTAGTGGCTGCTGGTTTTTGTTCTAGTCACTTTAATTACTAGCAAGTTACTATTGATAATGAAACACATTTATATTTTTAATGAATTGCTTTGTAAGAATCTGATCTCTTAATTGTGTTTTCTTAATCAGCAAACAATAATGATATGCTGCAGATAAAATCTGCTCTCAGAAAAGAGAGAATCAGCACTCTTGACAGTGTACACTGTGATAGAATATGAGCACCAGTAAACCATGGAGTTAAATAACGGGTTTCACGAACAACAAGAATTGGGCTATAATTAAGAAATTGGTTGGATTTTGAGGTCCCTGTCTTAGCTGGTCATATAGTGCCTTGCAAAAGTACCGGTATTCATCCTCCTCTGTGTTTGTGCCATTTTGTTGCATTACAATCTGGAATTAAAATGGATTTTCATTTGGATTTTATGTAATGGACTTAACAATACAGTCCAAATTGATGAAGTGGAATGAAAACAAAATACCTTGGATTGCGAGTAACTTGGTTTGCGAGTGTTTTGCAAGACGAGCTAAAATTTTTAATAAATTTTCACTTGATAAACGAGCGATGTCTTGCAATACGAGTAGTCTGTATACGCTCTGTCTGCCAAGCACCAAATGATCACAACTGAGCTGATGGTTTTTCTCTCTCTCGCTGCGGTATTGTGGGTAATCGGCTCCAATTCTCCGTCTGAGTCGGCGTGCCTTACGCATATAGTCAACATCTGCATGAGTGTATACTGTTTACTATAGCAGGGCGACCACGTGTGTGTGCTGTGACGTGCAAGTCCCTGTTTTGCACCCCAAAACATGAAGCTGAGTCTCAGTACTTTAGCGACACCATCTTTATTCAGCTTGAAACAGGAACAGCGCAGTTATTTGTTGTAGCGGGATGTGCCACTCTCCTATACACAGACACAGCAGTCAGGCAGGGTCGGAGCCAAGTAATACTGTGCCCTGTGCATTTATAATGTTCCAGTATTACCCATCAATGGCAGGCGCTTATAGCATGTCCACAATCTTTTTGGATTCGCTTTTACGGTGAAGTGCTACAGCGCTTGGAGCTTGTGGTTGCTTCGGGACGCTTTTCCGCCTGTCATCCCATTGGGTGAAATCCCACAAGAGTTTAGAAACTCATTCACACCAGCCATATTCTTTTCAAAGGTAAAGTTCAGGTTATTTTGTTTTATGTATTTTTACTTTATATTTTGTATTAATCATTTTTATATGAATAGTTTTGGGTTGTGGAACGAATCATCTGAGTTTCCATTATTTCTTATGGGGAAATTCGCTTTGATATACGAGTGCTTTGGATTGCGAGCATGTTTCCGGAATGAATTATGCTCGCAAATCGAGGTTCCACATGTGTGTGTGTATATATATACAAAAAAAATTAAGTACAAACTGAAAAGTTTTGTGTGCATATGTATTCAGACCTTTTGCTATGAAACCCCTAAATAAGATCTAGTCCAACCAAATAACTTCAGAAGTCACAGAAATTGGTTGAGTAGGGTCAACCTGCGTGCAGTCAAAGTGTCACATGATTCTCTATATATAAAGAGACCTGCTCTGAAAGGTCCCTGATTCTGCAACACCACTATGCAAGTCACATGAAGACCAAGGAGCTCTCTAAACAGGTGTCGTGGAGAAGTATAGATAGTAATTTATCATCCCAAATTTTGAATATCCCATGGCGCACCATTAAATCCATTTTAACAAAAGGGAAAGAACATGGCTTATTACAAACCTGACAAGAGAAGGTAACCCACCAAAACTCAGACTGGGCAAGGAAGAATGCAACGTAG
This sequence comes from Polypterus bichir lapradei, assembly GCA_026402145.1. Lineage (NCBI taxonomy): Eukaryota > Metazoa > Chordata > Cladistia > Polypteriformes > Polypteridae > Polypterus > Polypterus bichir. The sequence goes on along the minus strand of JANRMT010062790.1, from coordinate 4,158,685 downwards.
ACAGCAAGGATAACACTGCAGCTTCTTCAAAGATCCACAGCGGAGATGGGAGTATCTGTCCATAGGACCACTTTAAGCTGTACACTCCACAGAGCGGTGGCCAGAAAAAAACAAGTAAGCACATTTAGAGTTTGCCTAACAGCATGTGGCCAAGTCCCCAGATATATGAAAGGTGGTTCATCATGGAAAAAGCGCAAACCCAACACTTCCCATCTCCCCGAGACGTGAAGAATGGTGGTAGCAGCATCATGCTGTGGGGACAGGAAAACTGGTCAGAGTCGAAGTAAAAGTGGATGCTACAATAAAGGGCAATTTATGAGGAAAACCTGTTTCAGTGTGCCATAGATTTGAGACTGGGACAATGTCCCTAAACATACTGGTAAAGTTACACTGGTGTGGTTTAAAGGGAAACATTGAAATATTTTGGAATGGCCTAATCAAGGCCCAGAGCTCAGTCTAACTGAGAACCTGTGGCTTGACTTGAAGATTCCTGGATGCCAAGGTCACCCATCTAATTTGAAGCAGTTGTGCCCTGAGCAATGGGCAAAAATCCCAGTTATGAGATGGGCTTAACTAATCGAGACATTCCTCAAGAGACCTACAGCTGGAATTGCAGCAAATGGTGGACTGACTTTGGGGGGTGAGTACCTATGCCAACTCAAGATTTCTGTCTTGTTCTCTTCATTATTGTTTGTGTCACAATAAAAAATCTTTTGCACCTTCAAAGTGGTAGGCACACCGTGTATATCAAATGGTGCTAAGCTGCCCAAAATAAATTTTAATTCCGGGTTATATTGAGACAAAACGGGACAAACGCCAAGCGGGAATGAATACTATCTCAAGGCACTGTGTGTTGGCCCGCTTTGTATCTCATTTTTGTTTAGTTGCTAGTTAATTAAAGAAATAATTATGAGGTCTCCGTCTTAAGAAGCAAGTCAAGGGGCAGCTTTTAAAACCTGCTGCCACTGCGGCCCCAAGGATCAGAGTTTGACCCCCATGCTATAGTCCAGTTGCCAGGAAGAAGAGGGATACAAAACCTGCAGTCAGCAAGGATGTTGGGGAAAGTCAACCTCCAGGACTGAGACCCTCGAAGTCAACCCTGGGGTGTGGTATAGTGGGTCCACAGCTCACGTCAAGATCCCAGTTTTAAATAATCGCCGCACTCGTGGCTTAGTGAGGGGTCGTGGTGGTCAGGGCCGGATTAAGACCCTTAGATGCCCTAAGCACTAAGTAATTTTGGTGCCCCCTTACACTAGTAATTCAAAATATTACAACAATAACAAACTAGGAAATAATCGAAATTAAAACATTTTGACATGAAAACCGTAGATTTACCATTTTGATTATTTAATTTATTTATGGCTTTTGTGTCAGTTTAGCAAATCTATTTACACATATTCTTAGTACAAGATTTGAAGAATATTTTGTGAAAATTTTGTTAATAAATCTTTATTAGTAAAAAAGTTATAATTTTATCACATAGTAATCAGCTATACGATTTTCACTTTTACATAATGTAAATGAATTTAAAAATATCCAAGAATAGAATTAAATAGACTTACCAGAATATTTTTTCCTCAAACTGGGACGATTTTTTGTTTTTGCTTAAAACAGAAAATAACGCTTTCTATGCGCTAGAAATTTATTTCAAGTTAAATAACAGATAATTCACGAAACAACAATTACATGATCATTTTTAATCAACTATTAACTATTATTTAAAAATATAAAAACATATTGTTTTGAATCGAATTATTTTCACAATATTTTGACATAACATGGCATTTAAGGGAATCACCATGAAACGGGAATTCCCCATCGTAGATGGCACCAGTATGCAGAACGCACTGTGTAAGGCACCATCTACGAACAGTGACGGCATAGGGAGGTACAGGGAGGCATTATTAATTTTTCATTAAACTTTGAAAATGGCTATTAATTTAATTAATTTAATAATTTATGTGGTAAATTCGGCCATGAAAAATTTTTGTTGTGTCCCCTTTACCATTGATGCCCTAAGCATGTGCTTACTTTGCTTACTGTATATGGTTAATCCAGCACTGGTGGTGGTGTGTGGCCGAAGCGGTTCCTGAGGAGTTTGTCACCTAAGTGTACAGGTGAGAAACACTCCGCATCCGTAATTGTTCCTAGGAGCTGCTGATTGCCACAGCTACCACGTCCTCTTCATAAATAGAAGAGTGAGGCGGCTAAAGAGGGAAGAAAGACAAGCAAGCAAGCAGCTGGACAGTGAGCCCTAGTAGTGGTGTTTGGCCAACACTCGGTGGGGCAGAAGGAAGCGGTCTCTCCAGCTGAGCGATCAAGGAGCTGGAGTGACCAGAAGTAGGACGGCTTGGGCGGTGAATTCCCTGACGTCGGCATCCTGGTCGCCAGGGAAGCCAAGTCTCGGTCTGGAGAGCACAACCGAAGCCAGGAATCGGGAGGCCTCCAGACCAGTGGAACCGGACAGTAGAAAGGTCAGCTGCTGAGAAGGCGACTCTCCTATTGCAGGGCCCAGACAGGAGAAGCAGAAAAGCCACCAGATAAAAGAAGACACCGGCTTGTTTTTAAAAGGGCTGCTTCCAGCATTATTTTAACCTCTTTTAAAGGATTGTTGTTTTTTCTATTGGTTTTAACCTCCACTATTCACTTCTGTTTTATAGATTATTTATTTAATGATTTGGAGGCACTGCACTTTATTTATTTGGACACTCTGTTTTGTTGATTTTAAAATAAAAGCACTTGACACCTTTTTACACCATCCTCTTGCTCCATTTGTTATGCCTCACTGTCAAGCTCATCGGTAACATTACCGATGGTGACGGGTTCAAGGGCTCCCGAACAGACGATGTAATGTACCCAGTATTAATGTGCATTACATGGACTTGACTTTTAAGGTTTTCTTCATCACGACTTTCCTTCTGCGTTTCCAGGGGTTCCGGTTATTTACTAATGAGCCCATTGGTGGGTCTGACGCCCTTTCAGATTCAGAGTTGTTTTCCCCGAGTGTCTGCTCTGTTCTTTGTTATTCAGTTATTATTAGGATAAGGGAGTTAAGGGAGAAAAGTCCATAGAAAAAAGGCAAAATAATTAGAAAATAACAAAAGAGAGCTAAGTATTTAAGGCCATAGCCAAAATACAGATGTTCTGAAATGTTTCTCTGTTATAAAAGGAAATCCTGAGACGAGACTTTTTCAAAGAGATCATTTCAAGCCCCATGAGACAAGACTTTGGCAATGAGATTTTTTTCAAGTCCTGCCTTCCTCTCAACCATATTAAACCATGCACACAGCCCCCTCACCTCTCATTCGTGTGAATGCTTTTGACAGGCACAGTCCCTGCTCTCTCAGTTCTTATAAATTTTAACATTTTCCTCACTTTAATTTCCCAATAGAAGAAGACTTATTATGTCCAAATCTTATTGAAGAATTTCATAACAGAAGATATGAGTACAGAGCAATCCTAGCACCAAGAAACAATGAAGTCAAACGAGTTAACACAAAAATTGTTGATCGGTTACACGGCAAATTGGTTAAATGCGTATCAGTAGACTATGCTGAAACAGTTGATGGTGATCGTGTGGAACATGAAAACATCAGCTTACAATATCACCAAGAATATCTACAACCGTTAACACCATCCGGTCTTCCACCGCACAAATTACTTTAGAAAGAAGGATGTATCCAAGAAAGGTAATGTAGTACATCTCCTGCGGATAACATTAGACAACAAAGGAGATCTTGATTTGCCATTCGTATTAAAATATTAACGGTTTCCCAAAAGAATAGCTTTTGCTATGACAATGAACAAATCACAAGAACAAACATTTGAAAAAGTCTGTTTATTTTATTAGAGAGAGAGAAATGAAACTCATTCATGGGCAGTTATACGTTGCATTGTCACAATGAAAGTCCAAACACAGAATCAAAATTTAATGTGATATTGACGAAAAATGTATTAAAAAAATTGTTTTTACTGAAGTTTTACAATAAAAGTGTAAATTTAAAAAGTAATCGCGTGTTAATTTCAAAGCTAAACAGAACAAAATAGTATTATGCAACAAATAACTCTAATGCAACATGAAACATAATTTACTTTCAAATTATTACGTTGTACTATATTTTAATATGGTTAATTATGCGCTGTAATGTAAAATAGTTCTATTATGCATATCTAACAATTCCTATGAAAATACCAATCTGTTTAAATTGTACAAGTGGCCAGCATATAGCACCAGCCCGATGGTTGGTGGGCAGGGGTCAAAGCCCCCTAGTCTTATAAATGTAAAACAATCACACTGCGGTGCTTTTCTGAACGCAGAATAAGAACATTTCATTTAAAGTGAGCTCAGTGACTCATTGACCGTAAGAGTGGATGAAATGAGAGCCTGTAGCCCCTGGACTGAGTTTTGAGGACGTCCTTTTCAGGGCCAAAAGGCCACCCGAGCTCCTCTGGGCATTCTTCATTGCATAAATGTGATCAAAGTTATTCAGTAATATTAAGCTGTGCCATCCTAGAAGATCTGAAGCAGCAGGTCTCGTCAATAGTTGCATCGTCCGCTTCCCTCCCAAAATCACAGGCAGCCGCCGAGTTTTTCAGGGACACAGGACACCATTGCAGAAAACAGGAAGTAGAAAATGAGACAGGCAGTGATCAGTGACCAGTGCGAATATTTCAAGTATTGTATGTGATTCTGTGTTATTACAATCCATTAAAGACTGTAACAGAACAATTATGATAAAGCCAAATTAAAGTAAGTGGGGTGTTGCACTTTTTTTAAACGTTCCATGGTCCTGACCAGCATGTTTCTATTGGTAAAGCATTGCACATTTTTGGTGCATGAAAGCAGAAAGCCGCCCCACAGCTGCTCTCAGAATAATAAGCAGAGCAGCGTTTGAAAATGTAAGATTACGATCAGGAGTGTAAGGGGACAGGAATGAGAAGGAGCTAAACTATGTTGTTCAGAGCCTTCTATACAATTTAAGAGAGTTTTAAATTCAATACTTAAGGATGCAGATTGCCTTTTTAGTGATGCCATATGTTCAGATTTTCTTTTGAATAAATAGCAGCTTTCCTTAAGTGGAATAGACACCCTCTTTGTAAGGAGCGGTACGGTATGAGGCCAAGGTGTATAACTGCAGCTGGAAAAAAAGCATAAAAATTCCAAAATGGAAACCTAAAGGCTTTGTGAGCGTGAGGGCCACAGTTCTGCTTTCACTGCAAGGCCAAAATCATTTGAAGGGTGGTAGCGGTGCCAGAAGGTTTGAGGTGTCGTCCTGGCCTGGTTGGGTCAGCGTGTTCTCCCTCTGGCTCTGTGTTTTATGCTGGGCTCCCCTGCTTCCTCCTGTAGGTTACGTTCATTTGTGAGTGTAAGTTGGCCCCCCATGAGTGGGTCTTAGTGTGAGCAGAAGTGTCAACTCAACCACATTTTTTTCCACAGACCTGACCAATTGGGTGGTGGGGGGAGCATAGAGTGTACATCACTTGTCACTTTTGTTTTTGTTGTCAACAACTGCTTAGTTTGTCATTTGACAGTTCGTGATTAGTGACAAAAATGTATTCGGGACAACAACAACATTTATTTATATAGCACATTTTCATACAAATAATAATGTAGCTCAAAGTGCTTTACATGATGAAGAAAAGAGAAATAAAAGACAAAGTAAGAATTAGAATAAGACAACACTAATTAACATAGAATAACAGTAAGGTCCGATGGCCAGGGAGGACAGAAAAAACAAAAAAAACTCCAGACGGCTGGAGAGAAAAAATAAAATCTGCAGGGGTTCCAGGCCACGGGACCACCCAGTCCCCTCTGGGCATTCTACCTCACATAAATGAAACAGTCCCCTTTGTATTTAGGGTTCTCACAGAGTCACTTGATGATGATGGACGTGTAGACTTCTGGCTTTTAATCCATCAAGGCAGGAACAATACAAGCAAGGAGCTAGCACTCGGAGAAGATGAGCCCAGCCAAGGTAGTCAAGTTGTTATGCTTCACTAACCTCTCACCTCCTTCAGGTACCAAAAATAAAACAACCAGCTGAGCCACAAGTGCCATTCTTGTGATATTTGGATTACTAGGATACATTTACAATCACATCAGCAGTGCCCTTGTATTTCTCCTAAAATTTCAACTTCATTCATTCATCTTCTTAGCCCACTTATCCAGGGCAGGGTCATGGGGTAGCTGAATCCCATCCTAGGAATCATCGGGTACAAGGCAAGAACAACTCCTGGGCAGGGTGCCAGTCTATCGCCGGGTGAACACACACACACACACACACACACACACGGGTCAATTTAGTAACGCCAATCCACCTAACTTACATGTCTTTGGACTATGCGACGAGACCCTCAAAGACACGGGAAGCACATGCAAACTCTAGGCAGGGGCACCTGGAGCACAAACCCTTATCTGCTTACTGCAAGACAGTCGTCCCCAACACACTGACTGCCAATTCACGTCAACACAAAGTGAAAAGTGAGGCCAGTGGGACCTCGGAAAACCCCCATGAGACGCTGTCGCTGTGACAGCTCTTTGAATCACTTGCTGCTGGTGGCCATTTTGGATGGCAAATGTCTTTCACCTGAGTAATCCTGGAGCGTCCTACTTACACAAATGGCTTCCTCTCATTGTAAAGATTTTTTTTTTCTAGCAAAACACAATGTCATGTAAAATAAAAAACAAGCTGGTTTTGAACTTCAGTGCTTTAAAATAAAAAATATCACAGAGAATAGAACTTCAGCATCGGATTTCTTACCTGGTAAAGTTAGTCATTTGGTGGGGGGTCTTTATATAAATGATATTTATTTATAATATTTATATGTATAAATATGCTTTTGTTGCTACCATTTTAAGAGCCCCTTCAAGGCCGGCAGCCCGCTATGAAACTGACCCACACCAGCATGACGTCTGGCACTGAGCTGGGTGTGTCGGGAGTGTACCCCACTGTCAGTGTGTTGTGTTGGCACATGCAGCCCAAATCGGGATTGAACCATCTTGGATTTAAGCCACAAACATTTTAGAGGCTCAAATCACTTCATTCCTCAGACCGCCACTTTGGCCTGCCTAACTAACTCCAAACTGCTCCTCAGCCCTCATGTGCTCTCTACTTCTTGGTGCCACCATGTCATGGATGTAGGTTTGTGAGTGTTCCTCTTTAATTGATCATACTTAGAATGACTTTGAATTTCACTTTGAAGGGCTTTATACTTCATAAATAATGATTGTTTTCAATGGCACAGAGGTTAGCATCGCTGTGTTACAACAGCGGGAGACTGCATTTAGATACACAGAGACACAGAAAGATCTATGGATTTGTCCCCAGGGAGAAATTTGGCAACCGGCTCATTTGCTGAATTAGATTAAGTGGATTTAAAATTGGACAGATTTGTTAAATGTTGATTTTTATCAAAAGCAAAATGGCAGAGGGGATTGACTGCTGCCCTAAAGGATGCTGGTCCACTCCCCGCCACGGACTACACCTGGCACCATTGACCCTTTCCTCGAGGCCGTACCCATAACGAGCCTTGGTGTGCTCATTCATTATTCTTATCATCAAAATGTGGGCACCTAGAGTGGGGTTTGAGTTATCGGGGTCCAGTCCCAATGTGTATATGGCCTTGGGGGACAGAATAGCCAAATAAAAGACATGAAGTAGTCAGAGCTGTTTAGACATGGCAGCCTTCAGAAAGAACACACACTGCCCCCAAACGTGACTCCAGCTTAAAGAGTAGCGTATGGAAAGCAGCGACAGCTGCTGCTCTTCGGGGCACCTAGTTATTGCAGCCAGACGCTGTCATGCAACTGGCGCAACAGTTCATATGCAAAGCGAAAAAAACAAGGCTAACGAGAACATGATACAATGATAGTTAGGCATGTGATCATAAGTGTCGCCATCCAGAAGAACATTGATTCTGAATCAGAAGAATGGATATTGACAGCTCAGAATAATAATTGAGGAGGAGATTTATGAGTACAATCAGAAACTGCTGCATAAAATCATTACTTAATAAAGGGGCATCAGACCATGAATGGTAACACTCCTGTTCATTAATCTAACCGGCATCCCTTTGGGATGGCAACAAAACTGAAGGAGCTGGAGATGAACACACCAACTCCAAGCTGAACCCAGACCCCTGGAGCTGTGAGAAAGCAGCAGTATCCAGTGTGGCTCCCCCAACTCCAGTATATTGTAGCGTTCCTGTGACCCCGGGTAGGCAACGCTGTACGTGATACCCACCACTGTCTGTGCAGTGTGTGCTTACAGTGATCTCAAAAACTTCGCATTGCTCAAGAGCAAAGGTGGCTTTCTTATCAAAGAGTAAACATGCTACCATGTCTGTGAGAAAGTAAGATAATTTAGGCTAACATCGCTGATATGGTGGAACTCTACAACTTAAATATGTTCATAAAACAAATGATTGGGGAATCCAAGTTCACTTTGTTTAGATAGCACATACAGTGCATCCGGAAAGTATTCACAGCGCATCACTTTTTCCACATTTTCTTATGTTACAGCCTTATTCCAAAATGGATTCAATTCATTTTTTTCCTCAGAATTCTACACACAACACCCCATAATGACAACGTGAAAAAACTTTACTTGAGATTTTTGTAAATTTATTAAAAATAAAAAAACTGAGAAATCACATGTACATAAGTATTCACAAACTTTGCTAAATACTTTGTTGATGCACCTTTGGCAGAAATTACAGCCTCAAGTCTTTTTGAATATGATGCCACAAGCCTGGCACACCTATCCTTGGCCACTTTCGCCCATTCCTCTTTGCAGCACCTCTCAAGCTCCATCAGGTTGGATGGGAAGCGTCGGTGCACAGCCATTTTAAGATCTCTCCAGAGATGTTCAATCGGATTCAAGTCTGGGCTCTGGCTGGGCCACTCAAGGACATTCACAGAGTTGTCCTGAAGCCACTCCTTTGATATCTTGGCTGTGTGCTTAGGGTCGTTGTCCTGCTGAAAGGTGAACCGTCGCCCCAGTCTGAGGTCAAGAGCGCTCTGCAGCAGGTTTTCATCCAGGATGTCTCTGTACATTGCTGCAGTCATCTTTCCCTTTATCCTGACTAGTCTCCCAGTTCCTGCTGCTGAAAAACATCCCCACAGCATGATGGTGCCACCACCATGCTTCACTGTAGGGATGGTATTGGCCTGGTGATGAGCGGTGCCTGGTTTCCTCCAAACGTGACGCCTGGCATTCATACCAAAGAGTTCAATCTTTGTCTCATCAGACCAGAGAATTTTGTTTCTCATGGTCCGAGAGTCCTTCAGGTGCCTTTTGGCAAACTCCACGCGGGCTGCCATGTGCCTTTTTGTAAGGAGTGGCTTCCGTCTGGCCACTCTACCATACAGGCCTGATTGGTGGATTGCTGCAGAGATGGTTTTTCTTCTGGAAGGTTCTCCTCTCTCCATAGAGGACCTCTGTAGCTCTGACAGAGTGACCATCAGGTTCTTGGTCACCTCCCTGACTAAGGTCTTTCTCCCCCGATTGCTCTGTTTAGATGGCTGGCCAGCTCTAGGAAGAGTCCTGGTGGTTTCGAACTTCTTCTACTTACAGATGATGGAGGCCACTGTGCTCATTGGGACCTTCAAAGCAGCAGAAATTTTTCTGTAACCTTCCCCAGATTTGTGCCTCGAGACAATCCTGTCTCGGAGGTCTACAGACAATTCCTTTGACTTCATGCTTGGTTTGTGCTCTGACATGAACTGTCAACTGTGGGACCTTATATAGACAGGTGTGTGCCTTTCCAAATCATGTCCATTCAACTGAATTTACCACAGGTGGACTCCAATTAAACTACAGAAACATCTCAAGGATGATCAGGGGAAACAGGATGCACCTGAGCTCAATTTTGAGCTTCATGGCAAAGGCTGTGAATACTTATGTACATGTGCTTTCTCAGTTTTTTTATTTTTAATAAATTTACAAAAATCTCAAATAAACTTTTTTCACGTTGTCATTATGGGGTGTTGTGTGTAGAATTCTGAGGAAAAAATGAATTTAATCCATTCTGGAATAAGGCTGTAACATAACAAAATGTGGAAAAAATGATATGCTGTGAATACTTTCCGGATGCACTGTAGTTGTCATACAGTAGACTGGCCAGCATCTCTGGCAATGCCATTACATTTGTGTTATCTGGCATCTCTTTGCCAGCACGGCCCTTCTCATTGTTATAACCTGAAGGTGGTCTCCTTTGCACCAGTGTCTGTACGGCTGACTGTAGACCCCTCCAATCGGTGTTAAGTGCTAACAGCCCTGCCCCTTTTAATTGTCAGTGGCTCCCCCCCATGTTGGAATCACCACACACCATACATTTTGGAGGGCCGACTCCATCCCAGAAGTGCTTCATGATCACTGCCAGCTGCTTTCTATTTGTGTAATAGCTATCCACTCCTGCAGAATTCCACAATCACCGACAGCAAGCTCTTTGTCGTTCTGGTGCCCTGCTTTAGGCTGTTACAGCCTTTCTTGTACCTAACCAGCATTCACTGCCCTTTACTGTTGAAACTCGACAACATTTCTGCCTACATTCCTCTTCGGCTGACAGCTCTTGAAGCTCTGCAGACAGGCTGGCGGGTTGTACTGCACCTCACATCTTCTGTGAGCCGCTGTCCCCTGAAGGCAGCACAGTTTTTGGAAGCACATTTGGTGCCAGTCTCGAGTCGGCCAGTCCCCACTCGGAGGAGGGGGTAGCAGGATCAGCAGCTCCGTAGTAGACTGGGAATTGGTGGTCCTCAGCTTCTTCTGAAATGGAAAAGACTTTACTCCTTCTGTTTCCTCCACTGTGTTTGTATTTGATAATATTAATAAGTGTAGAGTTTGCATGTTCTCCCCATGTTTTTTGTTCCCCAACTCTCCAAAATGTGTAAGTTAAGGTAATTGGCAAATCTAAACTGGTTTGGAGCAAAAAAACCTGCATCCACTGTGTCCATTCAGAAATTGGGTTTGAGACCCCAGCACTGAGAGTCAAAGGCTCAACATTCAAACTCTGTGGCTGGCCCATCCTTTGTGAGTGTGAGTGGTCCCTGAGATGGACTGTCCAGAGATGTCTTCCACCTTTGTCCCACTGCTGCCATGCTAGGCTCTGCTCTGATATCTTCATGGCCCAGAACTGGTCTTTATGAGGTTTTAAAATGCTGTCTTCTATTCCCTGAGGTTATTACTCAGCGGTCAGAGTCCATTTTGGTTGTCTGTGTGGTTAACTGTTTTCTCCTACATTCTTACATTTTGTTGTTTTACAGAACGAATTTCATTCACAGTCAGGGTAACTAAAATGGCTACAAAAGATCTTGGGGCAGCTTGAAAGTCAATGGTTTGTCACAATTGTAACTTTTCAGATTAACGCCAGGCCTTCTTTTAACATTTCATTTGTACGCAACCTTACTACACAGCCATCCTCTTAATTCATCCCTAGAAATGTGCTATGACCTAGCCCATCTCGGGAGCGGTGAGCTAAGCCATAGAGGGGTCACCCATTTCTCGCAGGTCACGCTCACTTCTATTCACAGGCTGAATCTCAGTGTTGCACAGTAGCCAGTGAGCCAGCCATCGATGTGCTTGGCATGTGTGGTGCACCGGGAGAAGGTACGATTCTTAACTTGTAGGTTTGTGAGGTCAATATTGTCACATAAACGGGCTCAAATAAAATTCTTACTTCCATGTGCTGATCACTATTCTCCAGTTCCATGATTGGCAGATTATGATTACTAATAATGTTTATGGCTTTAATCAAAAATCTGGAAAAACATCTTTTAGCAAAAGAGTCAACCCTAGATGGGATGTCCCGCTATCAACAGGTCAATAACCCGAACACTCACATCTTTGAAATGTGGAAGGAGGCCAGAGGATTCAGAGAAGACCATCAAGGTCATAGGGAGAACATTCCAACTGCACAGAAATAGTAGCTGGGCTTGAGATCTGGATGCAGAAGTGGGGAGCAGACACCTTGCTATGCTAATCACTGTGCCACCATGCTTTCCCACAATAATGCTCTATTTGTTTACAAGCTAGTTGTTAACCGTAAAAGTATGCTGTAAACTTGCCCAAAGCATACCAGTTTCCTGTCATTTGCATTTTTTAAAACAGCAGCCACCACCTTAACGCTTGTGTTGTAGTGGTGGGAGGAGACGGCACTGAGCGGGCAGAGGGAGGTGCTGCATGTTTCTCTTGGATTTTAATGCAGAGGGATGAGTGCGTATTATACAGTCTATTTACACTATGGATCCTAAGCCATATCTGAGCAGCATGCTATTGAGATTATTCACGATTCACAGATGCATTATTGTAAGTACTTCACTCTCAATTAACTTGTTTTATTGAACCCCAGAGTGCAGTAACTGAGGAGCGAGAAGCCTTGCTTTGTGTACAGCAGTGGTGCACAATGTGCATGTTCATACACATCTTCAGGTGCTCGGCTGTTCTTAATCCACTGGGTGCCAGTGGCAAAATTAATTTAAAGATAGCGGCTTCAAGAGCTAATGACAACTGCAAAAATTGGTTAAAGTGGTGGACTTTGTTAGGGGAAAAAAATATCTGTTGTTCTGGACAATGAGCTTTTCAAGCTGAAGGTATAAAAATGTAATTCCCAGCCGTTTCGGGTACCTGAAAAATAACATTCTGGCTTTCAGCTAGTTATACTGTAATTATATTTATAATGATTACTTTTAATAATGCGAAAAGATGAGCCTCTGGGCGTTTTAGAAAGTCAAAGCTGATTTACTTCAGATATGGGCGTGCTGGTAGGATCTGCTTGTGGAGGCTGAACTGCCCTCACAAGGCGACTAGTCGAACAGAGCAGGCCACATGTCGGGGGGTGGCCAGCTTGACTGTAGCTTCCAGTTACCTTCTTTATTAGCACATCATTGCAGCTGATAATACAATGTGCTTTTCTTGCCTTAATTTTAATCAAAGCATTTTATGAGCGAGGAGGAGTCTTCACTTCTCTTTTTTTGTTATTAGTTCAAAATTAAGTGTCAAGGGTGCAAAGCTAACTGCTGATCTTCTCCCATTTACACCAGCATGTGGCAAAAGTTTTCATTTTTTTAGTCATTTTGGTGCGTGTTCAGAATTGTGTATATATATATATATATCAATACTAATAAACGGCAAAGCCCTCACTCACTCACTCACTCACTCACTCACTCACTCACTGACTGACTCATCACTAATTCTCCAACTTCCCGTGTAGGTAGAAGGCTGAAATTTGGCAGGCTCATTCCTTACAGCTTCCTTACAAAAGCTGGGCAGGTTTCATTTCGAAATTCTACGCGTAATGGTCATAACTGGAAGTTGTTTTTCTCCATTTACTGTAATGGAGTTCAGCTGGAGGGGCGGAGTTTCGTATGACATAATCACGCCTCTCACGTAATCACGCATTACGTAGAAAGCCAGGAAGAGCTACAAAACGCGCTTTAGAAAACATGCATTATATAATTAAGAAGGCAGCGAAACAATTAGAAGCGAGCGACTGACATATAAAACCATATTCAGCGGCTCACGTGAGGGGATGCACTAAGTATGTACGCGCGCTTCTCGATTTATTTTAACCTCGCATCCCCTTAGTTTGAGACGTATGAAAACGCATGCGGTTAACGCAGAAAGACAGATCACCTATTCACCTATTGAAGCTTCATGAATAATGGATACTTTATTCGCGATCAATGATTGTTTTGGTAAAGCCATACTCAGTGTATTCATTAGATGAACGGTAAAAAAGTAAGAGCGAGGGGACGGTAACTTACTGAAGCACACAAGCAAAACCACAATAGCACGCGGGCTCGATGTACTGACTTGCGCGATCACATTCCAAAAAATATTTCTTTTCAAGTTCTATTTAGTCCATATGAGTCAAACTCAAGGCCCACGGGCCACATCCGGCCCGGCGTGTAATTATATCCGGCCCGCGAGATCATTTTATATACTGTATTATTGTTATTAATGGCCCGGGTATATGAAGCGCTGGTAACACAATAAACTACAGATCCCATAATGCAGCGCTTCAGCTGCCTTGCCGAACAATTACCGCGTTGCTGCAAGTTATTGCGAAGCTAGCCCACACGATGCCGAAGAGAAAAGTTGATTCTGAAAATAGAGCCTTTAAAAACCGAAGGGAGGCTGAGTATATGTTTACTGACATTGCCGGTAAACCCGTGTGTCTCATTTGTGGAGCTAATGTGGCTGTACAGAATTTAATCTTTACAACGACTAACAAACACAGAATGTAACTTGAACACAACACATCGTACAAATACGACCCTGATTGAAACAAATAATGATAATCGAATCCTTGATCACAGCAACACTCACAAAGCAATTACTGTATATTGACAATCATGTTATGTTATTTTTAAAATGTTCCCTTTTCTTTTTCATAGCTTCTTTAACACACTACGTCTCCGCTGCGAATATATATATATATACCCCGATCTACATACTCTCAAATAATTAAGCCACACACCGTGGCGTAATTGTAGAGGCTTCGCCTCTATCGCCTACATCCGAGGTTCGATTCCCGAGAGGGGATGTACTGAGTATGTACGCGTGCTTCTCGGTTCATTTTAACCTCGCATTTCCTTGGTTTGACACGTATGAAAAAATATGCGGTTAACGCAGAATCATGTTACGTTATTTTTAAAATCTTTCCTATTCTTAGCACAAGCACAGCTGAGAAGCTTCGATGCATGTACTCCATAACAAAAAATAACGCATTTAATCACATTTTCAATTCCAAGCAAAGGGGAACTTTTGTCAATGCATGATTTCCTGGTACATCGATTACACTGGTGCACACATCACAGCTATAAAAATGTTACACTCGGAATGAAGCGCGTTCCTGATCGGAGGAAAATTTAATTTCAAAAAACTACCCGAGCGAAGCCTTGATAAAAGCATGGTTTTGTGCACACTGAAAAGCAAGCAAAATTAGATGCATTACAGAAAGCGGACTTTGTGGCTCTTACTGGGGATCATTGGACTTCCGTGACCGTTAGTAATTCTAATTACATCTAATTACAAAATGTTCAATGATCACACTGTTTTAGCCTAATGTACAAAATAATTTTGGCTAAGGTTACTCAGAGTTTAAAGATTAAGTTGGTCAAATTACCTTTTATGTTTCTGACTTATTTTTTTAAGAAGAAAAACTGCACTTTATGTTGAAATTTTGGTTATTATTATTTAAAGACAATACCATTCTGAAAATGTACTTAAAGTACTTAAACTACCACTTTATTTTTAAGTCTGCCCAATTTTAACCAGGGATGATATTTTTGTTT
>JANRMT010062790.1:4123092-4142990 GCA_026402145.1 Polypterus bichir lapradei | reverse complement strand
ATATATATATATATATATATATATATATATACACACATACTAATAAAAGGCCTCACTGACTGACTCATCACTAATTCTCCAACTTCCCATGTAGGTAGAAGGCTGAAATTTGGCAGGCTCATTCCTTACAGCTTACTTACAAAAGTTAGGCAGGTTTCATTTCGAAATTCTACACGTAATGGTCATAACTGGAACCTACTTTCGTCCATATATATGGCCATAGCCTGCAGCTCGGTCGCCGTGTGAGGCGGAGTTGCGTCCCGCATCATTACTCCTCCCACGTAATTGAGTGCCTGCCCATATAAGGTAAATATTCGTGAGTGAAGGACTGTGCTTAGCACATTCATAAGTGCAGCTACTGCGGAAACCCTCTGACGCTGAACAAGCCTTTGTACACATATCAATAGGAAAGCAAGGTGTAAAGCTTAAGTTTAAATTACATTCATAGACACGCTGCCGCTAAATATTCGCAGGCAAATCCACAACTTAATACCAAGAATGCCTATTAAACATCTTAGATTCATGAGTACCGATTTGGGTAGTGATCACTTCGATGAATGAAACCTGTTCAAAAATGCATTACACAATTGAGAAGGCAGCAAAAGAATATGAAGCGAGTGACGCATACAAACATATTCATAAGTGCAGCTACTGCAGAAACAAAGCACGGTGTAAACCGTAAGTTTAAATTAAGTTTATAGACACGCTGCCGCTGTTTGTCATACCTACGACGAATACAATATTCGCGAGATACAAGTTTAATGAGAAGACGCGGGTTATAAACGAGACTTTGGATCACTTTGTATCGGATTTAAAATTGCTGTAACGGAGTTAAACTTGCTGGTGAAGGACTGTGCTTATGCAAATGAATAGGAACGCAAGGTGTAAAACTTAACTTTAAATTAAGTTCATAGACACGCTGCCGGTAGCGTTTGTCATGCCTAAGACGAATACGATATTCACGAGATACAAGTTTACTGGGAGGACGCAGGGTATAAACAAGACTTTTGATCACTTTCTAATGGAGTTAAAATTACTGGTGAAGGGCTGTGCTTATGCAAACGAAGATGAAATGGTCAGGGATAGAATAGTGTTTGGCACAAACTCAGCGAAAGTGCGAGAGAAACTTTTAAGTGCCGGGTCTGAGCTAAAATTAAATAAAGCCGTGGACATCGCAAGATCGCACGAGATATTCGCGAGATACATATTTAATGAGAAGACGCAGGGTATAAAGCCTCGATAATAAAGGCCTGGTGAAGTCATGGAGTACATGGAAGGACGAGTTCAGATTATAAACAGAACTTGCAATTCCGGAGGCAGAGGAAAACACTAAGGTCAGATTATTCCGTTATCTTATTGGAGAGAGCAGCAGAGAATTGTGTCAGGCGCTGACCGGTGATGTAAGACCTGATGAGTTAATCATGAGTTTGATGATACGTAAATTTGATGAACATTACAACCCGAAAATAAACGAAACTGTAGAGAGGTTCAGATTTTTTTTTAAAGAAATCAGGCAAGGGGAGAAAATATAGACAACTACGTCACAGATCTGAGAGTGTTAGCAGGCACATGCAATTTCGGGGAGATTAAAAGTTCCCTTATACGTGACCGAATTGTGTGCGGAACCAGTGATGCAAGTTTGCAACAAAGATTACTGAGAGAAGACAAACTGACTTTAGAGAGGTGCATACAAATATGCAGAGCCACAGAACTGTCGAAGGAGAACAGCAGAACAGTCACACGGGGTTCCCTATTCTATACTTCTCCCAGTGCGTCTCTCTAAACCCTCCGTGCGGGAACATTATCATAAGGCTTAACAATCTTATTGTTACACCTTCTACGTACACCCAACCATCCTTATTACGGAGTCTTCCTTGCTTTACCGCTGGCTGCTTCTTTCCATTCACCTTCCTAGCTCTTTATTTAAACAGTTTTCCTTCTCACTTTTCCGCTCCTTCGCTTTCTTCTCCCTTTTCGTTCAAAATATGTACATCCTTACCTTTTTACAGTCAGTTCCCCTTATGTCACACCATGGTACATTTAACACAAGTTAATACCGGGAATGCCTGTTAAACATCTTACATTCACGAGTACCGATTTGGGTAGTGAACATTTTAATGAATGAAACCTGTTATTTTTACAACGGTTGACAAACACGGAATGTAACTTGAACACAACACGTCCTCCAAATACGAACCTGATTGAAAGAAATAATGATAATCAAATCCTTGATGACAGCAACACTCATAACAGTGACAAAACAATTGCATTGACAATCAGGTTATGTTATTTTTAAAATGTTTCCTTTTCTTTTTCATAACTTCTTTAACACACTACTTCTCCACTGCGAAGCATAGGTATTTTGCTAGTATATAAATAAATTATTGTGGCTGGGTTCAGGAAGAACAGTTCCACAAACTAGAAAAATTTGAAGCACCAACCCAGTCATCCCATTTTTTGTCCAAGGATACAAAAAAATTATGTGGGGTATCAAAAAGCAAAAAAAGCAAAGCAAAGTAATTGGGCTAGTTAGCCAAGACTCTGGTCACAGTGACAGCAGAGCTTCATCCAGCAGGTCGTTTGTGCCAGAAATGACACCTCCTACTGGGAGGCTTGGGTTTTTATGGAGATTGAACTGGAAGGGCAGCTGTCCATTGCCTTCACTTAGCGGTTTCTTAACACTGTGGGGAAAGAAGGAGATGACAGTACTAGTGATAGCATCCTCACTCATCCCAGCGGGTCATTGCATACCCCGACAGAGCCTGTGACAAGCTGCCGCAATAATATATATACTAGGGGGCTTTGCCCCCTGCTCACTTTGCTCACCAAACCCGGCCTGCGCTACATGCCAGCCTCTTCCTGTCTCTGCCGCTCGTGTATGTGGATTTCACTTTCACAAAACAACAAATCTTTTAATTCATGCGGATACGCCTCTTCATTGGGAAGAAACATTACTTTTCCCTGATGGCAACACGAATTAGACTATCTACAAGTCTCCAACTTAAAGTTTAAAGCCAAGCAATATCTACATTCTTCTGTCATATCACCTATGTCCATATATTCGATCTGTTTTCGCTGTTCCGTTATTTCACGGAGTAATAATTTCCTTTTGTTTGCGCTAATGTGATCTTTACTATCATTTTTTTGAGACTTTCAAATTTTCGTACTTCCATTATCTCTAACCTGCTCTGCATGTGTACTGCGCCAACGTTTTTAAATTCTTTATGACATTCTACTTTGTCATCTAATCTTTGTCTTTTATTTCCGGCCCCGGGCGTGGTTAAATCTCTTAGCACAAAGTCTCATCTTGCAGGACATGAAAGTATCTCTCTGAAAAAGTCTCATCTCATCCCAGGATTTTATAAATAATATAAATCTGCTCAAACAAATTAAAGGGACACTTTGAAAACACATCAGTTCTCAATGGGTAAAAACAATCATGCTGAAAATCTATAGAGAAATGGACTGGGTAATATGTTAGGAATAAAAGAATGCCACATCGTTTGATGGAAATGAAAATTATCAACCTACAGAGGGCTGAATTCAAAGACACCCCAAAAATCAAAGTAAAAAAATGATGCGGCAGGCTAGTCTATTTTGCCGAAATTTCAGTGCTGCAACTCAATATCATACTCACTAGTTTGTATGGCCCCCGCGTGCTTGTATGCATGCCTGACAATGTCGGGGCAAGCTCCTAATGAAACGACGGATGGTGTCCTGGGAGATTTCCTCCCAGATCTGGACCAGGGCATCGTTGAGCTCCTGGACAGTCTGAGGTGCAACCTGGTGGCGTCGAGTTTACCGAAACATAATGTCCCAGACGTGTTCATTTGGGTTTAGGTCAGGCGGGCGTGGGGGCCAGTCAATGATATCAATTCCTTCATCCTCCAGGAACTGCCTGTGTGCTCTCACCACATGAGGCCGAGTATTGTCAGGAGGAGTCAGGAGGAACCCAGGAGCCACTGCACCAGCATAGGGTCTGACAATGGCTCCAAGGATTTAATCCCGATACCTAATGGCAGTCAAGGTGCAGTTGTCTAGTCTGTAGAGGTCTGTGCGTCTTTCAATGGATATGCCTCCCCAGACCATCACTGACCCACCACCAAACCAATCATGCTATACGATGTTACAGGCAGCATAACCTTCTCCACGGCTTCTCTAGATTCTTGCTCGTCTGTCACATGTGCTCAGGGTGAACCTGCTCTCATCAGTGAAAAGCAGAAGGGTGCCAGTGGTGGACCTGCCCTTTTTTTATGGGGGGGGGGTTAGGGGGTTTTCTTGTCCTCTTAGAGAGTCAAAGATGGAGGGCTGTCAAAAAACAGGGCCTGTTAAAACCCGCTGTGGCACTCCTTGTGTGATTTGGGGCTTTATGAAATTAAATTGTATTGTATTTGCAAACTCATTTAGAAATGCTGTGTGTTTTGTTATGTATGGCGGGCTCTTTTGAAAACTTTCATTTAGGGGGAAAAAAACTTATTTAGGATATAGAAAGTAAAGAAAATTGATTATTCATTATCTGGCTCCGTCAATCAGTGACTAAGTTAAACAGCCATTCATTTAAAAAATCATCAGACCTGCACACCAATTGTTTCGCTCTCTCTGTTTTCCTAAAGCGTAGACAGCATTAACACTGGCAGGGATTTTCCTCGGGAATCTTTCCCCCGTTTAGAAGGATCTACAATACATTTACTTTCCACTTTTTTGAGAAATATTCTTGTGAGAAATATGCATGGAATAAAACAAAATGTGTTATTGTTTTTATTATTTTTATTATTATTATATGGCCATTGCTGTTTGTCCATTTATGTCCCTGCTGTCATTTATAGTAATAATCCTCTTCTTGGGTCCTGTAGTATGTACTCTTAAAAATAAAGGTGCCAGAGTGCTTCTTTAAGATGATGCCATAGAGGAGCCATTTTTGTTTCCCAAAAGACATAGCCACATGAAGGTTCCAGAAAGAGTCTTTTTATTTTTAGATCTCTAACAAGCACCATACAGTAAATGATTATGACTAGATGGTAACAGATTTGTGAAATACCAGTGGGTTGTGATTTTAAAAGGACCCTCGGGGCTTACAGTAACACAGGATAAGTCCAAGTTTCTTAATCTGTTAGTTCCCTGCTGCTATTTAGCCTTAAAGATTTCAGGGTTTTTTTACGTATTTTTTTCTACATATTACTTTTCAAGCACAAAGAACCAGCATCCCATGCAAATGCCATTAAAGGACCAGTGTTTTGAAGAGTATGGTACCAACTTTCTTATTTGGGTCCTCAGACTAAAACGTTTAAGAACCCCTTTGTTAAAGCAACGACGGCTCCTGTTACAAGTTCTGCAGCAGCTGACCTTCCTCATACGGTTTGAAACTGCATGACCAATAGTCTTGTAAAAAAGAAATCTAGAAAGAAAAAGCTGTCTAATGTGATTGTAAAATTAGTTTTCCTAAACAATTAGCATTTAGGAGATCAGTTTTCAAGTTTCGATTGTGACATTTATGTTATCAGTTGTGAACATTAATGTGGGAATATGATCAACAAGGATCTTCTATTTTAACTGTAAGATATTACAGTAACTTTTTTATAAATTGTAAATCATACCATGTGAAATATAGAAAATAATTAATTGACCTAATATAACAGTTCAATGTACAACGTATGGTTTCTGTCATTAATACTGCTGTGCACATTAATGAAAATAGCATATAAATCAATAAAGCGTCCACATCTCCTAAGCTGCCCACTCAATAAAAATCTTTGCAGCAGTAATTTTAAGTTACTTCACATTATGTCCATTCAATAGTCCATAACCTACAAATATTTAACCAGCATTTTAATTTTAAGTGGCCTAGCCATGTTTCCGTAAAAATATACTTATAGTGCCATCCTGTTATGCAAAAATTTAATATTTGATATGGAAAAAGTTATTTCAAACAATTTCTGTATTATTAGGGGGCTTTTTCCCCCACTTGCTTCGCTTGCCAACCCCTTGGGCCTGCGCTATGCTCTAGCCACTTTGCAGTTCTGCCGGATGGGGATGCGGATGTACAATTTAAACAGATTGTTATTTTCGTGAGAATTGTTACATATGCATAACAGAACTAACTATTTTACATTATAGCGAGTAATTAACCATAGTAAAAAATTGCAAAATGTAATAATTTGAAAGTGAATTTTATTTCATGTTGTGTTAGAGTTATTCGTTGAGTAATACGATTTTGTTCTGTTTGGCTTTGATATTAACACGCAAATAATTTTTAAACTTACACTTTTACTGTAAAACTTCAGTAAAAACTATTTTTTGAATTAAATTTTTGTCAATATTGCATTGAATTTTGATTCTGTGTTTGGACTTTCATCGTGACAATGCAACATCTAACTGTCCGTGATCAAATTTCGTTTCTTTCTCTCTATTAAATAAAACGACTTTTTCAAATGTTTGACTCAGAGATTTGTTAATTGTCACAGCAAAAGCTATTCCAATGGGAAACTGATAACATTTTAATATAAATGGCATATCAAGATCTCCTTTGGTGTCTAATGTTATCCCCTGAAGATGTACTACATTACCTTTCTTGGATACATCCTTCTTTCTACACTAATTCGTGCAGTGGATGACCGTACGAATATTCTATATTCTTCGTGATATTGAAAGTTGATGTTTTCATCTTCTACACCATCACCACCAACTATTTCAGCATAGTGTATTGATTCGCATGTAACCGATTGACATTTTTGCCGTTAATTCATTTGACTTCATCGTTTCTTGGTCTTAGGATTGCCTGTGTACTCATTTTTTCTGTTGATAATCCTTCGTGGTGAAATACTTCAATAAGATTTGGACATAATATGTCTTCTTTAATTGGGAACTTAAAGTGAGGAAAGCATTAAAATTTATAAGAGCTGAGAGAGCAGGAGCTGTGTCTGTCAAAAGCATTCACATCGATGAGAGGTGAGAGGACCGTGTGCGTGGTTGAATATGGTTGAGAGGTGGGCGGGACTTGAGAAAATCTCATGAAAAAGTTTTGTCTCATCCCAGGATTTTTTTATATATAGTAATAGAGAGAAATATACATTTTATTAAATATCTACATTTTATTTAAACATTTTATTTCCTTATATTTTGTTTCTTTAACATCATATAGGGGCCCCGATGTACTAGCTATGCCACAGCTCAGAGGTTCTTAAATGGACTATTTGTTTTTTCCTGACTATATAACTGAAATGTTGGGCCACCACACTTCTTTGCAGTGTTTCCAAGTGGACCCAGAATTCCTCAGTTTAGGCTACATGTCAACCTTGTTCCAACCTTGTTCAGCTTCTTGTCTTTGTTGGCAGTGGTAAAACTCAGTAGATCACTTGCTGCCACAGTTTACTTTAGACCCACGGTGCCAGGATGTGCATTCTGTTTGTGTCCCATTTCAGATGATTTTCTTTGTACTTGTAGGATCATGTATATGTCCTGTTAACCTCTGTATTTCTGATCATTATAGTCGCCATATCTCATCTTGATTTGCCATGTCAGGTAGAAGGCCCTTTGTTCCCAGCGCTGGTATAGACATAAAGTTTATGAAGTAGCTCTTTTGTTTTTGATGCCTGCACTCTTCATTTCCTTGATTGACCAGCAGCTTAATTTCCTCATCCTGTCAGTACTTTGCTCCCAATATATGCCACTTTATAGTTCAAGAATGAACTAGTTACTTTCTTCAGAGGCTTATCTAAGGTAATTCACTCCTGCGACTGATACAGACCGTCAGATTGGACGCAAGTACAGTAAAATTTGCACACTCATCAGGGGATCTCCCCAGACCTGAATGCCCACACATTTACACGGACCGCTACTTCCTGTCTGCTCAGTCACATGCCACCGAGTACTTCAATCGAATTTGAACCTGCAGCTCCTTTAACCCTTTAAACTCCGCCTCGTTCTTTTCTGTTTTCTGCTACTTTTATTTAAGTGGCTATAACTTCATTATCCTTCACTCAATATTCATGTTTTACCCTTCAAACTAAGGGTCAGACATTTCTCTTACAGAATTTTTACATCTTAAAAATATAGTTATGTTGTAAACATATATATTGCAGCAGAATATGCTGCACAGTTCAATAAGATATTTACTAAAAAATGCACTTTGAATATTAGTCTTATTTCCATATATTTTCCAATGAGCTTCCAAACACTATTAAAGTGTCAGTAAATGTGTCTAGAATACCAAAAAAAAATCATTATAAAATATCTGCAAGTAATACGTCTAGTTTTACTGTTTTGAAGCAGTACACAAAACAACATTTTTTTTTTTTTGGCTTTTAGTGTTTTCAAGTAATTGTTAATAGCATACATATATTAAAGGCCAATGGCGTTGTATCTTTTTTGCAGGGCCGATCTTATGGTCAGAGTATATATAGTTGATAAAGAAATGATACCGTGTATCCAAATGACCACACTAATAGTTGCAAGATTCAAAAACATCTCTCTATTATAAAAGAAAATCTTGAGGGGAGATGAGACTATTGTCAAAAAATGTTTTTCAAGTCCCGCCCTCCTCTCAACCATTTATGGTTAATGGCCCACGCCTACAGTCCTCTCATTCGTGTGAATGCTTTTGTCAGGCACAGTTCCTGCACTCTCAGCTCTTATAAATTTTTACATTTTCCTCACTTTAAGTTCCCAATAAAAGAAGATTTGAAGATTTTCATCCCAATGGGTTATCAACAGAAGAAATGAGTACACAGGCAATCCTAGCACCAAGAAACGATTAAGTCAAATGAATTAACGCGAAATTTGTCAATCGGTTACACAGCAAATTGGTTTTATGTGTATCAATAGACTATGCTGCAACAGTTGGTGGTGATGGTGCAGAAGATGAAAACATCAATTTACAATATTCTGTGGAATTTCTACAACCATTATCACCATCCAGTCTTCCACCACTTGAATTACTGTAGAAAGAAGGATGTATCGTAATGCTATTGCATAATTTATGTATGAGTGATGGGCTATGTAATTGGACAAGATTAGCTGAATTCAAAATTGGTCGAAAAATTCTGACATGTAAAATTTTAACAGGCGATAAGAAAGGCAATGTAGTACATCGTCCGCAGATAACATTAAGACACCAAACGAGATCTTGATATGCCATTCAAATTAAAACGTTTACAGTTTCCCGTTAGAACAGCTTTTGCTATGACAATTAACAAATCACAGAGACAAACATTCGAAAAATTGTATTTATTAGAGAGAAAGAAACGATGTTCACTCACGGGCAGTTATACGTGGCATTGTCTCGATGTAAGTCCAAACACGGAATCAAAATTCAATGCGATATTGACAAAAAGTTAATTCCAAATATTGTTTTTACTGAAGTTTTACAGTAAAAGTGTAAGTTTAAAAAGTATTTGCATGTTAATTTCAAAGCCAAACAGAACGAAATCGTATATCGCAACAAATACCCCTAATGCAACATGAAACGTAATTTGTTTTTTAATTTATTACGTTTTACTGTTTTTTACTATGGTTAACTACTCTCTGTAATGTAAAATAGTTAGTTCTATTATGCATATGTAACACTTCCCATGAAAATAACAATCTGTTTAAATTGTACATGCGCTTCTCCATACACAAGCGGCAGATCCATGAAGTGGCTAGTGCGTAGTGCCCGCCTGGGGGTTGGCAAGCGAAGCAAACAGGGGACAGAGCCCCCTAGTCTTTACAAAGAAAAAAATTCTGAAATATACTGTAGGAAGTGGATTGTGGTGTCATTTGAAAGTTGAAACAACCCTCTTATTTAGGAGATAATAGTCTTTCTATTAAACTGTACACATTTGAATCAGGATGTTAAAATTTGCCATGGGGGTGTTGGGGTCAGCAATTCACTAATCTTGGAGGGAAAAAGAAAAACATTGCAACGTGGTATGGGAGTAGGCAATATGGCGTTTTAACAAGAAAACACTGTCATTTAATTGTAACATTGAGGAAATTAAAGATTTTATGCAGTTTTTAAAAAACGGTCTGCTTCATTGTTTGGTTCTTTCTGCCGGTGGGTCTAAAACAATGGGGCTGAGCTGAAAGGGTTAAGCACTAATAGAATCGGGGGACAGGACGATTCAAATGCTCACAAATGCAGGGCCAGAGCAGGTACAGCAGGCCACTCATTTATATTTAGACGGGTGGCTTTTATATCTGCACCCACAGTAATAAACCACATTTACTGACAAAGTGCCACCCTGAAAGGAGCTATATGAAATACATTTGGAAAGCTGCAGCAGACATCTGGTTTTGTTTGTTGCAGTTTTTAAACCTTCTCACTAAGGTCTCAACTTCAGTCTGGTTGCCTTAATGTGTCCTTTTTAATACCCCAGTGGTGTAAGGAGCTACATGGAGTGCCCAAGAAGGTGCTCTGGAGTTTATTTTTTATTTAACTAACAATATTAAAAACCAAAGGGAGACAATGGATGACCACCTAACTCTGAGGCTCAGTTTCTGGAAGCCCACCACTTTTGCTCCAGGCAATTTCTTAATTAGCAGCCAATAAGGTTACTTTGAATTCTTCCTCTGTTACACCAAACTCTTCCAAAACTGTTGATTTTCTTTCTTCTAAGAGCACTAATTAAAGGTTTGCTGGAGTGGAGCAGATCGATCTTTCTCAGATCATCACCTTTTTTTCACAAAATGGAACAATGAAGGGTTCTGAATATTGAAAAGCAAATCAGCAAAAAGAAGGCTCTGCCATTAGCAGCAGTAACTAGTTACTAATTAAAAAAAGGAGCTGGCAGCCATAGTGGCCTCTAGAATCTGATTTTGATGCTACTGTACTATAGGGAGGTCCAGATCTAATTATGCAATTTTCATTACGCTATAACTTAAGTTTTTTACATAGAAAATCACCCAAAAAATCCCGGACCATCGAGAAGTGTGTGAACTGACGACATGAAGAATCGTCTTCATGCCGAACTGGAATCGTCCCCCAATAAATCAAAGTCATTCAGATGATCTGAATCTGCATAATTAGATCTGGACCACCAGGTATATTGTGCTAGCAGAGATCATCTGTAGTGCATATGTATGTTAGTAAGAGCAGGGGGCACTGCAGACCCACACAGGATTAAAGAGCAATGCCAGCTGTGCCCTTTGCCCATCATTCTCAGTGTTGCTGTCCGTCTGAGAGTGTAGGGATGGTGTAAGGGCGCTGGTGCTGATGCCTCCCAGCTCCATTAAACCCTGGCCTGGTCGCTGTCTTTATGGAGTCTGCATGTTCTACTTGTGCTTCTCCTGCTTCTCCAGTCTATTTTTCACCTGCCTAAAAAGATGCAGCTTAGGTTGAATGGTAACTGTAAATTTAGCCATGTGGTGTGTGTGTGTGTGTGTGGTGCAGATTACAATATGGCTCCCCAAAGTTTTGCAATAGAATAGGCAGATTCACAAAATGGAAGTTTTTTTTTTTTTTTATTTATGTTTAATTCAATTCCATTTCATTGTCTCAAGAGTGAAATTTGGTTTGTCCTCAGGTTTTACAGAGAGACCATGACATAAGATTAAAAACACAAAAAAGCTCACCCATCATAGCGTGAACTTGGTTCAAATCAATTAAATATAGCACTGAGGTTAATATTTATGGTGAAAAATGAGATAAAACATATTAAACATAAAACCTAAGCCAGCATTTAGACTTGATTGATGCAAATGCTAACCAGTCATCTCATGTTTTAAGCTTGTTGCTGTTTATTAGAGTTGAATGTATTTAAAAGATAAATAGCAGTTGGTATGAAGGACTATTTAAACCTTGAAACCTTGAACCTGTGGCCTGATGGCAACGAGTAGAGTTGAGAACATGGTGGGTGAGTCCTGTCTGACAGAAGACCCTCTGCCTTCTCTAATACTTACTTGTTAATCAGGAATGTGAGACTGGACTTTTGAGATCTTGTTATTTTTCTGCTCTTTTTACAATGCAGTTTATTCTGTGTTTGTTGCTGACATTAAGATGTTCAGACTAGGACAGCAGAACAAAAGTGAAGACTGAGTCAGTGCAAGATTTATAAAAGAGTGACATAATGCTAGGACTCGTACTATAAAGCCACAGCTTTGTTAAATAGTAGAGGTGCTGCTGTCCCCTCCTTCAGATGGCTTTAATGTTTTCCATGAAAGTCAGCTCTGAGTCTATGACTGTCCCAAAATATTTAGAACTCCACTGCCTCGTCTATGATGATTGTTTCTTGTGGGTGAATGTGTTATTCTAAAATAAATTCCAAGTTCCTTAGTTTTTGTAAAGTTTAGGTGTAGAAAAGACTCATCACACCAGTTAACTAAATCTCCTACTGCTGGACCAGGCCTGGCTTCATTCTCATTCAGCTGGCTTAACTGGGACACTTTAAGAGGAAGCTGTTTTCAATTTCACTGTGACAACCATTAGGGTAGAGGATGAACAAGAGAGGTGAAAGAACAAAGACCTGATGGGACCCTGTGGATGAAGACAGCATGTCAGACAGACAACTGTTGACTTACACTCTTTGAATCCTATCTGTTAAAAAACAGTCAGTCAGCCACTCCACCAAATTGAAGTCCACATTCAAATATTTTATAGGTTTCCCTGCAAGAAGGTAAAGGCTGATGGAAGTCTACAAACAGAGCCCTTGCGTGAGTCTTGCTGTCCGCCCAGCAGCTCTACCCACGTAGTAGTAAAACAGAACAAACTTTAAAAACCAATAAAAAAAATGTAATTCTGGCCAAGCTGAGGGTAGGTTAAACGCTGGCACTGTATCTGATCGTTTTCAGCTCTAATGGGAGAGCGTCCCCTGCGTGGGGAGAAAAGCACATGGCTGTGATATCTCTGCCAATGAGCAGCTACTCTCTAAAACACACATAGTTGTGATCTCTCTCTCAAAAACATCAAACGTTACTCCTTAACAATCTGTAGATGATAATGTCTGTTGAACAAACAGGTATCGCTAGCTAAATGGAGGCAAGGTGCACTCCAACACATGGCGAGAGGTAGACTGACTCAAACGTGAGGGAGTAGGGTCCTGCCCAGCTGTTACTCCTGGTGTGGCGGAAGTGCTGCCATCCAGGGTTCCAGAACCGTCTGGGCGCCCCCTGGAGGTTGCCACATCCTCCCATAGGGATAAGCTTCCCAGCTCTGTTCCAGTGGCCCCCAAGCAGACCAGGGCGGCTGCCCTCTCGTGGCCCAGGGAAGGTATCGTCCCTCTCGTAGACCGTCCAGGCGTCCCGGCTGGGTAGGGTCCCCAGCCGTCTGGCACAATGGACATAGATGATATGACAGAGCTACTACAAGTTTCATTTCAAATAAACCACAATTCGGTCAGGTTTATATTTATGATCACAGAGAAGCGATGCAACAAAGAATTGAAAGAGTTAAACGATCAGACGTATTAGAAATTCTACAGCCAATAATGGATACAAATCCATATGTCCAAAAGTACTGCACTTTACACGAAATGTATCTGAAAAACATGGACAAAGAAGTTTTCTTGGATTTCTGTATGAATCCGAAAGAATCCCATAGCCTGTGTCCATGGCCTTTAGACCTTCTGCT
Organism: Polypterus bichir lapradei; assembly: GCA_026402145.1. Lineage (NCBI taxonomy): Eukaryota > Metazoa > Chordata > Cladistia > Polypteriformes > Polypteridae > Polypterus > Polypterus bichir. The sequence continues at coordinate 4,129,450 of JANRMT010062790.1, read as the reverse complement.
GCTCTAATGACAACCTAAAAAGAAATACAGTTGTGTTTGAAAGTTTGTGAACCCTTTAGAATTTTCTATAGTTCTGCATAAATATGACCTAAACATCATCAGGTTTTCACTCAAGTCCTAAAAGTAGATACAGAGAAACCAGTTAAACAAATGAGACGAAAATATTATACTTGGTCATTTATTTATTGAGGAAAATGATTGAATATTACATATTTGTGAGTGGCAAAAGTATGTGAACTACAGCGGCTTGCAAAAGTATTCGGCCCCCTTGAACTTTTCCACATTTTGTCACATTACAGCCACAAACATGAATCAATTTCATTGGAATTCCACGTGAAAGACCAATACAAAGTGGTGTACACGTGAGAAGAACAAAAATCATACATGATTCCAAACATTTTTTACAAATAAATAACTGCAAAGTGGGGTGTGCGTAATTATTTAGCCCCCTTTGGTCTGAGTGCAGTCAGTTGCCCATAGACATTGCCTGATGAGTGCTAATGACTAAATAGAGTGCACCTGTGTGTAATCTAATGTCAGTACAAATACAGCTGCTCTGTGATGGCCTCAGAGGTTGTCTAAGAGAATATTGGGAGCAACAACACCATGAAGTCCAAAGAACACACCAGACAGGTCAGGGATAAAGTTATTGAGAAATTTAAAGCAGGCTTAGGCTACAAAAAGATTTCCAAAGCCTTGAACATCCCATGGAGCACTGTTCAAGCGATCATTCAGAAATGGAAGGAATATGGCACAACTGTAAACCTACCAAGACAAGGCCGTCCACCTAAACTCACAGGCCGAACAAGGAGAGTGCTGATCAGAAATGCAGCCAAGAGGCCCATGGTGACTCTGGACGAGCTGCAGAGATCTACAGCTCAGGTGGGGGAATCTGTCCATAGGACAACTATTAGTCGTGCACTGCACAAAGTTGGCCTTTATGGAAGAGTGGCAAGAAGAAAGCCATTGTTAACAGAAAACCATAAGAAGTCCCGTTTGCAGTTTGCCACAAGCCATGTGGGGGACACAGCAAACATGTGGAAGAAGGTGCTTTGGTCAGATGAGACCAAAATGGAACTTTTTGGCCAAAATGCAAAACGCTATGTGTGGCAGAAAACTAACACTGCACATCACTCTGAACACACCATCCCAACTGTCAAATATGGTGGTGGCAGCATCATGCTCTGGGGGTGCTTCTCTTCAGCAGGGACAGGGAAGCTGGTCAGAGTTGATGGGAAGATGGATGGAGCCAAATACAGGGCAATCTTGGAAGAAAACCTCTTGGAGTCTGCAAAAGACTTGAGACTGGGGCAGAGGTTCGCCTTCCTGCAGGACAACGACCCTAAACATAAAGCCAGGGCAACCATGGAATGGTTTAAAACAAGACATATCCATGTGTTAGAATGGCCCAGTCAAAGTCCAGATCTAAATCCAATCGAGAATCTGTGGCAAGATCTGAAAACTGCTGTTCACAAACGCTGTCCATCTAATCTGACTGAGCTGGAGCTGTTTTGCAAAGAAGAATGGGCAAGGATTTCAGTCTCTAGATATGCAAAGCTGGTAGAGACATACCCTAAAAGACTGGCAGCTGTAATTGCAGCAAAAGGTGGTTCTACAAAGTATTGACTCAGGGGGCTGAATAATTATGCACACCCCACTTTTCAGTTATTTATTTGTAAAAAAATGTTTGGAATCATGTATGATTTTCGTTCCACTTCTCACGTGTACACCACTTTGTATTGGTCTTTCACGTGGAATTCCAATAAAATTGATTCATGTTTGCGGCTGTAATGTGACAAAATGTGGAAAAGTTCAAGGGGGCCAAATACTTTTGCAAGCCACTGTATATAAGTAAGTATATGAAAGTGAGGCTGAGTTGCTTTGCAGACAATGTCAAGAGCCTACCACTAAGGTGGTCTGATCCAGGACTTTTATTTGTTTTTAATAAAATAAAATAATAATTGGAGGCATCTGGGGGCAGACGAAGAATAGAAAACAAATCAGTGATGAGAAGATGTCTTTAGGCTTTAAAGCTGCCCTTTAAAAAAGGAAAACAAATTCTAAAGCACAAGACATGAATAACAGAAATCTGGGATGAAGAAGAAAGCACAGCGTTTTAAAAAATGAGAAAAAGAAACAAGGTTGAAGGCCACAGGCCTAATAGTTGGTTATTAGTTGGTGTGCTTCTCCCCAGTGCCCCTCATGCATATGCCTGAGCCTTTCATATAATAAACTAAAGGTGGACTTTTACCTGTTGGCCAGCCTCGTCTAAGGTGGTGTGCCAAACATGGGAGTGTTTCACAAGCACCTGAAAAAGTGCAAAGGCATCCGCAATCGCACACGGAGGAAAGTAAACAAACATGCAGTATAATACGTTCAAAAAGCCGGACAACATTCTAAATGCATTGCTTATTGATTTTAAAGTGCCTTATATTGTGTCATGTAGGGAGTAGGTGATTGGAAATAAAAGGTGACAATGAGAGAAGCGTGTAATGTGAGCCAAGTAACAGAACACATCACAAGTCTGCCTGTCAAAATGTAGAAATCATAGTAATGGTGTTCACCGGCAGGAAGAGCAACTGGCAGTTGGCCCAAAGAACTGTCCACCTAAACGGTGTGGTGATCGGTTCACTAAGATGCTTGTCTGCCACTTGTGCAGTCCATGTAACAAGGAGTGGAATGAAGCACAGGTCAGGAAGGAGAAATGTTAGTGTCACCATTAAAACTCGTGTGAATGGCTGCCTGATGAGTACCTGCACCATGAGTGGACCCTGGGATATATTGAGGGGATGAAGGCTAACATCTAAGAGATGCTGCCAGAGGCAGTGAAAGATGGCAGTTATTTATGAATGGGAAAAGAGTGACATTATAAGTATCGGAATAAATTACTTTGTGTTACAGAAGTCAAAGGATGCACTTTAGACAGAGCTCTCTCTCATTTGCATTTGAGCAGCAGAACAGTCGGCACTGGAAATCCTGGCCTTTAAGGTTCTGCGTTTTTACTGAACAGTTCAGCAGTCATCCATCTGTTCTGAAGGTGTGGTTTGTAAACGGATGAAGAGATGACAAGAGATCAAGACACAATACAGCTACGCTATGTCACGTTAGGAGAGAAAAAGGGAACCCTGCAGGCCCAAGGCTGCACGAGGAAAGTTTATGGCAACTGCAACTTTGGTTACCATTCAGGCTTCCTGGTGCTAAGCAGATGAGGCTTGTCGGAGCAGAAGGGTGAGAATTACATGAAATGGATAAGCATAAGCAGCAGTTAGCGCAGAGGTATCAACCTGTAGTTGGGACCACTGAAAAATGACTGGGTGGGTCTTGTCATGTGGAACTATGGTGGACACCTGGAAAGCAGCAGGGAAGACATGTCGAGGGATGATGCAATTGTCTGTGAGCAAAGGAAGGGAGAAAGAGAAAGACTGAGGAGTCAACAAAGGCAAGTCCACCTGACACGGGTCAGCAGCTGATGAGGGGGAATCAGGTGACACTAGTGAGGTGCTGATGAGGACGCTACAGGTGACACTCCTAAGGTGCCAAGTATGAGGTTTGCAGGTGACACACGTGACAAGCTAATTAGGGCAATTGCGAGTACCATATTCTTATACAGACCAACACTGGATCAGCCAAGTGAAAGACTGCAGATCAAACTGAGGACGTCACAGTGTAGGAGTCAAACTTTCACAGTTTTATTAATTCAAGTCTTATTGAAATGTGAGGGTTAATGGCTGCATTAAAGAGTAAATGACAAGGACAATAGGTTGAAACACTGCCAAAGTGGGCAACACTATGTGGTGTTAAGATTTTGGGTTTCAGACAATTTCCTATTAGATATGTCCAGACCCAACAGTGTATGACATAGCCCCTCCATTCATCAGCACACCTGCTTAATCCTGTTCAGGGACATGCAGGTTTAAACTGTGGGATGTCCTCCCTCTGCAGGGCCCGCTCATTCACATATGTCACACCGGCCAGTTCCTTAGGTATCATCTTTTTTTACCCAAAGGCCCGAGGGCTGTCGCTTGCTGGTGTTTCATGTCTTTTTTTCCTCTGTGATTCCTGCACTAATGTTGTCAAGTGTGTGCACAAATTTGCTCTTACTGATAAGAAAAGTGGAGCTGTTGCAACTTCATTGAAATGAATCGTTTTGTATCTGTGTATCCTGGAGGAATGTAAACACAATTTCTTGGTACTGAGACATTCTTTTACTCTAGAACTTTAATTATCTTCCATTCCCTTTTGAAGGAATCTTATGTCTTAATAAATCAACTGACACTATCAAACAAGTAAGAATTCTGAGAAAGAGTCTTGGTGTACCTAGATAATTACTAAATAAGAGCAATTAAGTCTATGAACATCCTGTTTAGAACCACGAGGAGCTGCAGCCTAGCCAGATAACAGCAGCTGTAAGACAGGAGCCAGTCATGAACGGGACATCAGTCCGTCTATGAGCACATTGAAAGGGCAGGCAGCTACAGACCTGCGGTAGAGCACATGAAAAAGTAGACTTTTAAGCGCTTTTATTTTACATTTGCAGTATAATTTATCTGAAAATACAATAATATGAAAGACAGTATTTGACAACCGCTTCCTTTATAACATGTAAGAGACCATTTTGTTGTTTTTACTGCCCTCTGGTGGATTGGAATCATTCCCTTTCCACTTTGGCCAACTGAGCAAACCAGATGAGTTACTACTACTGTACATTACAGTTCTCACATCAGTTTTTGTGGTACATTTTTTTAAAATCGTTTCAAGATTTTTCCATGACTTGTTATTTTTTCCTACCCATGATACCTAATAATTAGAAACTAATTAAGTGAGTTTATGTAAATAGATGGATGTACACTCTTAAGGATGAAGGTGCCAAAGGGGTTTTTCAGAGCTGTGCCATAGGGTGACCATTTTTGGTTGCCAAGGGTCATGTAGTTAGATCTGTAACAAGCTCCATTAACAGCCATGAATAGTTGGTAACAGATTTGTGAAATACCAATGGGTCCTGATTTTAAAAGGACTCTCGCTGCATACAACAACACAGGCTAAGTTCAGGTTTTCTTAATCTGTTAGTGTCCTGCTAGGTAGCCTACCATACATTAAAGATTTTGTTGTGGTTTTTTTTTACTCTCCATATTAGGAAGTTTTTCAAAGCTGGAAGAAAGAACCAGAATGAAATGGTGCAGGGTGAAGCAATGGAGAGACACACAGCCCAGTAAAGAACAATAAAGTGTAATTAAAGAACCATTAGTTTTAAGAGTGTATGCAGCATAAAGGCAAATCTTTATATAATATTACAGTTGTGAGTCTGTCATATTTTCACATAAATGCTGATATTTTTCAGTATATTACAAAAAGGAATATTCAAATATATGTGTGATGAATTTAAAACTACTAAATGAGTGCAAAACAATACTTGTTCTGACTTAAACATTAACATTTAAAATGTATACTATATGTGGAAACACTTTTTGTTTTTATACACTTTTAGGGGTTACTCTAACACCGTAACAGTTTATTTAACACTCATCATCCTGCTGTGTATCCATCCACCTGCTTAACTGGATGGGGAGCTGAAGGGAAAAACATTCCCCAAATTACTACATGCTTTGATTATAAACACTTTTACACAAAAAACGTAAGTAAGCACTGAGTGTATGAAACATACAGAGAACAAGTGGACTCTTAACTTACCGTATGTCCATCTTCAGTACCCACTGAGTATCTGGGCCCAAGCTAGAAGCCAGCCTTGGACTGAGTGCTAGTCCTTTGTATGACACACACACGCAGACACCCATGCAGGAATTCTGATTTGGGCAGCTTTACACTTTTTTTAGGGGGCTCCATGCACAGTGGTGTAGCTAAAGTCTTCTGTAGAATGCACTAATTACGTCTGTCTGCAAATACTTGACAATTAGAAGAAGCCATTTTCAAACACAAAGGAATGTATTTGCTGCATCAATATGAATAATAGAGTAAAAATAATGATTTTACATAAATAAACACTTACCCCTTTTCTATGCTTGCTCGTTCGAGGAAACATTTGCAGGGAGTCTCCTCCTCTAGCACTGACGTAAGGCAGGAGCAAATGAGCCCAGCCTCAGTCGCACGGGGCCATTTAGGCTCATCACTTCATGCAATCGGTTTGTTTTTCAAGTGAATCTGGAGCTGTGAGACCACTCAGTCACCCCATTAATATACATCTATCCATCCATCTTCTTAATTTGCATTTTTTTCTATCTATCTATCTATCTATCTATCTATCTATCTATCTATCTATCTATCTATCTATCTATCTATCAGTATATAGTGCCTTTCACTATCTATCTATCTATCTATCTATCTATCTATCTATCTATCTATC
>JANRMT010062790.1:4112848-4122992 GCA_026402145.1 Polypterus bichir lapradei | reverse complement strand
CTATCTATCTATCTATCTATCTATCTATCTATCTATCTATCTATCTGTCTGTCTCAAGTCATTGTGGAGTCTGACGCTTATCCCAGCACTATTAAGCACAAGACACTAACCACCTTAAATAAACCAAGAATAACAAAAGCATAAATAATTGATCCACTTTCATTCTTTTGGGGCACAGCTTGTATGTTCTAATGCCCATTTATTTTCACTAATAATGCTTTTCAAAGTTCCTTTGTTTTTTAAAATAAAAACTCACCCATTAATTATTTGAGCCTGCTTTCCTGTGATATTAAGACCCTAATGAAGATTGCAATGTGTTACATTTGTTTGAGAAGATGGCAGATCCAAACAACTTGAAATCTAATTATGGTGACAGAGGACTGTCATAGTTATTTGGGAAAATCTTAAGGAGTGAGCAGGTGTCAGAAAAAATATTAAAGCATAGGGGGTCAAAGGCTCTGCACCTAAACCAGGATGTAAACCAAGACATGTAGTCCAAAGGTTGATATGAAGATGAAGTCAAGATAAACTTTATTTAGTTATTTATTTTTGAAACAGTCAAGTACTAGAGCTTCACAAAGTCATTCCATGTACTTGGTGGTAAAGGGTCTGATTGAAGATCTCCAGAGCTCTGCAACTCAGGAGATCTGCCGAACAGATTAGATTGCATATATACATACAGTATGTCCCTTGGTTTACTCGACAGTCTCCATTATTTGAGTCAGATAATCCTCCCATAACTTTAATCGTAACCATAGTGTAACAATGCATAACATCACTGACGTGTAATACAACAGCCTCCTCAATGGAGTGAAACTCTGGAGGTCCGCGAATTGGCCGACATGATTAGCCACTGGCATTGTTGTCACCCATGTGGAGCCATTCATGTAAAACAATACCAGTAAAGAAACAATGAGCAAAATAATGTTGTGACGACACAAAAATATTGATTGAAAAATAAATGATGCTGAAATCCATAATAATCATGAAAAAAAAGATTTAATTAATCCAATACAGCCCAGTTTGTGACGTAAGGCTGGATGCACCCCTTAACTTGGCACCAGCATAGCTGGAAACCCTTCCATTGGGCTGCTTTCACCAGTACGATTCTTCATGTGCTATTGGACAGATGGGAAATCTGAATTTTTGAGTCAGAAAGTTTGAGTCAGACAATTTGAAGACAATTGTATCAATATTAAAATACATTAATAATTCAATGTATCGATATAAAATATTGTAATGGCACTGACAAGCTGCATTAGCATTAACATTAACATTAGCTGTCCCCACCATTCCATCATACAAATGAGCAGCTTCAGAACCAGCGGCAGGGGCGCCCATGACAGGCCTGCAGTGTTGCAAACTGAATTCCAACTACAGGTAGTGTGGTAACTGCCAGGCGTCCTTTTAAGGGGAGCAAACCACCTAAAAGTGACCTGAAAAGAGCACAGAGTCCATTCTGACACTCAGCGCCAGAGCTACAATAGTATACAAACATAAAAAAAGGAAGAAGAAGAATATACATATAAGAGTCAAAACAACTAAACCATTACGTAAAACAGGGATTCAGAAATTGACATTACAAGCTGCCAAGAAAACACCTGAGAATCTTTTTCACTTTTATTGCTTTTGTGTTTTTGCTCCTTTTTTCTTTACTCTATTTCTCACATTTTAATGTCCACATAGAAAAGTTAAATAGGAGGTCTAACATTCTGAATTGTAGACCTTTGTGTATGGTATTTACAATTTAGCATAAATAATTACAAATTAAGTAGAGCATATTTACTATAGAGTGGCACGGTGGCACAGTGGGTAGCGCTGCTGCCTCACAGTTAGGAGATCCAGGTTCGCTTCCTGGGTCCTCCCTGTATGGAGTTTGCATGTTCTCCCAGTGTCTGCGTGGATTTCCTCCCACAGTCCAAAGACATGCAGGTTAGGTGCATTGGCGATCCTAAATTGTCCCTGCTGGGTGTGTGTGTGCCCTGTGGTGGGCTGGTGCCCTGCCCAGGTTTTGTTTCTTGCCTTGTGCCCTGTGTTGGCTGGGATTCACTCCAGCAGACCCCCATGACCCTGTAGTTAGGATATTGCGGGTTGGATAATGGATGGATGGATATTTACTATATCTTCTATCACTTTATCTTCAGATTTATAAACAGAAAAATAACTACATTTAAACAGACTGGGATAGATTTTTTTTTATTCTTGAAATTAATAAAAATGTGAATTAGCATAAGCCCCTCTAATTCAAGGTGTTAAACAAATGTAATGATTAACTTCATGAGGGAGAAGTACAAAAATAACAATTATATCTTTATCAGATATTTGAGATATTAAAATGTGTGCTTCAGTTTAAATGTTTAAAGTCTAAATGTTCTCAATTATAATAGAAATGTTTTCATTTTTCTCCCTCTGACAGCTAGACCCCTAGTAAAGGATAAAATCAAAAATAACATTATATTTATAATCACTGACCCTGAAACAGCCTGACAAGGTGTCCCACATGCTTATGTTTGATGTTTGTAACCTTCTGGGAGTGGCTCTTAGGGGGCTAGGACCACCAATACAATCAAACATCAAAAATATTCTGGCCACCAACTTTGACGTAGCATAAAAGGACACTTCTCTTGTCTTTATTACTGTCTCCATTTTTTAGAGGTTTTGTGAAAAGGAGTAACTTTGCCCCCTCATGTCCTATTAGGGGGTGTACATCTGGGGTCGGTTGATGTGGTGTGCACAAGGTCAAGTCCTTCTGATCCTTTTTGCTGAAGACCCATCCATCCATCCATCCATCCATTATCCAACCCGCTACATCCTAACTGCAGGGTCACGGGGGTCTGCTGGAGTCAATCCCAGCCAACACAGGGCGCCAGCCCACCACAGTTGCTGAAGACCCCTATTGGTTTACTCATTCTTGTAAGGGGTAAATTCCTGCACAATAGATGGTCCAAAATTGCCCAAACAATTGGGATTTTCGGATCTAGTAAGACAAATAAAGGGGAGAACCACAAAAAAGCTGGATAAAAAGCTTGCATACTCAACATCAGATGAGTCCAAGGGAATATCCTATGTGGGGGTTTTCTCATGCCAGTGAATCAGGAGGCACTGAACAAAAAAAAAAACTGAAAGTGTGCATAGGTACGTGAAGACTGACCGCAATACTTGTATGTTATTCTTAAATATTTTAGAATAGGTACTGGAATAACAAACGTATGAGGAAGATTCATATTATTCTTTAAATAAACTATACTTTAGGACTCTAATATTATGCTTATAAGCTGATTATTTGAGTAAAATGTATTTATGATTCTGAAGTGCACTTCTTTAACTTAGTTTGAGAGAAAAAATGTACAAGACACAGACGGGGCCATTTTCCAGTTTGTGCGCCCAATGGTGGAACTGCACCTCATCGACATTATAGAGATGAGTTATCAAATAGAAGAATCGCGTTCCTGATCTTGAACCCTTTTTTCTCAATCTGAGAATATACATAATGCTTTTAGAAGTAATAAAAAATGACTTACATTAAATAATCTTAAAGAACTCTTCAAGCTTGGCTATAAAAGTACGCTGGTCTATTCAGAGAAGCCCATACTACCCGAACGCCAGCCTTTGAGTGACTGACTTCAGTCAACTGCACGGCTTTTTGTGGTCGAATCGCATTTAGGGCGACGTGAGACATTGTAACGAAAAAAAAATCCAGCAGGTCATGTAGCAAACCAAGCAGGCGGTGTGGCGTAGTCGTTACGACTTTGGACGCAAACCTCCCGTTACTGGCCCTGTGTGACCATGATGAGCACGCCACTTCATCTGCCTGTGCTCCAAGCTGAAAAACAAAAGAAATGTAACCGATTGTTTTTCAAATGTTGTAAGCCATGGCGTCAGCCAAATAAGTAAATACTGTAAGAAGTAACAGCCACTGGATGCTTCCCCCAAAGAACTGACTGGAGGCTCACGCGAGCGCAGCACACGCAGCACATCTTTAGGTTTCATTGCGCTTCTTTATTGCAAACAGCTTGTTCTGTGGCAGAGTGTCGGGGAGCCAAGAGCAGCAGCACAGGGGCCGAGGAGCTCGCTCGTGTCATGCTCTTCTAAAGACCCCCTAACCTGCTCTACTTTAGCGTGCGAGAAGAATCCAGAATGCCAGAGAAACACCCTTAGTACGTCCCCAGACATGGCCCTCAGACAGTGATGAAAGTGGAACAAGCACCATTAAAATCGGCATGCCGGAAAAATAACGGCCTCTCTGCAGAAAAATGAGGACAGCCTCAGCGAAAAATGAAGGCGGCTGATGTTCCCAGTGCAAAGCCGAACTGCCATTGTGGTCCTTCCCGATTAACTCCAGGATCATTACTGGAGGCTCCAGAATTATTTTGAATTTTTTTGGGTGAATTGGGTTGTACGTTTGTTTCCATGTAGACAAGACAGCGCCATGCTTTAACCCTTTCTTTTTTTGCTTGAATTATTGTTTACAAAATACATTTGAACTATAATGAAAAAGGAGTTTCAACGAATTAAGAGGAAGACAAGTATTTCTTACACAACGTTAAAAAGGGAGAGGTAGTGCTGCAAGGACAGACTCCCCGAAACCCCAAGTAACGGACATATGATATGATATGATAAAACAAAAATACTGTACAAACAGCAAAAAAAAAAAACCGAAGACCGAGACTAACTTTACATTGGAAATATGTGTTATGCTTTGTCCTGGAATAATTGTGTTATGCTTTCAAGAACAGCAAAATCTGAATAAAAGCATATATTACAAAAAGGAGGATTTTTAAAAGAAGTTCAATAAATCTGACTATTGGGGAACTTCGGGAAAAGGGCTTAAATTCAAATACTTTAAAATACAAATTCAAAAGTGGTGATGGAAAACGGGTGCATCCTGACTTAAATGATGAACTAGCAGCAGATCTAAAAATGATTGTAGGGATAAAAGTTCTGTTTCCAAAAAGAATAAGGAGAATGGTGAAATTGAGATAAACTTAAGAAGTCGTTGTATTGATCTTCAGCTTTTGAAGATAATCAGTTGATCGAGATTATAGCTGGACTCCGAACAGTTAAGGGAGACCCACCCGTATCTGCACACACGCCAGTACTCGTTTTCACTCCAGTTCCAGTCTTGATTTCTTAGGTCAACGATCAACAGACTTGTGAGATCCGAGTCCCGGGGCTCTTCCAAAAAAACTGCGCGAAGCCCCCTGCACTTTACAGAAGGCGGCCTTCGCGCCGGTGGGATTGGCCAATGAAAATTTCGCACCACGCCTCCCACAGTAATATTCGCTCCGGACTGATCGCATTAGGGAGTCTGTTTTCTTTCAGTTGCTTTAATTGTTTCCAGATGGAGGGCACCGTTTGTCTCTTTTGAAGTACTGGGGAAATGCGTCGTCTCGTCATTTTGTCCCAAAGCGTGGATCGTCCAAGTCCTCACGCTGTTAGTGGATTATAGAAGCAGACTGCGCAGACCTTCTGCCGAGCTACAGGAGAATCCACCTGGTAAATACATCCGTGAATGTTGTGTCTGTTTAATTATGTGCATTACTCTGCGACTCAAGACATTATATTGTTTTGGGATTATGGTTATTCAACTGAAGAGCTGCATTCACACATGCATGCCTCTTTATGGCTGTGCACACGTTTTTACAATGTAATGACGGAATATGCACATGCCATTACAAGTACGGTCGTGTTAAGCTGGAAATATAATAAAACAACCATTCAAAAGCAAAACTGTTTATTGGTGACAGTCGTATCTGAGGTCAGTTCAAAATCACGAGCATTTTAGATGGAGATGGTTGCTGGATATTTGTTTGTTTTTTCTTACTTTTTTTTTTAATTCGTATCTTTATTGCCAAAACCGTGCAATAATTTTTGTAAAACCTTTATTTTATATAGTGCCCTGTACTGTTTTGTTTCCTTCTTGTTGGCCTGTGGCTCCCCGCATTCTTGCAAAGTTGGAGATGGAGAGATATTATTAATTGTATTGTTAGTAATACTATTTCTAAAGAAATCTCCAAATTAGTGAATATCAAATAGTATAGAAGGCAGAAAATATTATTAAGACGTACATACGCCATATTATGTAGTATTGGCGTCCCTTCCTGGGTTGGGTCCTGACTCTTACCCGAGAAGGCACTGAAAAAAGCGGGATCTGCGAAACGATGGGTGAGTGTACGAATTCCTGATGTCAGTAAAAGTTAAAGTATTTCATGTATGTGTACTATAGTTTTTACAAGCCGATGCTAATTAAAACACTCACTGGCCCTATCTGTCATCATGTCAGGCTCATCTGTGTCGCTTCAATTATTCGCACCGTTTTACTTCAAAGCGCTTCGTGTTGTTAACAGCTGTTTCCATAAATGCTACACAATAGACAGACGAATCAAACAATAGACAAAAGCAATGTAGGCTGATACAAGTAGTACTTATCCATTAATATTTAAATACTATGAAAAATGAACACCGCTTTGATATGTTTAATAAATGGACGCTACCGGCTTTTCAGTAACATCATCAAACAGATCCCCAGTGACGAGTTAAAGCGCCCATAACTTACACATTTGGCTTCATGTTTTTCGGGTGGACGCATGCCTTTTGTATTTAAATGAGGACACTTTGATGCTGTTTTTACTCCCTGCTTATTCTCCATGTCTGGCAGGTGTTCGTTCGCAGTAAAGCACCAATGGCAGACACCCTGCAGTGCCCAGCTTTTTTCGATGGCGCTGGCTATGAATTGGGTGCCACCAAGTCAGCTGAATGAATGTATCAGAGGGTCACTCTAGGATTGTACTGCCTCACGGAAGTTTTTATTATCAGATTTTGTTTTCCGAATGTTTTTTTTTTCAGTTTGGTCAATTTTAATTGTTTTATGAACTTTGGCCGATCGTTTTATTTTCCGTGTTTGTTTATGCTTTTATTGCCACTGCGTCTTTGCTCCTTTTATTTCTTTGCAAGAATTCTCTCTGATGATCCTGTAGATGACGATCGAGCAGAATTCCAGAGCTGACTCGAAGTGCCTCAGTGAGGAAGGGGTTACAGGGGTCTCACTCTTCAGCTACATTTGGTGAAAACAGACGTTGCTCGACAGCGGTCCACTAAGCGCTGCTGTCCTGTTCCGCTTGAACTTTTGGACTCTTTTGGTACGTTTATACAGTATTTAATTCGTGTTCAATTATTCAGATTATTTTCGGATGATGAGTTTGAATCGGTAAAATTTCGTCGAATATGTGGGACGCTCTTAACGTGAGCCACTTGCTCAGACTGGCGAAGCCCTCCGGAAATTGCCACTTGTTTTTTCATTTCCTTCGGTCTGGTATCACAGGAGTGTCTTCCCAGGGGGGAGTGTGGCATGGCTTAGCGCTGTAACCTAAACATTTCAGACGTGTGCCTGGTTGAGACGAAGCTGCATTCACAGCTTTCCAAGCCTGACTTCTGTGGGATGCACTGCGGTAAAGTTGAAATCCCACGCACCTTTGGATCAATCGGATGCGCAGAACGATCGAATGAATACATGAATTAACGAACAGACATTATGTTCGCCCTGACCTGGAGAACACACTCGAAAAGCGCAGAACTGACTGAGTGATCCACGCGGTAAGGCAGCGCCAGCAGGCTAGGCAGGGAGGCGCTCAGCGTGCCCGTTGCATGTTCTTTCCAGGTCATTGTGGGTTTACTCTGGAAAAGGCGCTTTGCTTTGTTCTTCCATTCTCCGGTGATACATGGAAACAGTTTAACGTTTCATGTCAGATTAGGGTTGTGGTCAGGACTCTGGCCACAACCTGCTGGTTTAAGCAGCACTATATGACTTTTAAATCCATTTCGTTCAGTTCAAAGTCGATGTGGGGCAGAGCGTTTTCTGGTAGCACTGGGCACAAAGCAGGAACCAACCTCGAAATGAATAAATCCATCGCAGGATCCACCTACACACACCCTCATTCGGGGCCAGTTTTTAGCCACAAAACAATCTAACTTCACTTCTTTAGGAAGTACAACGAATAAAGAAGTGCAGATGCTTGGGGAGAACGTGCAGACTCCACATGGAAAACGAGCAGGCATTGATTTGAGCCCAGAGGCCATTGTATGAGGCGGCAGTGCCAACCAAAGCTCTGCCCTCTGAGTGAAGTAGTGATTTGATTTGATTAACATTTAGGCGGTTAGGATTTTTTTCTTTGTAATAAAAAGGTGAAAACGTCTGATTCCTCTGTATTTTAGCAGACCTTTTTTCCAGTGTTTGCAACACCTTCATAACTGTCAATAAACCTTTCTAATCCTTGAAAGTTTTTTTTTTTACTTTAGTATAAGAGCAAACATACACAGGACAGATAAGATTATGTGGATGCCATTTCTTACATTCACACCCTTTAGGTTCTTTCCAAAGTGCTTTTTCGCTTGGGTTCAGTTTTCCGTATTGAATTTATCTACTTATTGAAGAGTTTGTTTCGTGAGCTCTGAAAATGCCACAGAACTGAACTGTGTTTCCACTTCAGAACTCCAATTCTTTATGGTGTCTGGTAATGCTACTGTTTTCCTTTGTCTAAATCAAACTGTTTTCAGAAATTGTTTGAACCCAGCTCCATCAAAGTTCAAATGAGCTCCCTCTGATCTGCAGGAAGGCTATAGGCAAACCGGACCGGGTGGGAAGGGACAAATGTTTTGCTCCCAGCTGGCGTTTTTTGAAGTGCAGTCCTCCAGACTGAGGTGTACGTGGCGCCTCTCACAACATCTGCACAACATTTAGACCAGGTACTTCACAATTTTGAGATTTATTATATGCTTCACAAACTAAGACTTGAAAATATTCCTAAGTATCATTTATGAAAAGCAGCAAATGAAAATTAGAGTATTGACTCTTCATTGTCTCTTTAAGAATAATCCATCCATCCACCCATCCACCCATCTTCTCAATCTTCATATCCAGGGCAGGGACACAGGGCAGCTGGAGCCAATCCCATCAACCCTCAAGCACAAGGCAGGAACATCACCTGGGTGGGACACCAATCCATTAAGAATAACCATTTTATTATTCCACAAAACTGAGGGCAGAGCCATGTGGAGTTGGGGGCCTAACACAGCAGGAGTGGGAAGTTGGTGGGAACAAAGCCCATTGATGCGATGCGAGTCCAGTCCCTAGGCATTCACGAGTGCATCGACACGCAACCTCAGGAAAATCTGGAGATGTCATTTTCCCCAGCTTCATTGTGTTTGGACAGCAAAAGGAAACGTATGCCACATGGTGTCTCGGTGTCACTACAGCAAGTGATTTATTTTGCATTTGTGCTTTCTTTTGTGGCTCCCATCATTCTAACTCATTTCTCATGAAATTCATAAGAATTTCTGTAGCAATGCCTAAGCTGTGTATTTAGCTCTTAGTGTCTGTCTGGGAGATCAGCTTGTAGCTTTATACGACATTGTTGACTGCCTCAGTCTTCTAGCATCTTGTCATGCTGTTGTTCTTTCCATTGCCTTCTTCTTTGCTTTATATTGTGCCTCCTGTGGCCCCTGCTATGAAAGATGCCATAGAAACAAAAACTGATGGTAATTCAACCACATCTGTGTTTTTTATTTGTATTCGCCATATAATTTGCATTTTAGCTATAAATTCATTGCAGTGCTCTAAGCCTGACTAATTAATTAAGAAAACAAATAGATTTCATAAATAAAGAGTCAACTGTGGACCCACCGCACAAGTGCCGTGAGCTTACAACAGGGGGCTTTCTGCAACATTCAGCTTCCCATGAACGTCACACAAAGGCAGAGTGCATGAAACCATCTCATGAACCTCAGCGTCGTCTTCGTCGCTCTGCTGTCCCGTGAACATCAAGTGAAGTTGTGTAAGGGTTGACGAAGTCAGAGCAAACTCCATTGTATTTAAGTAAATAAGGCTAATGATATTGCTCTTCAGTCTTTAGATTAATCTTCACTGTGTGACTCCTGTCTATTAAAAGACCAGTTTATAAAGCCATATTATTATTGATAAGCGGCAGAATCCATAGGGACAACACAATATGAAGAAGGCACACCAGCAGTTCCTTTATACTCTTCCAGGGATGGACTAAAATGGCTTTTTGGAATGATCCTTCTTTTTACATTCTTCTTCTTCTTCTTCTTCTTCTTCTTCTTCTTCTTCTTCTTCTTCTTCTTCTTC
>JANRMT010062790.1:4102221-4112838 GCA_026402145.1 Polypterus bichir lapradei | reverse complement strand
TCTTCTTCTTCTTCTTCTTCTTCTTCTTCTTCTTCTTCTTCTTCTTCGGCTGCTCCTGTTAGGGGTTACCACAGCGGATCATCTTTTTCCATATCATCTATTACTGTCAACAAAAAACATGAACAAGCTGTGAGAATCAACGCGCTGGCCCTGTTGGCGAGTGAGCCGCCTTGTTCTTTGTACCTCGTGCACAGTCAAGGATCAGCAGCAAAAAGTGGGTTTAGAGAATTGGAGCAGAGATGTGAGAAAACATGACAAGGTGTGAAGGACAGACTGGCAATTTAGAGTAGAAAGTGATACCCTCAAACATCGATCTCCTGCAGAGGCCGTGCTAAGTGCCCGAGTTGAAGCACATGGCTCATGTTTGTCTGTTTTTAACAAAGTCCAATATAGCCCCAGAGAAAGGGATTTTGTTTACCAAGTTTTATTTTTAATATTGAATCATAAGTATTTATTATTAAATTATCTTATAACATTTAAGGTTAATCTCATGTTTGGTATTTGTTTTGTGAGGGTTGCTGGGAAATTGTAGATTCAATATCTGCTTAGTTTTGATTTCTTGTGCCAAAGTACACACTTCTTTGTTTTCCTTCAACTGCCTTAATTTTCAGTAAGGTATGTGCAGCCAAGGCATAAAGCATATGATGAGAAAACTTTGGATGTGGAGTGTGTGTGTGTGTGTTGACCTCTACACTCCCCACCATCCCACCTCTGCTAGCAGTCACTGTCTGGTTGTTTAGAAAAGCAATTTAGTTCAAGGGTCAGGCCTCCCCAGCAGCGTTGAGAAGCAGGCAGCTGCTGGGCTCTTCATTTTGCTGCTGGCCGGAATTTGTCATTCCCTCTGAAAGCCTCTGAGCTCTGGTTGTGACGGAGTTGTGACCATTCAAGAATTTTCAAACTGTAAACAGCATCTTCCTTTGCCTCTTCCGTTATTGTAGGTTTCTAAATCCAGTAAGCGGCAACTGTGCTGTTACGATAAGACAAGACAGTCCTTTATGCTGTCATGGCAGAATATAATAAGAGAACCTCTTTAAGAACCAAGTATTTCATTTATTCTTATAATATTATTCTCAAACTCACTTATGCCAATTTAGGGTGGCAGAGGACAGAAGCCTAAACTGGCAGCATTGAGCACAAGGCAGAAAATATCACTGGAAAGAGTGCCAGTCCATCGTGGGAGTATTAAATTACATTAATATAAATCATAATGGCACCAACATGTTAAAAATTTACTCTATGTATTAATGGAACAACCAGCCAGTGAAAGTGAAAGGTTAACAATATTTTTTGCTGGCAGTGTTATTAGGCAGCCACCTGTGAATTAAATAGAGAAAGATTAACTCATAGCAACTCTCTTGAAGAACAAAAATGGAAGATCATCCAACAAAAAAAATGAGACTTGACATAGAAGAAAGCTGAGGTTGTTACATTAAATTAGCACTAAACGTGTGAATAACCCGAGATATACGCACACCCGAAAGGAGCATTTGCACTTGTGTTCTTTTATAACTCCACATAAAAATATTGTAGATGTATGCATATTTCTATGTTATATTTATTTAATACTGTTTGGAAAGGACTCCATTAGGTCAGTAGCCCCCTATCCGCACTGTTGGCACCCCATGATGTGACCCGATGTTGGCAAACATCAATAAATTTGATAGAAAATGATGAATGACCTGCCACTAGAGACCACACATCCAGTAAAGTCTTACTGATGAACATAGCACAGCAGGATACCAAGATGAGAGAAGGAGGGATAACAACGTGGATATCGCCTCACAAAAGAGACTGCATAGTTTAAAGCAACAGTAATATCAACAACCTGCTCAGCAGCTCACACAACATGATGTCCTGCTGTAGAGTCGGAGATTTGCAATATTCAGTTGATGGAGTTCAGACGCATCCTGAAAATGAGTTCACACCTGCAGAGGTAAACATCTTAGCAAGACAGCATTTTTGGAAAATATTCAAAAATAAATAGAGAAAACACCCTTTTGTTCAGATTCAACCATCCATTCATTTCTTTAACCTGCTCATCCAGGGGTACAAAGTGGGATTCATCCCTGAGTGGGGTGCTGGGTATGTACACATAAACACTTCGTTTAGACCCAACACATTCGCAATAGATTCAGAGAGTATTCAGACCCCTTCACTTTCTGCATAATGTACTGTGTTGTACATTTTCATTTAAATGTATGCATTTGTTCTTTTTTCCCCATCAATCTACATCAAGAGTTCCCAAAGTGGTCGATATCGACCCCCTGGGGTCAATTTGAACTTTCTAGGGGTCGATCGTTTCAATAAAAAAATTTGGCGGTCGATGACAGCAAAAATAAATCCCCTTACTACTGCTATTTGTTTGTTACTTCAAAATATCAATGATTCCAATAGGTACCTAATTAAGAAGTAAAATAATTCAAAAAAACACTTTTTTGATGAAAACACATTACATACCAAACTTGCGAACGAAAAGGTAGAATGTGTCATTAAAAGAGTCACACGTAAGAATGCATGAAAATACATGTAGCACAAACATGTCTGTGCATTGTCTTATCGAACGTATCAAAGCAAGTGCGGACATGAAAAATCGTTGCATGTCCGCACTTGCTTGCGGTGGGACGAGACGACGGATATTCGATATTAGCAGAATCTATCAATCTTGTACAGTCATGCTTTCATAAAACACTAGAAATTGGCTCACTTGATGTGACATGTACTTATTTGTGATTTGAACTTTGAATATAATTATTTATTGAGGAGCAGTACTATGAAAAAGAAAATCAGAGGACACAGTTTATTTATCCGGGTTTGAACAAAAATCTTCTGTTTCAAGTAAGTACATACTTTATTTTTTTTTTTTTTTATCACAGGGGCTGTCGAAATTGTTTGTTAATAAAAGTTTTTATTTCTTCAGATAATAATATGACTGAACCAAAAAAGAAATGCAAACAGTACAGCTTGGGCTATTTGTACTTATTTTGAATTTACATATTTATTTCATAGATGTAAAAAACTCTACTCGTATTTTTTTTGCTTTAATTTTCGTTAATGCAGGTTTTGATATTAAATATTGCACAAGATAATGCCATATTCCGTAGTCCTTTTATCTTTTTCAATCATTAATTACAAGTGATTAAAATGAAAGTTTGATATCTAGTGAAATATTTAATATCGAGTACTGTACAAATTTATTCATTTGAGTAAGTAAAGTAAATGACTTAAGGGTTTGACGGTTTTAAAAGTTTTTGGTAAAGAGGTCTGCGGCCGAAAAAAGTTTGAGAACTCTTGATCTACACTCCGTTACCCATAATGACCCATAAATGAAAATGTGTTTTTTAGAAAGGTTTTCAAATTTATTAAAATCAAAATTTGAAATTGCTTATTCATGTAAGTGTAATTCAGTACTTTGTAGAAGAATCTTCAAGTCTTCTTGGGTAAGTCGCTACAAGCTTTACACACCTGGATTTGGTCAGTTTATTCCATTCTTCCTGGCGGATCTTCTCAGGGTCCACTAGGTTTGATCTGTGGCCTGTGTAAACTGCCATCTTTAGGTTTGTCCACAGACATTCAAGAACAGTCAGAGGCTGCTCCCAAAGCCACTCCAGTGTTGTCTTGGCTGTGTGCTTCAGGTCATTGTCCTGCTATAAGGTGACCCGTCGCCCCAGTCTGAACACTTTGGAGCAGGTTTTCTTCAAGACACTCTCTGTATTTGACTACATTCATCCCACCCTCAGTTCTGACCAGTCTCTCTGTCCCAGCCGCTGAGAGTGGCCCCCCCCCCATTGGACGATGCTACCACCACCACCATGTTTCACCATTTTGGATTACTGAGTGTAGATTGTTGGGCAGAAATGGCAAATTTGTCCATTTAAATTTAAATCTACAACACAATAAAGTGTGCGGAAAGTGAGAGGGTCTGAATACTTCGGGAAGCCATTGTATATATTTGGAGGAAAATGGGAAGGACATGAAAACCCGACACAAATTCAGGACATGCCTGGATTCACGTCCAAGGCTACATTTTTAATAGACCATTGTGCCACTAAGCTTCCTCAATATAAACTCAGATAAATTTAAGATAAATTCATTTGCATTTACATGAGTCTATAAATATATATGAGTATGCATGAATTACTAATGCAGAGAGAGTGTAAAGTCGATCTAAACATAATTTTTTTCAGCTTCATTTATGTGCTTGTAGTAGTTAATTTAACACTTCAGTAAGTGATACTTAAGACATGTTTTTCTTTCAGCGTTTCTAAAAGATTGTGTATTTGTAGGATGGTATTCCTCCAAGCCACTTGCACAATTGAACCCTGTATGCTGATTTGCACTTTTGGTGAACAAATACATTAACTGCCCTTTACTCAGCATCTTTTAAGGTTTATCACAAAGTTACAGAAGCCCTGCTAATAACTTTGGAAATACTGGCTGTAGATAGACGGTAAGGAGTACCTTAATTTTAATTTTGAATCACTGAATAACAAAGAGATAACCACATGCCGCTTCAGCTCTCACATACAGATGAGCAGCAGCACGTCGTGACATGCAGCAAAGAGACATGCGCTTGTTGCCAAATTGGCACCATCTGGTTCCAGGTAGGAAAAGGATAAAAGGTTAAAATTAGCAGATTACAAAAAATAGGAGGACATCACAGATTCTTTGTGTGTGTGTGTGAAACTATACAGCATAGATAGGATGTTATGTTGCAATAAAAAAGATGAGGTCATTTCTTGGAAAAAACAATGAATTGCAGGACGTGTAAAAAAGCAGTTTGGCCGTTGTTCATTTTTGATGTCCCTGTCCATTAGTTGCTCTTAATAATAAAACAGATAAATTTCAACTTATGCTGTAGCATTCGATACAAAAAGGGTTATCAAGAAGTGGGAGCAGTTCAAACTGTCCTACAACTAATGAGTTTATTCTCTCCGTACTGCTCTCACAAATATGTTGCACTCTTCTCATTTATGGCTCTTCGTGTTCATCTCCATTACTAACCTTTCTTTTTAATCTAAGAGATGGGGCCTTTTTTAATTCTGACTCTGACTTACAGCAGAAAATCATCCCTCCCTGCACAGCTCCTTGCATTTCATGAGCACAAGTGTGTGCCAACCAGATAATATCATGCTGGCTCGAATTTGCCCTCATAACAGCCTGAGTTTGTTGAGGCGTAGAGTCCACAGCGCGTCAGATGTATGGCACAGGGATGTTGGCACGTCTCCACTCCAGTAGGTATTGTAAATTAGCTGGTGGATGGACATCTGCTCTGAACAGCTTGCCGTTGCATGCCACAGATTGTTTATACTGAGACAAGGTGATTGGAGAGCCAACTACTTTAAATTCAGTTTGATGTTATCCTGTATTATGGAGCAATTTCCTGCTCCAAAAACTACCAACAGACAAGTAAGCCTGTGTTCTTAAGCAATACACCTGACCAGCAGCAAAG
Organism: Polypterus bichir lapradei; assembly: GCA_026402145.1. NCBI lineage: Eukaryota > Metazoa > Chordata > Cladistia > Polypteriformes > Polypteridae > Polypterus > Polypterus bichir. The sequence continues at coordinate 4,107,389 of JANRMT010062790.1, read as the reverse complement.
GCGAGCCATCTTGTTGCTTTAAGACTTCGTCCTACTCATATAAAGGGACCAAATGGCAGCCACAGAGACACATCCCAAAGCCTTACACCAGAGTATTCATTGAATATTTGTACATCTGAGACTCGTGGAGTTGCTAGTATGAGTAGCTGTTGGGTAACCTTATAACCAGGGTGTAAAAATTATCCTTGAATCTAGTGGTGCCAGTGCTAGTGGTCCTGAATGGAGGAAGGAGAAAAGTGAGTGTGTGGGACAGCCAAGGCCCTCACTAATGCTGTTTGGGTTTCTAAGGCAGCGAGTGCTGGATGTGCCCTGAGGAGAAGGCGACTGGACTGCAGCCAGTGAGTATGGCCTCTCTTGTGAACATACAGAAGCTGGTGAGCACAGGCTGAGGCTTCCAGGCTCTCCTCAGACATCTAAGGAAGTAAAGGCCTTCTTGATGACAGCTGAAATGTGTTGTGTTCACTTCAGGTTACCAGTGATGATCACTCTAGCATATTGAAAGATGTTGACCTTCTCACACAGAAGCACACCACCGCCCCCAATGTATATGGTAGTGAAGTCTGTCTCCTTCTCCCAAAAGTGCTGATTTTTAAAGGTGACATTGTTATGCTGGCACCATTCTGTCAGCAGAGAATTCTTTTCCTGGTGAGTAATCTCATTATTGTTGATAAATTTAATGATCAAGTTGGCGCTCTTCACACTGACGGCTGAAGTGCCAATGTTGAGGGTCAGCGTGGTAAATGTGATGCTGCCATAGTTCAACAATTGATTAATGAACACATAGTGCCGGGCTCCGCTTATGTTAATCATTTTCAAACACCTTTATTTCATGTCTGTTTAAACAAATTGTTGTCTTCCTGTGTACTCATTATGTAGTTTGTAAAGTTTGTATTTGTGTCTACCCGTGAACTTCTCACAATACTCTGTGTCTACACTCAGTCAAGAGTGCGATACAAAAATAAACAAATGAATGCTGGCATCTGTCAGTTAGGAAGTCCAAATCTAGGTGCAGACGGTTGCACTAAACCCTAAGTTTAGCAGCATGGCGCCCATTTTTGATGGTACAACAGTGTTAAATGGTGTACTGCAGTGTGCTAACATTATTTGTCATAGCAGTTTTATTATCCACTAGCTTTGGTTACCTTTTTAAAGACAGGTAATCAAATACATTTAAAGACAGCATTCTTCTTGCACCTCTGCTCGGTATCTTCGTGTTCTCAACCTGTCTAACGTGTACCCTTCGCGTGTCTCCTACACTTTTTTTTCAGTAACCCCTTAACTTCTCTTGGCCAGCACTCCCTTTCTTGATCATATTACCATAAAGCCTGCTTCTCAGACTCTGTCATTTTGAGGTGCCATCCTTGCCTCCTCTCTGCTTTTTGACTACCACCGATGGAAGATGGGCCACCATTACCCACTGTGAAAACATCATTTGTGTTATTGCAAATATTTCCTGCCTTTGAGGGCATCTCAGGTGCGTCTCTTGTTGTCATTCACACTCTGCTTGGCCGTGTGACTGAACCCTGCAGAGGATTGCCAGACCGGTACGTGCGCATCTTGCATGACACCGAGTGCTGCTGGAATAATAATAACACAGGTATTTTTACTTTAATAAGATAATTATTGCATGTGGTTACTCATTACTTTAAAAAGTCATCGGACTACATAGTGCAGGTTATTTTTATCGTGTTACCCATCTGCCCTCGAGATTGTGTTGTTGACTTTAACACTGTACGTTCAGCTTGTCCGTGTAAATCTAGTGATTTCTGACCTACAGACAGTTTACTTCAGCCAGGTGAAGGAATAATGTGATTGTGTGAACATTTGCATCTGGAAATGTATTTTGTGGACAGTTCCACCCATAGCTGCTGAAAGTATGTGTGTAGCAAATAGATGCACAGGCTGACAGAGTGCAACAGACATGTGCAGAATACAAAATCCTTAACAGTAACCCGGTTAAGAGTTTACAAGGCCACATTACTGGGCCATTTGCGGGGAAATCTACTTCTGTTAACCAAGTTTCTCAGAGGCCAATATCCTGATTTCCCTAACTGGAATAAGGGTTTACATGGCATTTTAGAAATCTGGTTTCTATGAATAACCAGGTTATTGAAATGCATGTAAACGCACTCATTGAAATTACAATTGGGAATTGAACTCCACAACCCTAACTTGTATCATCATTCTTACCATTGAGCTACTAAAGCCAAACTGACCAATCAGATTGCTCAAAAGGACTGGTCACACACACACACACACACACGCACACACACACAATAGCATTGTATTTTATAGTACATGTATGCCAGGACAATATGAAATGTAAGGAAAATGGTATGCTGTGTGTGATAAGAGAGGTGACACACAAACTGGAGGAAGTCCAGTCTGTCTGGAACATTCCAGTTAATGTGTCCCAGCACCAGTCTATAAAGCATTTACTCACAATGGGAGTCCCTTTTCAACCTCCCAGTGGTTGAATCTCATGTCCTAGTGGCTAAGGAGCTAAAGTTAACACTTCATTAACACGAGCCTCTCTCGTTTTGCCTGAGAGTCACTTGATGTTGGCCTCTGCTTCAGAGCTGTATGTGAATATTCATCTTTGTCACAGGTTCCAAGTAAACTGTGTTAAGATTAGTGTTAACATCATGCAAGGTGCTATAAAATAATGACATACTGACTGATTTGAAACCAGTGAGCAGGTGGACCAGGACCTGTTTTAGGGAGAATATTGTGTGGGTCAGTAAATGTTTAATCTATATAGCGCCTTTCACAATAACAGCCTAGAATGCTCTTGGAAACAAGTGATTGCAATACAGAAGAAGTTCAATTAAACAATATATCGTAAGATTGTAAAGAAAGGCATAGACTGAAAATAAAAGCAGGCAGTGAGGCACGACTAACCAGATATTAGAATGTACAACTGAGAACGCCGAAGAGGTCAAAGACTTTGGCTCAGATCTGAAGTTTGGTATGGGAGGCTTGACAGCAGTGTCAACATCGCCATATGAAATCACTCAAAGTTGTCTGGAGAGTACAAAAGCGGTTTTGAGCAGACATATTTTTGTTTTTATGTTTTTTTTTCCATCCGCTGGAGTGCTTTTCATAACCAAGTTGTACATATATGATTTTAAAGTTTCAAGATATAATCAAATGCATAAATCCTGAGCACTTAATTATTTTATATTATTTTAGCTATGCTCATTGACTGCTTTCTGTCTCTTGATGCCAGAACTGGTCTTGGCTCGATGCTGAATGTATTTTTTCAATTACTTGATTTAATGCTGGCTTATTTATAACTTTGGTATGAATTGTCCTCCATGTGAATTGAGTAGTCAGACAAGGTCACCTGTGTCTGAACGATTGGCTGTAATGCTTTGGGATGAGCCGTACGTTTGCTGCTTTGTAATCATGGTGCACTTGTCATTTTTGACAGGTTGGTGTCCTCACAAAATCATTTGAGTATTGAGAGGGGTGAGCCAGCATTCGCAGGACTGAGTGGAAACTGAAAGCACTGCGGAAATAATTAGTCTTTAGATTGTATAGCACCTTTAATAGGGAACACTATATTACAGCACTTTTGAAAATCAAACAAGATATGCAAAAAGGCAGAGCGGTAGATGGCAGTGGGATCCGATGGCCACAGAGCGGTTTTCTCCCTAAGCCTACACTGTGAGCACTGTGAGCATGAATAAGACTCATTTCTCTTTTTGAGAAGGTCCACCCAAATAAGGGACCTCCCTATGAAAATGAAATTGGTGAAATTGGGTTATTGTTGCAAAGTAGAACTTAGGACACCTTACTCAATATAAAGCTGGATGAAAGATGTTGCAATAAGACTATGAATGTCTTATAAGGACAGACACCACTGCAAGTTTTTAATGAGATGTGCGTACAACAATTTGGTGCTGGTATACAGCACCTTGTAAAAGTCTGGTCCTCTGGTATCTCTGCTAAATTAAAAATAAATATATTCACATTAGGTGGTTATTGCTGTTCCCTCACAGCCAGTCTGGATGTTCTCCCTGTGTTTGTGTGGGATTCTATCTTGGCATTGTGCTTTTTTAGGTTGACTGGCAATGCCAAATGGGCTCAGTGTGACTGTGAGTATTTTGAAATAGACTGGCATCTTGTTTTGGTCGCTACCTTGTTGCTGATGCTACCAGGATTAGCTCCATCCCCCTAAGCAACAGAACCTACAGGTAGATTCAGTGCTTGGCATGGTCACGGTCTCTGTCCTCTGTCCTTTGTGTATATATTTGGGGTAGAGGGGCTTTATTTAGATTTCAGCAATTAAAAAAAAAAAAAATCTGCTGCTTGCTTGAGTCAGTTCTGAGGTATTTACAACTTTCATACCTTTTATGGGTATCTACCAACTTTGCCCAGTGATTGGAGTGTGATTTTCAACTATTGTTCTTGGAAGACCATTCCTCTAAGTTAAATGGCCCTTAAATTACAAATTATTTCTCAGATTCTTAATCTGCATTGAAATTACGACTTTGCCCAGTCCACTCAAACACATCCACCCTTTCATTCTTGAGCCACTTTAAAGCAACTTTGACCATGTTGTGGAGTGCCACTCCCCGATTGCGGACTTTTTGGTCACTCACTACTTCAAGGGAAATGTGTTGTATTTGTTAGCTGTGCTCTTTTACATATCAAGGCATCTGAGTTCATTTCCAGTCAGTCCATTGTCTGTATGTCATTTCTGTATTCTCTTACATCAATGCGGGTCTTCTCTTGTTATCTCCACATTCCAAAGACATGCAAAGACATTAATTATTAGGTGGCTCTAAATTGTACCATTGTGAGTTAGGGTGGTTGTGAGAGTGTGTCGTGTAATAAAATCATCCATTGATGATTTCTGCTTTATGTCCTGTGCATTCTGATAGGCCTGGGTGTGCTGTTACCAGCAAATGTTTCAGTTTCATAGTGTTTCACATGCTCAAGGACACCAGTGGAAGTAAGGGGGAAGTGCATCGAAGGCTAAAGGTCAGAAGCTGCTCTTTACGCAAAGATTAGATAGATAGATAGATAGATAGATAGATAGATAGATATGAATTGCACTATAAAAGATAAATAGATAATCGTTTATTTGTCCTGAAGGAGAAATTAGATAGATAGATAGATAGATAGATAGATAGATAGATAGATAGATAGATAGATAGATA
>JANRMT010062790.1:4076828-4102211 GCA_026402145.1 Polypterus bichir lapradei | reverse complement strand
ATAGATAGATAGATAGATAGATAGATAGATAGATAGATAGATAGATACTTTATTAATCCCAAGGGGAAATTCACATACTCCAGCAGCAGCATACTGATAAAAAACAATATTAAATTAAAGAGTAATAAAAATGCAGGTAAAACAGACAATAACTTTGTATAATGTTAACTTTTACCCCCCGGGTGAAACTGAAGAGTCCCATAGTGTGGGGGAGGAACGATCTCCTCAGTCTGTCAGTGGAGCAGGATAGTGACAGCAGTCTGTCAAATTAAAACTTTACAGAAGCCCAAGAAAAATCTAAATATTACAACAAACCACAACCCCAAACACATACAAGAACTTCTGGCTTGGATAGTAAGAGAACTGCTGCCTTCTGATAACATCCTTGAAGGTGAAAGTAAGATGTGTTCAGATCTGCCCAGTTGTGCCACAGATTTGCATTTAAAGGCATCAACAGTTTGGGACAAGCAGGTTCAGGCTGTTGTGTCCACAAATAGAACATGCGGTTAGAAGTTGGTTCCTTACAAGGTTCCCCTGACTAAAATCGCCAGCAATCCAGGGTCAGAATGATTTATCATTACAGCGTTGGCAAATGAGAGAATCATTTCTATTGCTGAGTTAATAAATACTAACAAGGATGACATCATTTATCTTCCTAGGCAGGAACATGGACAAATGTGGTCAGTATTTCAGTGTCTGAATTAATTCTAATTGCAGTGTGTGTGTCTTTTTAGCATTGCTCATTCAGCCGCCTCCTGACTTCTTTTCACTCAGTCTAATCATATCGGAGGAAACCTGTCCAGCAATAAATACCATGAAAAATTATATGGAAATATTTTAGTTTAGACACTGCAAAAATGCATCAAACACTTATTTACTATTTTGCAATAAGACCTTAACAAACACTTCCGTGGTTCTTAATAACACAAATCATCCGTAAAGTGTTTATTCATCTCCGTAATAAGGCCTAGTAACAAACCTTCACTAACTGAGACACATTTCTCTTGGTATTATCTACTTAGTGTTATACCTGTGAATTCTTCGTATGAAGAGTGGTGAAGCCTATTGTGGCAACAAAAGAAAAAGAACAGGAAATAAAACACTTGCACTAGCGACAAAGCCAGTTGAACTGTATGATCAATCAGTTGAAACTGTCATAAAATATTGTATATTTGCTGGAGTTCAAGCCCAAATTCCACCCCATCCCCCAAACCTATCATATCTATCATTTGCACACAGGCATATTCACACAGAGGTCCATTTTGAGTTAACATTTTACCTGACTTGAACTTATTTTGGGATGCTAGGAGAAAAATGGGGTTATATGAGAAAAACACATTCAGATAGATGAAGAAGGTGCAAACTCCATGCAGACATGACATTCACAGAGCATGGGATTCAAATTTAGGACCTTGCTTCTGTGAGGCAGCAGTGCTGAGCACTGCACCACCATGCCACCCTCATGGGTAATCCTGGTCTTAATTGACCTAAGCTGCTTACTTTAAATATTTTGACTCTGTTTAGCTTGCTAGACCTGATTACTTTGATATTAGAGAGGCAAGAAAAAGTATGTGAACCCCTTTGGAAATAACTGAATTTATATATACACTAGCAAAATACCCGCGCTTCGCAGCGGAGAAGTAATGTATTAATGAAGTAATGAAAAAGAAAAGGAAACATTTTGAAAATAACGTAACATGATTGTCAATGTAATTGTTTTGTCACTGTTGTGAGTGATGAGTGTTGCTGTCATATATATATACAGTATATATATATAAATATATATATATATTTACACACACACATATAAACATATATATATACATATCTATACATATACATATATATATACACACACACATATATACATACATATATATATATCTACATATATACACATACATATACATACACACATACATACATACACACACATATATACACACAAATACTGTACATATATATATACATACACACACACATATATAAACATATATATACATATACATACATATCTACATATATACACACACAGCTATTTTGTATCAGTGCAATACGCTGCTTGTTAAAACGGATAACTCCCGCTCTTACGTGCAAGTCTGCGTGGATATTATGAACTATCGTATCTGTTCAAGTTCTATTTAAATTTTAAATAGAAGGAATTTTTATTTAGTCGACAGAAATATCTTTGGTAGGAATGGTAAAAACAGACAGGAATATTATTCCTGAATAAATCAACTCAAACCTTAAACAACTTATAATATTTTGCTCTCCATAAAAATATATCCTGTCTAAATTATACAAGTTAGAAATAAAGTAAACGTTAAAAGAACAAACATTCAAATTTCTTTACTTTTATGTAATTTTATATAAAAAATAAACTTAGATTTTAAATATCCCAAAAGATTTTGCTGTCCATAAAAATATATCCTGTCAGAATTATACAAATTCAAATATGAACATGCTGCATAACAAAACCTGGAAATATAACTAAAATGTGTTCCTTTCAGCAATAACAAATCAAATCATTCAGTTGTCTTTGCTCATATGTCATTTTAGAGCTGGACGCCTGGCATTTTTTTTTGGCAACAAGTTCGTTTATGTTTGGTGTGAGGTTCTGTGTTGTGGAGATTCTCAGGATGGACTGCAGGTGCTCATCAGTGAGGCGACTCCTGTGTGCTGTTTTGTTAGTCTTTATCACTGAGAAGAGCTTCTCACACAGATATGTGCTACCAAACATGCACAAGGTTCGAGCCGCATGTAGACGGACTTTTTTTGTTCTTCAAAGTCATCAAAGCGCCGTGCAAACTCAGTGCGCTCAGTTTATCAGCAAAGTGCATATTTGGGAACACCGTAGTGACGACTTGGTTCAACATTACTTGGCAACAGGGAAAGTGGGGCAAGTTGCACTGGTGCATTTGTGTCTCCCATAAAAGCAGCTTCACTTGAAATCACTTTGTGATTGTGCACGGGTAAAAACGTCCGCTGAAGTGTCAGATTCTTATTTAACTCTTCTGCTTTCTGTATCTTCTGCATTGCATTCAGGTCTTTCAGGTTATCCTGATGTTTTGTCTCATAGTGCCATCTTAGATTAAATTCTGTAATTACAGCCACATTAGCTCCACAAATGAGACACACGGGTTTACCGGCAATGTCAGTAAACATATACTCAGCCTCCCATCGGTTTTTAAAGGCTCTATTTTCAGAATCAACTTTTCTCTTCAGCATCATGTGGGCTAGCTTCGCAATAACTTGCAGCATCATAAGCTAGACTTGATTAACGCGGTAAGTGTTCGGCAAGGCAGCTGAAGCGCTGCATTATGGGATCTGTAGTTTATTGTGTTACCAGCGCTTCATATACCCGGGCCATTAATAACAATAATACAGTATATAAAATGATCTCGCGGGCCGGATATAATTACACGCCGGGCCGGATGTGGCCCGCGGCCCTTGAGTTTGACACATATGGACTAAATAGAACTTGAAAAGATATATTTTTTCAAATGTGATCGCGCAATTCAGATAGAGTTGAGGCGCACTACAGTACATCGAGCCCGCGTGCTATTGTGGTTTTGCCTGCATGCCTCAATAAGTCACCCTCCCCTCGCTCTTACTTTTTTACCGTTCATCTAATGAATACACTGAGTATGGCTTTACCAAAACAATCATTGATGGTGAATAAAGTATCCATTATTCGAGTATGTAGATCGGGGTATATATATACATATATATATACCCGCGTATCGCAGCGGAGAAGTAGTGTGTTAAAAAAGCTATGAAAAAGAAAAGAGAACATTTTAAAAATAACGTAACATGACTGTCAATATACAGTATTTGTTTTGTGAGTGTTACTGATTGTTGCTGTCATCAAGGATTTGATTATCATTATTTCTTTCAATCAGGTTCATATTTGTAGGTTGTGTTGTGTTCAAGTTAAATTCCGTGTTTGTCAATCGTTGTAAAGATGACAGGTTTCATTCATCGATTCGTTTCTTACTGCATCAATAAACAGCTCGTCTTCTTCTTTATCTGAGACCTGACACACTGCATGCACGGGTTTTTTTTTACACTGTCTTCCTTTAGCGGGACATTCACTTTTTCCACCGTGTGCTTTGTTTCCGCAGTAGCTGCATTTATGAATATGCTTGTATGTATCAGACGCTTCATATTTTTTTGCTGCCTTTTCAATTGTGTAATTCGGTTTTTGTTCAGCGCTCTTTGGAACTGTTGCTTTTTGTCTGTGCACTGCGTCAGTTCACGTGAGCCGCTCGGTGTACATGCATCGAAGTTTCCCAGCTGTGCTGGTGCCATGTCGTGCTATGTCCATGGCTGTATCTAATTTTAACTAAGTCCCGGCACTTAAAACTTTCTCTCGCAGTTTCGCTGAGTTTGTGCCAAACACCACCCTGACCATCTCATCTTCCTCTGCATAAGCACAGTCATTCACCCGTGAATATTTAGTGGCAGTTTGCTATTGGATTGCCGCTGACGGACGGCCTTATATGGGCAGGCACTAAATTACAAACGCCAGCGGCAGCCTGTCTATGAACTTAATTTAAAGTTTAGGTTTACATCGTGCTTTGTTTCCGAAGTAGCAGAACTCATGAATATGGTTGTATATGTCACTCGCTCGCTTCTTATTGTTTCGCTGCCTTCTCAATTATATAATGCATGTTTTCTTCAGCGCTTTTTGGAGGTCTTCCTGGTTTTCTATGTACTGCGTGATTACGTGGGAGGCGTGATGATGTCACACGAAACTCCGCCCCCACGGCTTTCGAGCTCAACTCCATTACAGTAAATGGAGAAAAACAGCTTCCAGTTATGACCATTATGCGTAGAATTTCGAAATGAAACCTGCCCAACTTTTGTAAGGAAGCTGTAAGGAATAAGCCTGCCAAATTTCAGCCTTCCACCCACACGGGAAGTTGGAGAATTAGTGATGAGTCAGTGAGTGAGTGAGTGAGTGAGTGAGTGAGTGAGTGAGGGCTTTGCCTTTTATTAGTATAGATTTGTCTTAAAATATGGTTTAACTCTCATGTAAGTTTCATTAATGCTTTAAGTAATAATGCGCTCATCACTGTACTCTTTTTGTACATATTGAATACATCATTCAAACCTTCAAAGTGTAGTTTGAAAAAAGTATGGGAATCCCAAGGCTGCTAACTTCAACAAAAACTAACTGGAGTCAGCAGTTCGCAAACCTGGAGTCGAGCCAATGAAACAAGATTGGAGGTGTGGTTTAGTGATATTTTGACCAATAAGAAAAGACTCCTTCATTTTGAGTTTGCTGTTCGCAAGAAGCATCTGCTGAAGTGATGCATGCCTCACTAATAAGACATTTCAGAAGATCTACGATCATGAATTGTTGATTTGCATAATGCTGGAAAGGGTTACAAAGTCATTTCAAAGAGTTTAGATCTTTATCAGTCCACAGTTAGACTAATTGTGTATACATGGAAACAATTTAGTACTGTAGCTACTTTCCCAAGAAGTGGGTGCCCAGCTAAAATGACTCAAATGGCACAATGCAAAATGCTCAGTGAGGGAAAAAAAACTTCAGAGCTTTAAGGAGTCATTGGGACAGATTAACATCTCCGTCCATGAGTCTGCCATACACAAAACACTGAAACAGGAATGGTGTTCATTTCAAGACACCAAGCAGTAAGCCATTGCTCTTCAAAGAAAAACCTCACTCTGCACATGACGTTTGCCAAAGACCACCTTGACGCTCCACAGTGATAGATGGTGTGTTGGTGCCCTTTTTACACCCTAACATGAAAAGATCATTCCAGCAATGAAGTATGTTGAAGGGATCATCATGAATTGGGGCCTGCTTTACTGTGTTGAGGCCTGCATAGCTTCCCATCATTTAGTGGGGAAAATGAACTCCTATGTTTATCAAGAAATCCTACAGGATAATCTAAAGGTTTGCTTGATTCAGCAGGACAATAACCCTGAACAACAAAGTAAATCTACTACATAATGGCTTCAAAAAAGAAACTCTGCCTTTTGGATTGGCCTAGTCAGAGCTGAGACCTTAACAACAATAGAGGTGTTACGGAATAACCTCAAGAGAGCCGTTCACACTTAAGAATACGACTCCAATGGAGTAGTTCCATAATAAAGAACGGCCCAAATTCCTTCAGAACATATGCTGGTCTGATCCACGAGTACTGGGTGTGCTTGTTTGAGGTTATTGCTGCCATAGGATGTTCGACCACTTCTTAAATCCAAGCGTTAGTTTGCTTTATTCACAGCACACAGTAAATGTTGAATGGGTTTGTTCAATAAAGATGTGAAAGATTCTCATTTTTGTGTGTTATTAGCTTAAGCATATTGTGTTTGTCTATAACTTGGACTTAAATGAAGATCTTATCACATTTTATGACCAGCTATTCCAAAGGGTTCACATACTTCCTGCCTCTGTATATTTCTTTTTCATTTCATTGTAAAATATCAATGAGCATTCCATTCCATTGCAGGACCCCACTGTAATTAAATACTGTTAAAATAAATAAGGAAGAATTACATGGGGAATGAGGCCTAAAGTAGAGTTTCTTTGATGAATTTTTATATTTTATTGTTGCCCCATGGGTTCTCCCATACTAGGCAAGAATTGAGACAGTTAGTATAATCTCTGTATAGCATATAGTAATTCTGCAGGATGTAGGGTCATGTGCCAGTGCCATTCAGCCATCTTATCACATACTTGTAGTTAGGTAGATATATGAAATGTTCCACCAGAACCTTTAACTGGTGGTCAGAACATTTAGCTGTTTATACACTCTGCCTGCTTGTCCCGAAAACAATGGTCATGGCAGCTTCTCTGCATCCTTGGGCCCCGCAGTGTTGGAGGACTCAGTCAGCACAATGTTGTCTATTGTGCTATTGCAGTCGGAGTCCCTCAGGTTGATGGAGAAGAGCATGGGTGATTACGGAGATGAATGGTCATTTGCCTCCAATATAATGTCCTCTATGGAGAAAGTGGACCACACTCCATAGGATAAGAAGGTTTTGCCTGTAGCTGGTACAGACTGGCAGGCAGAAGGTGAACTTCACATAAATAAAGGCACAGAAGAAGTCAATGTGCTTTCAGTCTAAATTTTCAAGGTGGGCACACAGAACAGGCTGCATCATCCACAGAGCAGTCCTGTCTGAAGAGGGCCAATGCATTAAGCCATCCCTGATGTTAATATTGCTGTTGGGTTGTCATTTAATTTTCTCAGGTTGCCCTGTTTTGCAGCAGGTTGCATTTTGCAGCTCCACCAAGATGCAGGCGTACAAGATCCCAAAAAATTGCCTCAAATATTCAATTGTCTCTCTAGAGCCTTGCCTTAATAAAGTCGGGCCTCTGGGATTTGTCCATCTTCATCCTCCTTGGTATTTTCCTAATCTCACTACTGTTATTTGTGTCTGCTTCTCAACTCCACAGTAAAATGCAAAACCTTATTTTAGCCATTGGGCTTGTTTGTTCTTTCAATAATATTCGGCCCTGCCAGGGCTGCCTGATGTTTCCGTTGTGGAACATTGCCTCCACGTGTCTCCTAAGCCTGTCCTTGGCCATTGCACTCTACATCTTTAAAGCCTGTTGTGTTTGCAAAAGTAACCACCTTATGAACTTATAGCCTATTGTCAAAGGCTGCTTCTTTCTAAGCAAGGAAGTGGGAAAAAAACGGTCATGGGCTCCTTCTTGTATCGCTCTTGTGTGTACTAAAAGTGGCGTCAGTTTCATGGAAACAGCAGTTGGCAGGAAATTATTGACAGATGTGAACAAAAATAGAGAAGTGAATTGTATTCACTTTCTGCATTGTGTTGGAGCTTTTCTATATTTTTGTTTTTTTGAATCCCTGGGTCATGATTCATGGTTTATTTATTTGTAGAGAAATAAAAGGAAATGCGCTTCAGACATGTAAAGAAAAAAAACACTAGGAAAATGTAATTGGCCTGCAAGGAAAGTTCATCATACTTGAAAACAGTCAGCAGTCCCTGCAGCTATTCTGTTGTAAAGTAAACAGTCAAAATAAATACATAAAATGGTGGGGTTCTAAAATGGGTAGCAGCCTATTTACTGTGGACATGGTGTCTTTTAAACAGTGTTCCCAGTGTTCCCATTCGCATGGTTCAAAACATGAAACCCGACCACTGCAGAGATCCTTTTAAAGTGCCCACTATGTGAGAGTGTCAGTGGGCATAGAGGCGGGTTAAGTCCGCTGGGTCATGGTTCCTCTTCCAGTTTGGCAACAACACATTCATGAAAGAACCAAAGCAACACATGACTGCTAGGACCTTTAGTTTCTACCAAGATCGGGATATTGCTTATCATGAAAGGAGCTACTGTATTTCATGAAGAGTTACTTGGATGAATAAACTAACAGCCTAATTTTGATTATGATTACATCTTATGATTACATCTTGCCTGAAAAAGGGGCCTGAGTTGCCTCGAAAGCTTGCATATTGTAAATTTTTTAGTTAGCCAATAAAAGGTGTCATTTTGCTTGGCTTTTCTCTACATTCATAATGGCTAACACGGTACAACACCCTAGTACTACAGCCTAATTTTGAAAGCCTGCTCTCTGTTGGTTGTTGCTTCCAAAGTGAATTGTAGGTTCAAACCTCAGCACTGACTGCCACAGTGAACCTAAACAAGCTGCTTCAGGATCCTGTGGCGTTAACTGTGAGAAAATAAGCGTTACACTGCATGCACAAAAAAACATTGAAGTCATTAAAAAGGAAGCTGGATTGAAAGGTGGGGTCTAAAGTTGCTTTGATTTAATGTCCCAGTCTGAAGAGGGACTGGAGATCCTAACATCGATGTGGCACACTAGCATGTGCTCTGCAGGTCATATCCTGGTAGAATAAAGGTCTAAAGTGGTAAGGGATATGAAATGTATTTTTCAGTATAATTACTGTATATACTCGCGCATAAGTCAGGTCTTGAAACCTGAAAAATCGATCATAAAATCAGACGCCCTTTCAAAAATGCCTTATTTATTTTTTTTCAATCTCACACCAGTTTCTCAGACACATCGAATTTTGTGGCAGCAGCGCAGTTACCAATTTCTTTCACCACTTCAACAACTTTTAACTTAAAAACCAGCTTCATATTTTCTTCTGTTCGAACGCTCCATCGTAGATAAGGGTTGCTCTTACGATAAAGGTGGATGAGGGTGTGAGATACACAAAACAGTGCAAACATCACTTCTGAAAAGTTCGGGTATTACTGTGTGGTCACGTAGGCACAATACATGGGAAAAAAGGCTGCGTGCTCCGTGGTTACTCTCTCAGGCGGGTGTTAGCATATCACAATCTCTTGGACCAATGGCATCAGCTTTCTGCATTCGACTTATATGACCAACGTTATAGAATACTGGAAATTATACGGTAAAATCAAGCCCCGACTTATCCGTGGCAGAACTTAAACGCGAATATATACGGTATGTAACAGAATATCTAGTACTAGATGACAGGAAGAATTTCCATGTAATAAGTGCAATGTTAATCAAAATAAATGTAATACCAAACAAGCAGAGAAAAATGGGCACAACAGTTAATGAGTAAGACTGATCTTCCTGTCTGTGGTGGGCTGGCGCCCGGCCTGGGGTTTGTTTCCTGCCTTGCACCCTGTGTTGGCTGGGATTGGCTCCAGCAGACCCCCGTGACCCTGTAGTTAGGATGTAGCGGGTTGGATAATGGATGGATGGATGATCTTCCAGTTTTCAGTCCTTGTGACAGGAAGAGGTGGGTTCAGGTGGACAGACAAGGAAGTGACATCAGTGAAAATAACAGCCATCAATTTTCCGGTCAGCAGTGGGAGGAAGAGAAAAGGCATTAGGGCACAGCGCCAACCTCACTAGAACCCTTAAGCTGTCCCCTATATGCACATGTCTGACAGTGTATATGCTGAAATGGTGTTTTCAAAAATACACATTACGTGTTAATTTAACAATGACCATGTTGCTGTGCACAGAAAACAACCAAATAGTAAAACAGAAATTAACATCAAAAGGACTATTCCTTACTTCATACTGAGGCCTAATTTAAATCTTTTTATAGTAATAAGTAAATACATGCAAACAACAGCTGTGTGTCTGTCCACTGATGCAGAAAGGAGACTGTTAAGTTCTGGGTATCTTAACATTTAAAAGGAAATTATACTGATTCAGTACTTAAATTCAATAATGCAGTTGACAACAGAGGACACAAGGAGGTCCTTCTTTCTAATTGCACCCCTCACAGAACAGAACTGCCCTGTTAAGTTAACAGACACACACCTGAATACCACAAGCCTAATGGAATACATCATGACACACGCAATTTGAAAATTAAAGCCGCCTCATACATTACACAAGCTGCAAATGCACAAGAAATGGAATACACATCTGAGCGGCTGGGTGCTGCTCGCTACTGTGGTGCTAAAAAAAATACCAAAAACGCCCAACACCACAGTCAAGGAGAAGAATTCAACCTCACAAAATCATGGGATTTAGAGGATCACTGGTACCCTGCAGACAAACAGACCAGCCACGAGGGAGCCCTTTTTAAAGATATCTGTGTTGTAAGACACATTTAGTGTCTGAGGATTATTATGAGGAAGTGAAAAGGCTAGAAGATGACATACGCAGGCAAAAGATGTGGTCAGTCAAATCTATAAAGATCAGAAATAACTAGGACACCAGAAACCAAAGGGCAAAATATTAATCAGAGATCAAAGTGAAAGTCCAAAGAACCAGGAAAACCTAGCAGTAAAGGCTACTTGGAGGATAAGCTAGCATGCTAAAACTTGAGAGTCGTAGATTCATCCATTGAGGCATTGTGAATGTTTAGACATTCACATTTATTTGTAATGTCGCATTCATTGATGACAGCAATGCAACAGATGCCAGCACGTGTGACTAAACAGAGTGCCACATAAAAAAAAAAAAGTGAGACAAAAATTAATCGGTAAAACTTTACAAAAAATAAGTCATAATGAAAAATGAAGCACAAACACAGAATCATTGTGTTAAAAAATATAGAATGCACAAAAACACATATAGAGGACATTTACTGTATATTACAGTCTGTAGCTACACAGATGAGCTTGAAAGAAGCAGCAAGGAGCCTCTCGTACTCCATTTATAACCTGAATGCTGTTGTAAATGAGTCGTCTAAGTCGCTTTAGTGAAACACACCAGGCTTGAAAGGCAGGTCAGGTTTTAATTTTGGTATGGACGGTTCCCTAACCAGCATTACATAACTCTTACAACTGCGTGACAGCAGAATCGGCATGATATATCAGCAGGATCCTTCTTTAACTTTTGTTTTTGCTTTCCATTTTTCTGTTGTCCCTTCTTTATGGACTTTGACGCTGAATGATGAAGTGTGGAGGGTGTGGCTTCTTTGCATTTCCTCCTTATTTCCTGTTGCACGCCAGGGCCGACTGATGAAGATTATTTTTGGAGTTTTTCCTGCTGTATTTAGTAGTTAAAAATGGATCACACTCAACAAAACATAAACAAATGAGAACAGAAAGTATGCCTTTATCTCCTTCCAGAAACCAAACCAAGGCTGAAGGCCTAGGTGAAAGATCTTTCTTTAGCACCTGCCTCGGCTGAATTAGTTTTTGCTTCTATTGCCAGCCGTGCTGCTGCTGCCACTTTTACATTTTGACGGTGGAACATTGATTTGAACTTCACACTCTTTGTAACTTTATGTGCTACAGCAGCAGTGAGATGATGGCTTACAGTGTGAGTGCAAGGCTCAAGAAAAGTTTCAACTTACTAAAAATGTTTACTTCTCTTGTCAGTTTTAATTTTTATATGACTTCTATGTGGTGTGGAGGCTTTTTTAGTAGTGCTAGTTAGATATTAAAACACAATTTTACAGAACCGATCTACAATTCACAACAATTTGATGACAGAGGTCTACAGAGTTCCTTGGACTTAATGGCGTTGTCTTTGTCTTGATGTGAAGTGTGAATTGTGGGACCTTCTATACACAGACGTGTGTGCCTTTTTAAATGATGTCCAGTCAATTTAGTTTGCCACAAGTGAACGCCAATCACGGTCTAGACATATCTCAAGGAGAATGAATGCAAATGGAATGCACTTTACCACAATTTGGAGTGCCACAGCAAATGGTCAGAATACTTACAGTATATAAATCAGAGATTTCAATTTTAGACCTTTCTGAAAATATATTTTCAGTTTGCCATTATGGGTTATGTGTAGATTAATGGGCAAAATCACAAATTTATCTGTTTTAAATTAAATCTACAATGCAATAAAGTGTATAGAAAGTGAAGGGGTCTGAATACTCTCTGAATCCATGGTACGCTAGACAGAAGAGCACATGCCAAGTCTGCTCATTCACCTGTAGCATGGGCAGTGTTTGAGTAGCCTTCTGATAAAAGCTGTTCCTCGATCAGTGCCATTCGGGGTGCCAGTCCTAACGCTGCTGCTCACTTAAGTTTCCCACCACAGTCCAAAGTCATGCTGTTGGGGTGAATGTGCAGTGTGGATGTGTGTGTCACGCTGTCCAGAGTCGGTTTCATCCTAGTGAACAATTCTGTTTCAATGTAATTAAGCTGTAAGATCAAAACAAATAAATATGGAAAAGCTACAATAAATAAGAAAGCAATGCAGCAATCCTAGACCTGAATGTTTAAAATTGTAACAAATCTAACATTTTCTGGCTAGAATTTTCTCCCTGCACTAGCGTATTGGAGAAAGCTGGTTCAGGAAATAGATAGAAAGATTTGGGGTACCATTTAGAAGCTAGTGCTGCCATGAACCTTCAGTCCATAAAGACATAAAATGCTGCAGCACGGCTATTAGGAATGAACATATAGTGAGTGGTACCTCGTACTTTGAACTTAATTCGCTTCAGGAGACCATTTGAACTCTGAATTGTTCAATGTCTGAATCAGTTTTCCTCATTAGAGATAACATAAAGTGAATTAATTTGTTCTCAGACCTTAAACGATACCCATTGAAATAAACATAATCAGTAAATACACATAATTTAAGGTACAAATAATACAATTAAATGACCTAAATAATAAACTAAAACATGAAAAAAATAAAATACATACAGTGCATCCAGAAAGTATTCACAGTGCATCACTTTTTCCACATTTTGTTATGTTACTGCCTTATTCCATAATGGATTAAATTCATTTTTCTCCTCAGAATTCTACACACAACACCCCATAATGACAACGTGAAAAAAGTTTACTTGAGGTTTTTGCAAATTTATTAAAAATAAAAAAACTGAGAAAGCACATGTACATAAGTATTCACAGCCTTTGCCATGAAGCTCAAAACTGAGCTCAGGTGCATCCTGTTTCCCCTGATCATCCTTGAGATGTTTCTGCAGCTTAATTGGAGTCCACCTGTGGTAAATTCAGTTGATTGGACATGATTTGGAAAGGCACACACCTGTCTATACAAGTCCCACAGTTGACAGTTCATGTCAGAGCACAAACCAAGCATGAGGTCAAAGGAATTATCTCGAGGCACAAATCTGGGGAAGGTTACAGAAAAAAAATTCTGCTGCTTTGAAGGTCCCAATGAGCACAGTGGCCTCCATCATCCGTAAGTGGAAGAAGTTCAAAACCACCAGGACTCTACCTAGAGCTGGCCGGCCATCTAAACTGAGCGATCGGGGGAGAAGGGCCTTAGTCAGGGAGGTGACCAAGAACCCGATGGTCACTCTGTCAGAGCTCCAGAGGTCCTCTGTGGAGAGAGGATAACCTTCCAGAAGGACAACCATCTCTGCAGCAATCCACCAATCAGGCCTGTATGGTAGAATGGCCAGACGGAAACCACTCCTTAGTAAAAGGCACAAAGGCAGCCCGCCTGGACTCTCAGACCATGAGAAACAAAATTCTCTGGTCTGATGAGACAAAGATTGAACTCTTTGGTGTGAATGCCAGGCGTCACATTTGGAGGAAACCAGGCACCGCTCATCACCAGGCCAATACCATCCCTACAGTGAAGCATGGTGGTGGCAGCATCATGCTGTGGGGATGTTTTTCAGCAGAAGGAACTGGGAGACTAGTCAGGATAAAGGGAAAGATGACTACAGCAATGTACAGAGACATCCTGGACGAAAACCTGCTCCATAGCGCTCTTGACCTCAGACTGGGGCGATGGTTCATCTTTCAGCAGGACAACGACCCTAAGCACACAGCCAAGATATCAAAGGAGTGGCTTCAGGACAACTCTGTGAATGTGACAAGGCTGTGAATACTTATGTACATGTGATTTCTCAGTTTTTTATTTTTAATAAATTTGCAAAAACCCCAAGTAAACATTTTTCACATTGTCATTATGGGGTGTTGTGTGTAGAATTCTGAGGAAAAAAATGAATTTAATCCATTTTGGAATAAGGCTGTAACATAATGTGGAAAAAGTGATGCACTGTGAATACTTTCCGGATGCACTGTAAGTACTGTATAATAAAATAAAAATTGCTTATACTGTACCTTAGTGAGGGGGGCTGATGTCCTGTGTGGCTGGTGCAGATGGAGAGAGAGGTTACTGCTTGGAAAGGGAATCATCTTCCATAAACATGCCTAGCGATAAGTTCCTTTTTCACCTCAATCATCTGTACTAAAACCTTCCTCTTAGGCTTCCTTGCTTCCACACTCTTCTTGGATGCCATGTTTAGCACTGAAAGCACACAAGAATAACACAAGAGATGCTTTCACAGCGAGAGCGAGAGACGACTTGGGCGCAGATGACACTTTATGCTTGCTGCATAAGCGCCATCTCTTGCTGCATGTTTTCACTGCGCTTGCAGTTCAAATGTAGAAGCATCGTTTGAACTCCAGATCAAATTTCTCTCGAATTTAGCATTCAAACTCTGCACCCTTCGAAGTTAGAATTGTTCAAAGTATGAGGCACCACTGCACATTGCTTTAGAAGCTGCTGTGAGATCTGGGCTGCAATCATCACTTACTGGTTTCTCCAGTTTATACGGCAGGCTCCCTGATAAGGCTAGAGCCCCTTTAAGGGATGTCTTGGACAAGCTGTCAATCTGGCACAGAGACCATCCATATTCATTCATATCATAATCATTTACTGTATGCCTACCAATTATCCTAACCTGTGTACACTTGGGAGATACAAGGAAGTCAGTGAAAATTCAAGCATCTACCTCAGGATCTGAACCCCTGTAAGCCAGAATTACTAGCCACGTAGTAGAGAGCCATGTACAAAACTCCAGTTCCTACTGGGTGACTTTAAACCAATTCTGGAGGTCACTTCCATGGTCGAGGCAGACGGTCATTTGTTCCAGGCCTGAATTATCAGTGCACTGTGAAACTGAGCAGCTCCCACTGGGACCGATGACACGAAAACCTCCCACTTGGTGACTCCTTGGTGTATCTGTCTCCATTGTGCTTTGCTTTGCATGGTAGGAAGGAAGGAAGGAATGGCCTCAATATTACCCTTTTGTTGTCTAAAGCAGTGGTCCCCAACCTTTTTGACACCAAGGACTGCTTTACTAGAAGCAAATTTTTCTAGGGACTGGTGGGTTGTTAATGGGGGGGGGGATTTTTAGGAGCGGGTTCGTAGGGCAGTTTTATACACAATTTACATTACATTTCTATTATTATTAAGTTATAATATCATAATAGAAATTATACAGCTTACCATAATGCAGAATCAGTGGGAGCCCTGAACTTGTTTTCCTGCAACCAGAAGATCCCATCTGGGGACGATGGAAGACAGTGACACGCAAAGTGTGTTGCTTATGTTCAGTCTACTCTGTAATCTCGTTTTGGTTGCTGTCACTGCAGAAAATGCTGCCTCACAAAGATAGGATGTTGGAAATGGAAGCAGCTTCAATAGTTTCTTTCGTGTTAATTTTAATCTCCTCCTGCCTACAAGTTATGCTGATGAGAATTTTTCTCAGCATTTCCTTGCGATAATACACTTTCAGGGTGCAAATGATGTCCAAACCCAATGGCTGAAGCACTGCTGTGCAATTGGGTGGGAGGAATTCAATGCGAACATTATCTGAATGTGGACGTATGTTGTGGGCAGCACAGTTATCAATCAGCAGCCGAATAATCCTCTTCTTCTTCTTCATATTGTGAGGTTTCTGAACTCTTTTGGGATCCCCCCTACCCAACGGGAATGTCACACTGAAGTGCATCCCGAAGCGCGATTGCACCATCTGGCTCAGCATCTGGAAACAGCAGGCTCACAGAGTGTTGTCCCGTTGACGGAGGTCCCAAGAGAGTTTAAAAACCACACATTTTCTTGAATGAGTGCTGCATTAATAGGAATGTTTCTTGAAGGAGCATCACTGAACCACATAAAAACGTTTTTTTCGCCATCTTCAAATGCAGCAGTTCGCATATGTTTGCAACTCGAGATTTTTCTTCTTTTTTGCATATAACAAAGACATATGCATTGCATTTGTCATTCCAACAGATTGCACAGCACAAACATTAACACTGTTATCGTTTTTTCGTGTCTGCCGTTTCTATAGAAGGGTGACAAAGAGTTAAAATTCTGATGGATGTTTTTCAAATGTTGACGAGCAATAAGCAAAAGGTATCACTGAAAACCACAGAAAACAAAAACAGCAAAAAACAGTACAAGGAAAGTTCGAAGAAAGAACATTTTTTTACAATGTTTCTGTTTGGGGATCGTTGTGCAAATGTGCACAACTGAGCTGTAACCACAGAACTAACTGCTCTGTGGATGATTCATTCAAGCATTTCAAGGTCACTTCGTTGTAATGAAAGTATCTGCTGCTGAATGTACTTCGTAGTAACGAGATTTCTATAGACTCGTGTCATATGGGGAAACTGTCAGAAACATAAAATACTTCTTTGTAATACTTTCTCACCTTGGTCTCTCTCCTCTCTCTGCGCTGCTGCAAAGCCCCGCCCACCTAGCGTTCTGAAAAGTGTCCTCAGTGGAGGGGGCAGCCTTTTTGCTGTAGCCCTTCACTGAGTGAGTCTCGTGGCCCGGCTGTCAGATGGATGTGGCCCGGTAGTGGGCCATGGACCGGGGGTTGGGGACCCCAGGTCTAAAGGATCAAGAATGACCCATTTCTGTCTTTCCCAGTGGATATGAAACTTTAGACAATTTTCCTTCAGTATGAAACTTGATGTTCCCTGGTATGACCCTACAATGACAAAAAAAAAAATCAATCATTGCATTTTCAAAGTATAATTATGAATGCTGAACACAGTCAAGGTAGACTGTCTTTGGGTCATTTTTGACCCAGCGGATAAAAAAATTACAATTATTAATTACAATCTGAGTCAATTTATTCTTGATATGTCTCATGATGAGCACATATTCATGCATAGCTATCAACAGAGCTCCAGTAATTTACTCTCCTACATTCTCTTGCTTACACACACACAAACAGGGTAAGAGAAAAATAGAATGTCTGTATGCTTGAACATCTTTCTCGTGAATATCCAGCATTGCTTATTGCCCAACACCTACACCTGACCATGTATCTTGAGGGAAGACTTAGCTTACCCATGAAAAGCACATACCTTATGTGCATTCCGAATTAAAATGGCCACATTCATCACACATTGAGAGAGTCTGTCACAGACACCATTTCACACAATGTATCAAAGTACAAATATTTCTCATGGGAGAGCAATGTTTTTCTCTCATGGAAAGAGTTGTGGATAATGGTAGTACTAATCTACTCTTTATATATTAAATCCTAAGCCTAAAAGTGCAACGATTTTGTGCAACAATTTTATGTGACTTTTTGTCACGCTTTAAATCAGGCTTATTTTAAAACCTACATATACATATGTTTGGTATCATTCTTTTCAGAATTTATCGAGCTTTAATGTGATGTTGTTAGATTTTCAGATTCTTATTCCGTTTTTAAATTATAAACTAAAATATCAAGAAAGTCATGGTTTTTATTTTTGATCGAGTAAACTTTCTTTCACAGGAACAAACTATTAAAAAAAATTATCTATTCATAACACCAATGTTTGTATTTAGGTGATTCAATTAGCTGAAGATGGAGTTACACCGCAACTGGGGGTTGGGTGCCAAAGGCACAAGGGGGCCTTGCCTCCCAGTACTGTTAAAAACTGCTGCATATGTCAGTGCCTCACTTTGCTCAAGGCTTGAATGGACAGTACAATATCCAGGGTTCTTGACCTTCTTTCTTCAGATACTGTTGTAAAATAAACACAGGGACACTGTCAAAGAGTTGGGGATCTTCCCCATATATTGTAAGACACAGGAAAAACCAGCATCTTTACAGACTGAGTTCAAACAAAAAAAGAACCATAGAACAAAAAATGAGGGTGGTATATATAGGTGGGTCTGAAGGAAGTGACTTATAGGAAGAGGCGTGATCTGTAGACTTGAAACCGGAAGTGACATACAGGAAGAGGCATGATCTCTAGGCTTGGAAGCGGAAATGTTGTTACTGGGTTGTTTCTTCACTTCTGCCAGGAAAGGAAAAGAAGAGTTAGAGGGCAGTGCCAATCCCCCGTATGGCAGGCAACTACACCTTATTTGAGCCCATAAACTGTCTCCCAAACGCACGTATGTGACACAGCTTTCCCCTCAGCCCAGACCCATTGGGTCGGGTGGCCCTAACCGAGAGGTCGTGAACCCGAGAAAGAGCATCGGCATTGGCTTGGAGAGAGCCCTGGCAATAAACAACCGAAAACCTGTAAGGCTGAATATCCAAAAACCAGTGTGACCCGTGGGTTCAAGTCATTATGTACCACCATCCACTGCAGAGCAGCATGGTCAGTAACAAGGGTAAACTCACGGCCCAACAGGTAGTATCTCAGCTGGGTAATGACCCATTTAATTGCCAAGGCCTCCTGTTCCACTGCCGCATACCTGGTTTCCTGATCCAGCAGTTTCTGGCTCAGGAACAACACGGGGTGTTTGACACCATCTATGCTTTGGCTCAGCATGGCACCAAGACCTGTGTCCGAAGCATTGGTCTGGAGAATGAAAGGTAGAGAAAAATCAGGGGAAATTAATACAGGTGCCGAGGTAAGAGCCAGCTTTAGGCTCTGCTTTTTCATCCCATACTAATATATTGGGAGCCTTCTTCTTTGTCAAATTTGTCAAGGGCACCACTCTCTCAAAATAACTGGGCACGAACTGGCGGTAGTACCCTGCTAAACCGAGAAAGGCTTGGACCTGCCACTTGGTTTTCAGACAGGGCCAACTAAGGATGGCATCAACTTTGGAATACTGTGGTCACACTGTACCTCTGCCCACTTGGTACCCTAAATATTTGGCCTTGCTAACCCCAAAAAAACATTTCTTAGGATTAATTTGGAGTCCGGCTTTACCAAGTGCTTGAAGCACAGCTCGAACCTGCTCTATGTGTTGCTTCCATGTGCTGGAATAAATGACAATGTCATCGAGTTAGGCAGCACTATAGGAATTGTGGGGCCGTAGGACTTTATCTACCAGAAGTTGGAAAGTGGCTGGAGCCCCGTGCAATCCAAATGGAAGCACCTGATATTGCCAGTGTCCACTAGGGGTACTAAACACGGTTTTGGCCTTTGCGGATTCCGTTAAAGGAATTTGCCAATACCCTTTGGTTATGTCAAGTGTAGTCAGATATTTTGCACCCCCTAGCCTTTCAAGGAGGTCATCCACGCAAGGCATGGGGTAAGCGTCGAATTGGGATACTTGATTAAGCCGACGAAAATCGTTGCAGAACCTTCAACTCCCATCTGGCTTACTGACCAAGACTATTGGGCTGGACCAGGGACTATAGCTTTTCTCAATCACACCTAGTTCCAGCATTTTCTTGATCTCAAGTTTCACTTCTGCTTTATTCGCTTCTGGGAGGTGATAGGGGCGTTCTCTGACTATCACCTTGGGTTCAGTGGTGATATCATGTGCAATCAGCGAGGTTCGGCCAGGTCGTTCACTAACTACCTCTGGGACTGACAGGATTGCTGCTTCCAGCGCCTGCTTTTGAGTGGGCATCAATTTGTGGGTGTAATAGGAACGGGGCTGAGAGGAAGCAGTGGCAGTCTCCCTGTCCTTCCAAGGTTTCAGCAAATTTACATGGTAAACCCGCTCAGCTGGACGTCGATTAGGTTGTTTAACCAAATAGTTGACCAAGCTTTTACGTTCCTTAACTTCGTAGGGGCCTTGCCAATGGGCCAGTAATTTGGAATGGGAGGTAGGTACTAAGACCATGACACGGTCACCGGGGCAGAAATCTCGAAGGGATGTCCCCCGGTTATAACACCGTGCCTGAGCTGCTTGTGCTCTCTCCATATTTTTTTTTAGTATAGGTTGAATTTTCCCCAATCTGTCACATAATTGAGTGATATATTCTAATTTATTAGTAGCTGGGAGAGCCTCTTCTTCCCAACCTTTTTTTAGGATATCTAATAGCCCCCAGGGTTGACATCCATATAATAATTCAAAAGGGAAAACCCCCGTTGAGGCCTGAGGAACTTCCCGATAAGCGAAAAGGACGAACGGAATTAGCTGATCCCAGTTCCTTCCATCAGTGTTGACCACCTTGCGTAGCATTTGTTTGAGGGTCTGGTTGAACCACTCCACGAGACTGTCAGTTTGAGGATGATATACTGCTGTTTTTAAATGCTTAACTCTGAGTAATTTGGCAACCTCCCTGAACATTTCTGAAGTAAAAGGCGTCCCCTGATCTGTTAAGATCTCCTTAGGGATGCCTACACGTGCAAAGACCCCTACTAGTTCCCGTGCGATATTCTTAGAATTAGCTGTCCGTATTGAAACAACTTCAGGAAACCGAGTAGCATAGTCCACGAGAACCAGTATATATTTATGCCCTCGGGCTCTAAGGCTCCCACAATATCGACCCCGATACGTTTAAAAGGGACATCAATAAGTGGAATGGGAATTAAAGGAGCACGGCCCCTCCTAGGAATCTGTCGTAACTGACATTCGGGGCAGGAAGTACAGAAACGATGGACCTCCTCGTTAATTCTGGGCCAATAAAAGTGGAGCTTAATTCTCTCCAAGGTTTTGTCGGCACCCAAGTGGGCGCCCAGAAGGTGAATATGAGCTAGTTCACAGACCTGCCGCCGGAAGGTCCGTGGTACTAGCAACAGTGACCTCTCTTCTCCCTCATGTTCAGCTACTCTATATAATAGATCATTAATGACAAAGTGAGGTCCCTTAGACATGGGAAGGTTAGTGCATTGGCCGTCTATTGAGACTAATACATTTCTCACTAATTTCAGTGAGTCGTCGCTCCACTGCTCCCGTTCAAAGGAGGCTGGCGTATGTCTAAACTGAAAGGTTAGCGAAGTGAGAGGATCAGCAGTGACCTCAATGGGCGGAGTCTTAAGCCGAGACATGTCGTCGCCTAAAGATGACGTGGTTGCGTGCTCCGTCTCCATTTTGACACCATCACACTGAGTCGCCATGTGATTTTTTTACTGCTGGCGTATTACATGGCGTGGAGACAGTTTGGGACGGTGAGTCTCCATCCACTATTAGGCCCAACTTATCTTGGAGAGTGGTGGTTGTGTTACCACTTTTCCTGTTAGACCAGTCTCTTCCTAGTACCACAGGAAATGATGGATTTCGGAGGATCGCCACCTGCGTTGCTCAAACATCCCCCTCGTAGCTGATGGTGCAGGTGGCAGACCTATACCACTGAGTTTCCCCCTGTATGCAGGTTAGACTGGTCTTCCCTTTAAGCCACTGTTGTGATAGCATGTACTGGCGAGCTACAATGGAAATGTTGCTGCTGGAGTGCCTTCCTCCCTTCGCCCAGCTGCAGTCCATCGATTCCACGTTAAGTGGACATTGCGGTAACAGGTGTCCAGGCTCTCCACACTTGTAGCAATGTAGGACCGGGGTACGTTTTTCTTTTGGCTTGATCGTGGGCTACAGATTAAAGCGAGTGGGCTCGGACTGTACCACGTGCCCCGTCTGGGTTTGGCGAGCACACCTTTCCCAATGTTCAGCTTGGTGGGCCACCCGATGACGCTCTATGATCCCTGCCAGTTCGTCCATGTCCTTGAAAGGCTGATGACGGACTGGCTGGGCAAGGAAATCCGGCAGGGCGTTTATTAAAAAATCACATGCCACTTGCTCCACAATTTTTAGGGCATCATTTATGTTCGGCCTTAGTCAGCGGCCGGCCATTCCCCAGATCTCATATGTTTGGGGCCGGGTGGAGCATGCTGGATCAAAGCACCACTCATGGCATAACCTTGCCTGCTGGTCTGCTGATACGCTGTAGCGTTTAAGGACCTCTGCCTTAAGACCATCATAATCGGTGGCCTCCTCCACACCAAGGTCGTAATAAGTCCGTTGTGCTTCCCCCTTCAGGAATGGGGTCGGTATATTAGCCCACTCATCACGCTCCCAGCGCTAGCGAACTGCTGTTTGTTCAAAAATAAGAAAATAAGTTTCAATATCATAATTTTCTTGTAAGGGTAGAAGTACCTGCGAGGGAGCCCGCGCCCAATCCTCCTTGAGGGCTGCTCTGGCTTGTGCCCTGGCTTCAGATTCAAAAAAGTTAGAGGGCAGCGCCAATCCCCTGTTTGGTAGGTAACTACCCCTTATTTGAGCCCATAAACTGTCTCCCAAGCGCAAGTGTGTGACACTGTACAGGATGAACAAAAGAATAATGGTGCAAAAGTGAAGGAGATCTCTGACGAAGAAAAAAGTACATCCCAAATCATGATACGGCAGTGTAATAAAAATTCTTATGTAAAATGCAAGAACAGGTTATATAAAGTACTAAATACAGTATATAAAGATACAGATGTCTTAACACACTAAAAACAAAGTCGAAACCTCAGATCAAGAACTCCCTGAAGACAGTCAAGCTGAAAGTGAGACATTTTTTATCTAAGAACAAGGTAGAAGGGTCCATGTTACCCTATGACAATCAAGGCAGGATGGCAGCACACAATGTGTTAAAGGTGAGCTCAAAGCCAACTAGACTGGCCACTGCCAGTACCAAGGCTAGTGCCCCAACCTGCCACATTTTAATTCCACCTGCAACTGAAAAATTGTGCAGGAAATGATGAACATGGAGGGCCTCCCTTAAATGAACTTTACTGAAACGTTCATATTTGTCAATATGCTCTTTCTTCTTGTAAGAGTAATCACTTTTTACTTATGTAGAACATTTAAAAATGATAGTAATAATACAATAATTATAATATCAAAACAACAACAACAATAATAATTAAAGTAAAAAAATCAATGGTTGAGACCTGTAGTACAAATGAGTAATGTGTTTTAAGTAAGGACAGTCCCCTGTACTGTAAAACAGAAAAAAAGTTATTTACCAAGTTCTTAATGCATGGATTTTTTTTCATATAAAATTTATTTCCATCCATCGATTAGCCAACCCACTATATCCCAACTACAGGGTCACAGGGGTCTGCTGGAACCAATCCCAGCCAACACAGGGCGCAAGGCAGGAAACAAACTCCGGGCAGGGCGCCAGCCCACCACAGGGCATAAAATTTATTTAAAGATTAAAATTAAGTTAGGTGGCTTTTCTAAAAGGGATGTGGTGACAGTGAGTCATTTTTGACCCTAAGGACAAGGGGAGTATGTTCTTATATACAGTAATACGCTACCGTGTTTGTCCATTTGTCTGTCCAGAATTTTAAATCACCTGTAGCTTGCAAACCATTTGACCTATTGATGTGAAATTTGGTTCAAATCTACTACGTGAAGTCTACTATCCACTTTCGGGGTGATGATTGACCTCCAAGATTAGTCCTCTTTTTATTTTTATTTTATTTTATTGTAGAATCAACTCTTGGCAGCGGCCAGCAGTGTGGCCGTGCGGTGCATATGTATGGGCGCCATTCTCAAGAGAAGAAGCGGACCGCTAGAGTAGAGAAATGAAGAGCTGCTCAGGAAGCAGCAAGCACATCAACCTCTGAGCAAACAAATCCTAAACATACAGAGAAAGAGGATGGAAACTCAAGAGAATGAATGCTCAAGTCAAGTGTATTCACTGCACGTTATCGTGCACTGTGCCGTTACTGGTACAGAATATTAAGACATCACAAAGGTTAAGATGATAATTAAAAATATCAGTGGAAAGGATTTGTGCTTATGTTCTTATGAGATTCTTTCCATGTAAGCAAAACTGAAAATGGACCAATGAAACCCAAAACTTTATGGAGAAGGCAATGCCATTAGTCAAATGTGTTTTTTCTTTCTAAGTGCAATAGTTTGGTTGACAATCAGCCTTCAGCAACAGGCTGGAATTTTGTGTAACTTAGGAGATTCTTACCCTCCATACCCACTCTGTCTGTTATGGTTGTCTGAAATGCTGTTCCCACTTCAGGTGGGATTTGCCATTTACTACCTAAACAACATGTTTCTTATATATAAGATACAGTCTGTTCATTTTTATTTCATTCTGATAAATGGTGGTATTGAAGAAACCCTTATTGTCAATAAAACCGAAGTAAAGACCACCCTTCCTCATGGCTTTTTACCAGCACTTGGGCAGTATGAGTCCATAATTCCAAGATTTTCTTTGCATTGCAGGTGAAGAGGGGAAGTTTCAGTATGCTGGGGCAGAGTTTTAAGTTTGAACCAGTCTTCATTCAGGACCTTTCGGAGCTGGAGAGAGACAGACTACAAGAAATTGCTTTCCTTCATCTTCGTGAGAAAGGCTTTAGCAATAACCTCCTGATTTCCAAAGGTACAAGTGATTGTCTTTGCTATGCAGCTACTTTTATACTGGGCACAATCTGTCCAAAATAACAGATGATCACACAGAGGATGAAATCTGGAATTTGACCCTGTCTTGTAATAACCCCAGGGAAAAAGGCGTTTAACTTATTAAAGTAGGCATTTAACTAAACACTTCATGACTGAGAGGTAGAACATTTCTTCAGGAACAGGACTGAAAATATTTTGACAGATTTAACAAAATAATACTTATGAAAGGAATGCAGGATAACATTGTTTTCTTGTGTTTTAAGATCTTTTGTGGCCATTAATATTCAGAGGAAGATTGCACATGCAGTTCAATTTGTGTTAGGAAGATGTCTTTAATTTTATTTGTATTTGTTTCCATGTGCTCTTTAATTCTTATATTAACGTGTTTATATTGTTATTGTTATGTTGACTACATCAATGTATTGCCATTTGTTTTTTTCATGGGTGCCACCATTTTGTCTGTCAGGTTGCTATTTTGTCATGTGATTGATAGGAACATAAAGGCATAAGAGTAGAAGACGTCTGACAAATGAGAGGAAACCACTCACTCCATCAGGCTCACTTGTTTACAGTGGTGTGAAAAACAATTTGCCCCCTTCCTGATTTCTTATTCTTTTGCATGTTTGTCACACAAAATGTTTCTGATCATCAAACACATGTAACCATTAGTCAAATATAACACAAGTAAACACAAAATGCAGTTTTT
>JANRMT010062790.1:4020712-4076818 GCA_026402145.1 Polypterus bichir lapradei | reverse complement strand
GAATAAGAAATCAGGAAGGGGGCAAATAGTTTTTCACACCACTGTAGCTCTTAACTAAGCTGTTCCAATATCTCATCCAGATAGGTATACAAGACCACTTATATTGCACTCACTCTGGGACAGATGGGAAACATACATGTCACAATGGGGGCTTTCACATGAACAGCCTTCAGGATGTCGGTTCCTACAGGGGTGATGTGTAGATCAACAGCAAATCCAATGAAATGGGAAGGTGAGACGTCAGAAGTAGGAATGCTATCCAACCTGCGAACGCTGCATTCAAGTCCCAGCCTCACTGGGTCACATGTTTTGCTCCTGCACCAAATTAACATCATTCTGGACCAAAATTTTTAATTACCTTTCAGACAGCCTTGGTGTCACAATCCCTCCTAATCCACTAACAGCTGTGTTTGGGGTTCTTCCAGGACAAACAAACTGATTGCATTCACTACACTTTTGGCACGCAGACTTATTTTTCTAAACTGGAAGAATCCTAACTCTCCTCTTTTAAGTCAGTGGGAAACCAATGTTTTATACTATTTGAAATTGGAAAAAAAATCAAATACTCAGTTAGAGGATCTGTACAGATTTTTTCAAAACATGGCAGGATCTAATCAGTAATATTTTAGAATAAGCTGTTAAAGCACAGAGGAAGAAATTATTTTTGTATTTCTTTTTCTTCTCCATTCATCTCTAATGGCTTATCAAACTTATCAATTCAGGTATGTTTACAAGCCTTAAGTTTTACTCCGTTGGGGTTGCTCTCTCTCTCAGGGGTGGGGTCGACTTGTTCTCATTCCTACTTTTCGTAAAAATTGATTGATTTGTATGGAATGATTGCAATAAAATTAATAAAATTTCAAAAAAAAAAAAAGAATTAGGAACACTGAAAATTCCCATAGCATGTGAATACAGCATTATTCTGACGATTTGTTACTATCAGAAATTAGAGTAGTTAGGTAAACCTTCTTGTTAAGACTTTTGCATTTTTTAACTTCAGATTCTGGTTAGTATTTTGGTTTTGATGAACTTCACATTATAGAATCATTTTACTCTTTTGTGTGTTTGTTCAAGCAAAACATTTCCTCACCTCACTCTTTTAAAAATTCTGTTCATTTGGACCATTCTGCCAGTGTGCAATGAAAATTACAATATAAACCTGACTGTTCACCTTCCCCAGGCCACCTTGCCATTAGTTGTTCAGATAGGATATGTGCCATTGATTGGTTCTCACACACATACACACACACACACACACACACACACACACACTTTTATAAATCATTTCAGAACTGCTCGTGGGTGGAGTAAAAACCTGAGTATCCTAAACAGCCCTGTCCCTCAGCACAGCCAACCGTCCCCACTGCTCCAGTGCCAGAGAATGGACCCAATGGTGAACTTAGAACTTCATTAAGGACTAATTTCACAATATTCTGTGAGCAATTATTTCTGAATGAACTGATATAAATCGAAGGTGAAACAGGATATCATATTACTATCTGAGGTGAGGTTTTCAAAGTGTATTTTTGTTATCAGTTCTTTATTTAAATTCTTTCTCTTGATGACAACTATAAGAGATGTGTTCACCTGAGTGTTCTGTATAACTGAAGCTAGTTATGACATCTACTAAAATGACCGCAGCAATGGCACAGTCTAAGCCAGTGGTTTCCAATCCCAGTTCTTGGAGACCCCAATGGCTTCAGTTTTTTGTTCCAAGCAGTGAGTCATTTTTCCACTAATTTATATTATTATTTAATTTTTTTTTGTCTTTCCTTCTCCTATTCTACATTTAGAAAAGAGAAGTAATGTAAGGTTTTCACTTGTAAGAAATTTATAAACATTCACATTTTTGCCGCAGTTGTAAGTTCATAGCTCCCTTTTGTGATTTCCCTGTTAACTCACCTTTTTGTCTGAGGAGTTTGTTCCCTTTGTGGTGTCCTTATACTGACAATTAACAATGAGCAGAGTAGACGTCAAGGGAAACAACAAAGAGCGATGGAAGACTGCTGCTACTTCAGTCTCAGTCAAAGTAGCATTGTCACTGGTAAATACCAGACACCTGAAAAAGCAAAATTCTTCTGCTGCTACTACTACTACTAATGATGATAATAATAATAATAATAATAATTTCCCTCAAGAAAATAAATAAATGGCTCATTTGATGATTACAAGCTGCCAATTTTAGTGTACATTACCAAATAAAATGTATTATTATTATTATTTGGTAGCTGCAGGTATACATATATGTATCCAAAGTATTGCCTTATAATACAAGACTCAACATAAGAGTCAACATTTATTTTAAAAACGAAAATACCTGCAAGATGACAAAAAAAAAGATTATGCGAAAGCAAAACTCATATTATCAAAAATAAAGTTTCACTCTTTTAAAACGGTTGTCATAAAATACCTTAAAATAATATATAATATCTCATTTCAAGTAAGAATATTTAAAAGAAAAATGTAGAGTTTTTTTTTTATTCTCGTGAAGAAAATACGTTTCTACATTTTTGATAGCATTAAAAGCGTATTCCTGAAAATAAACGTTATTGTGATGTTCATGTTTGTGGTTGGTTTTCATGTTCACTTCAGAAGAACTGTTGTGTTGTACTGAATTTAAAAAATACTAAAAATAAGTTAAAAATTCCTTAGATTACTCTTTAAGGACGGGTCCCATCTCAGCAGTTGTTGTTTACAAATTATTATAAACCAAGTTATTGCGCCCCTGCTATTTAGGAAATGTATTATACAAATCCTAGTGGCTATGTGTCAAGCTAGTTGCACATTTTAAGAGAGCTGCTAGGTGGTCGAAGCTGTGAAACGAGAAAGCCGCTCACTGTCTTGACAGAAGTGTTCCAAAGCCCACCTCTTCCGTAAACATCCCAAGCGTTTGACGGTATCACACAGCATGGTGATGACTATATCTTAGAAAAAGATATTGATGTAAACAGCACATGATTATCTTCATATAACACACTCTAATAAAGACTAGTAAGTGCAGTTTCGAAATTTCTGATGTTAATCCTTTCGCATTCAATGTTATTTGCCCAGGAGTGTTCAAACAATGACAGCAAACAACTAGCAGAGCAGAAAATTTAAGAGAGCAAGCCATACAGAAAAAGATGAATTCATATAAAAACATGAAACAGAAGTTAAGAATCTAAAACTATGGCAAAATAACACATTTCTTATGCATGTGAATAACACACTAATTCTCTTTTTTTAAACACAGAATAAGAATATTTAAATAGTGATGGACCAGAGGGAACAAAACCTGCAGTCCACCAGGCCTGACCCTGGAAACCACTCATCTAACCCAATAATGTTGCAGGCCTAGTTATTAATTCCACATTAATGCCATTTCCACCAGCTACCAATGAATAACTGTTGACTTCGCTCTTGTGACCTTGGCTTGCAAATTGGTGCTGTGGAATTGACTATTTCAAACTAATTAAATACCGGGAACAGAACAAATCTGACAAATGTCTGAAAACATAGTCATTTCAAAGATCAGTTTTGATGTCGCTCTTGTAGTGATTTAATGAACCACATATTGTTATTTGGTGCAAGGAAAAGACTATCACAAGGCAGAAAATAAATGCTACTGGGAAAACACACCTCCATTTCACAAATCCAACCAGAATTGGCAGGATTTGTAAATCTGTTTGATTGGACTGCGTGATCCTTGGTGCAGATAAGCCAAACTGTGCCAGACTCTAAATGGGCAAAGTTGACAGCGTCCAGCAACAGAAGCCTGCGGTCTAATCTATCAAACACTTAGCATGAACGTCACGAAAGTAAGCATTTTATGCCAGGAAGATCTGAGGATCTTTGAGTGCATATTCACAATTTCCCTGTTTTAAATCTGTAAACAGATTTCCTGTTTATTTTAGCATGTTATCTAGTAATTTTCCTGTTTTATTTACTGCATGTATTGATATTGTAGCACCATGCATTGATTAGGTGAACTGCACGCTGCCATGTCACTGCCTTTTTTATTACATGTGGGCACAAGTACCAGTGCATAAAGTCAGAGTCCTCATGTATGCCAGCTGATGGAAATCACAGCATGTTATCACAGGTGTTTTTTTGGTACTAGGCAAGGGCAGCATCATTTTAGGGAGAAATTAACAGAATCATAAAAAGAAAATCTAAAATAGACGTATTCTATTAGAAAGGACAACTAACTAAAGAAAAAAACTAACTCGAAAAAACTAAAATCGTAAAGGAAAAGAAAGACTTTTTCCTTTTGTGAAAGACCTTACAGGTTTTAATGGTAAACCCCTCTCATTCGTGTGACTACAGACTAGAAATGTCAAACATTCACATTCCTAAAATTTCAGAGTAGGGCTTTTGTGTTGACCTTGGCACGTCTCTCACCTCCACCACCAAAACAATTCACAATGACCCTTGAATAAATGTTAACATTTAGAGGACAAACAGCTGGTGAGACCCCTTTTTCCTCATACAAATGCGAGCAACTGCTTGTACAAATTGGCCATCAGTATGCTGTAGCACATTCCCCCTGGGATAATGGAGTATGCTTCACAGTAACCTCTCATCTTGGTCCTTTCTGTCTGGGCAATAATATCAAGGACATGTTTTATCCTTGCCATCTGGGAGGACCTCTTGCTAACAGATTCTCAGCTAAAAGTCATTGGTATCTCTTGGCTACTTCTTCTATGCATATCTGGATCAAGTTTATGTTTTTATATGCTCTAGAAGTACAATGAAAGCATTCCACAATAACCAGCTACTGTAACATGAAAGGCGACCTTAATGAAGAAATGGGCAACTGCCAAACAGTGGGGTAGTTGGCTAGCTGACCACAGGGTGTGACTTTCAAGACAAAATACATGTTGTATATACATAAGTTATTAGACAGGCCCTCGAGTTTCAGACCCTGCTCTTCCAATAACGGTCAATGAGGAGTTGGAGCCAATCAGAGCAGCAGCTGGCCAGTACATCAAATTAGAACAATTCTGACAACAGGCCAACCAGTCCAACATGATTATCCATCCTATTCAACAAGATTCTACAAAATAACATCAAGGTGAGATCTGAAGGTCACTAAAGTCCCACTCTCCACCACATTACTTGGTAACTTATTCATTTAATGTGCCTGTGGTGGTTTGTGCTCACACTTGGTCAGTTTTGAGCCTCCAGTCAACTTAGATAAATGTGTTAGGAGGGCAGATGTTCAGAGAAGACTCATGTGAACATGAGGAGAAAGTGCAAGCCCAAGTAAGAGGAACTTGCAGTGGTGATTTGATCCTGGATCCAAGTACTGCGAGGTAGAAACTCCATTAGTCACTACTCCTAGCCAACATTTTCAACATTTCACAAAGGAACAACACTGTTTCTTTAGACATTGGAACCTGAGATGAGTGATCCTGAGACCAGCAACATCAGTAACCTTTGAGCCAGAACATCTCTGTGGCTATCACATGGCTGGTTGTAAGATTATTTTGCCCTAAACATTTCAGAGGGTGTGTAGTTTTGATTCAGCTGAATAAAATAATTCTGATTCCAGTTTCAATATTATTATAATTTTCTACACTAACCAAACTGCTTTGGAAAGATTCTGGGAATATTTAACAAATATGCACATGAAAAGTCGCACTGTCATCTAGAGGTCTATGTGCATTTTGACAGCTGTGTTTCATTTGTGCGAAATCAAAAATTATATTTGAACCTGAAATCTTCAAAGTGCAATAGAAAATAATCAAATGGATAAGGAAAGCACTGGCTTTACCACTGAGGAATGTTTATATAGTTCTGTGTTGCACGTTATGGTGGACGGGCTGTTCCAGTACTTTATACATTTATTGAAAAATATTGTAGAAAGGCAATGGGAAGCCAATATATGCTGGATTTGCAATATTAACAAGACCAATAATAGCATTTGTTACAGTGGAGAAAATATATCTCATTTTTTAAGCATTTCTTGGGCCATAAAAACTCAACAGTCGGCAGTTTCCTTTATTTTCTTTTGAAGGTTTTTGACTCTCTGTTGAATAACTTGGTGGGCCTCAGAAACTCATCAGGCAACAGTGGCAAAAATATGAAGGCTGATAGGCCTCACTGCTTTACAGCATTCCACAACAAAGCTGTGTGGAGTTGGCAGTTTTATTTCAACCATCAGATTCTCTTTTCCACCCACTCTAACCTTGGCAGCTCTGGGACTACCCTTGGGTGGTTTGATTCCTACCTCTTGGGCAGATCCTACCATGTGTCCTAGTAAGGAGAGGTATGAAGGATGCACTTGGAAAGCATGGGGCTGCCCCAAGGATTGGTGCTGGGTATTCTCTTCTTCTCTCCATTGACCTCCTCACTAGGCCCTGTCATCCTGTCTAATATTTTTTCTTATCAATGCTATGCTGATGATGCTCGGCTGTATTTTCTCATTTCTTTGAGAGGACCACATAGTATTAGCTAGATTCTCTGCAAGACTTACTGATATTGCAACTTGGATAAAGAAACACCATCTTCAGCTCATCCTGGCAAAGAGGGACCTTCTTCTTATCCTAACTTGCCTGTCCTGCACCCCAACTTTGTACAGCTTGACTCGCTATTGCAAATGACCACCAAGACTGAATGCAACCTTTGAATTACCAGCTGTGCTTCACTCACCATTCTGAAACAGTTTCTCGGTCTTACAGATTCACTCTATAAAACATCCACAAGATCAAACTGTATCTCACAGAGTATGCAGCACAACTCCAGGTCCAGGTTTTGGTCTTGTCACTTCTTGACTACTACAGCACTCTGCTGGCAGCAGTTACTGGCATGTGTAACCAAGATGCTGCAGATGATTTAAAATACAGTGGCATGTGTGATGTTCAATCAGCCAAGATGAGCACTGTCACTCCTCTTTATAGATCTCTACATTGGCTCCATGTAGCGGCACATATTAATCTCCAAAATTTTGGTGCTTGCCTACAGAGTAGTCAACCACTCAGCAGCTGTAAATATTGAGACAATTGATGATGTCCTGTGCTCCTTCTCAACCACTCGGGTCTGCTGATAAATGGTGTCTGGTGTTCCCACCTCTGTGTGGCATCAAACCTCAGTCCAGACTCTTCATGTGTAGTTTCTAGCTGGTGGAATGAGCTGCCCACCTCCATTCTCTGAATGTGTTTAAGAAGCATTTAAAGACTCTCTTGTTTGGTGACTTTCTAGGCTTTTGTAAAATAGAAATTGTAACTCACTTGTATTTTTTTCTGATCTCTTCACTTATGATGATTAGTTTTGTACTCTTGTCCTGTAACACTTCTTTCCAAAAATGGTCTGCCAGATTGATATTTACTTGATCTTGTTGACCTCATTGGACAAAAGTGTCTGCTAAGCAAATAATTGTAAATGGTAGGAAATGTTAGTAGCAGCTTAAGTCCATCATGTTGACTTTACCACATACATTAGAATATTAGAACAATCTAGACGAGAACAGGTCATTCAGCCCAACAAAGCTCGCCAGTCATATCCACTTATTTCTTTCAAAAAAACATCGTCAAGTCCCTAATGTCTTACTGTCTACCACACTACTTGGTAGCTTATTCCAAGTTTCTCTCGTTCTTTATGAAAAGAAAAACTTACTAATGTTTGTGCGAAATTTGCCCTTAACAAGTTTCCAACTGTGTCCCCGTGTTCTTGATGAACCCATTTTAAAATAACAGTCTCGATCCACTGTACTAATTCCCTTCATAATTTTAAACACTTCAGTCATGTCACCTCTTAATCTTCTTTTGCTTAAACTGTAAAGGCTCAGCTCTTTTAAACTTTCCTCATAATTCAACCCCTGTAGCCCTGGAATCAGCCTAGTTGCTCTTCTCTGGACCTTTTCTAGTGCTGGTATGTCCTTTTTGTAGCCTGGAGACAAAAACTGCACACAGTACTCTAGATGAGGCCTCACCAGTTCATTATAAAGCTTTAGCATAACCTCCTTGGACTTGTACTCCACAGATCGTGCTATATAACCTAACATTCTGCTAGCCTTCTTAATGGCTTCTGAACACTGTCTGGCAGTCGATAGCTTAGAGTCCACTATGACTGCTAAATCCTTCTCATAAGGTGTACTCTCGATTTTCAGACCTCCCATTGTGTATTCAAATCTAACATTTTTACTTCCTATATG
This sequence comes from Polypterus bichir lapradei, assembly GCA_026402145.1. Classification (NCBI taxonomy): domain Eukaryota; kingdom Metazoa; phylum Chordata; class Cladistia; order Polypteriformes; family Polypteridae; genus Polypterus; species Polypterus bichir. The sequence continues at coordinate 4,068,684 of JANRMT010062790.1, read as the reverse complement.
TAATACTTTACATTTACTGACATTAAATTTCATCTGCCATAAATCTGCCCAAGCCTGTATGCTATCCAAGTCCTTCTGTAATGATATAACGGATTCCAAATTATCTGCTAATTCACCTATCTTGGTATCATCTGCAAACTTAACCATACTGGTATGTTTGTTCAGGTTGTTAAGATCAATGAAATGTGGGAAGTTTTCAGTGTAAAAGAGACAACTGAATTGGCCTAATTGTGTTAGGAATTCTGAAGTGTTTCAGCTTAAACACCTGTGTACTGCTAGCTGTTTTTATGGATCTGGCAGCCTTACCACTGTATTATCGCATTATGGGATAGCACACTGGGTAGTACCACTGCCTCTAGTATTTTTCAGATCCAGTATCCATACATGGACCTCGTGTCCGTGTGGGTTTCCTTCCACATCTTCCCAAAGATGTGCAGGTTAGGTTGTAGGCAATTCCAAACTGGCTCTCATGTGAGTGTCTATGAAGGTGTGGGCGTGTGAGCTGACACTCTCTTTCTTGCCTTGCAATCTACTCTGTCAGGATAAACTCCAGCCCCCCACAACACTGAACTGGAGAGTGAGAGGAGATTTTACTTTATAGTTTTTCATAATTTTGAAAGTATGAGAGCCCCAAATTGAGATAGTTGGATCATACGGTGAGGGTACTGAGAACACCCCAAAGTGAGGGGTCTGAGTATACACATTAGAGACATTCTCATGATTACATCGTACTGATGATCTAATGGGCCTTAGTCACTTTCTGAGGTTATTCCCACATTGACCCTCACTAGGACTAGGGGAGCAGAAACTGGAGAGATGTCTGGGAAAGAGAAGATACAGGAGGGGGATCCAGCAATTCCGGCCAAGACTGAAAGGATGTTGTCAGTGTAGAATAATTCCAGTGACCAGAAAGTTTCTGTACTTCACCATTTGACTTGCACATTCCAGCCCATTCAATTAGTAAACACACAAGGCTTTTCTTTTCTCACCATTTTGTATCCTATTTTAAAAGCATTACACAATAAATAATGTCCGCAAAAAGATTCCATCAAGAAAGGGTTAAATCCTAGTTTAGAACTTTTAAGACGAAAATGTGATTATGCCTGACATTAATTAAAAAAAAAGAAATGAAAATCCATCCCCTGTGGTACTTACATTTTTAAGGCTTTTATTTATGTAGTCACACAAGCTGTAAATCTAATGCAGGAAGTCTATTAAAAGCAAACTGACCACTAATGACCCAACGTAAACTTGCAGTTTTCTACAGTTATGGGAATGTGACCTTAACCATGTCTTTGTATCTGCAGGGGTTAATCCATATATTTCTGAAGCTGTTGTTTGATTGAATTGTTTAATCTGTCTGTGAAATCAAACATCTGTTCATTCAGAGGGTTTGAGGATGACGTTTTAAAGTCTGACAGGCTAGATATTTGAGCAAAATGAAAGCTGCTCGATTTAGCACTCGTTTTCCTTTCATACTATCTGTATGGTCTAAAAATAAAATGAGTATGGATTCTGCCGAACACAGAAAGCGTAGTGGAGAAAAGAAGGAAATTCCTTTAACCACAAAAAATGTGAGCACATTGAGATCTCCGCTACAGTGAATGAGGCATTTCATACATTTACAGACGTTTAATGAATTCAGCTAGCTACATTTAGCCCAGGAGGTGCTGTACAGTTTAACACTTTCCTGCAGTATGGCAGGTATGCAGTGTGAGATGGGTGCCATCTTTAGATGAAACCTCTGCCCACAGTGATCTAGGTGCTGCTTTTGATAAAATGGATCATGCCAGTCTGCTAAATCATTTGGAGCATTTGGTAGGCATTCAGGACACAGCTCTAGCTTGATTCAATCCATTGACACTTTTTCCTCCTATGCTACTATTTGTTGCGGAGTTCCCCAAAGGGCCATTCTGGCCCCCAACACTCTATGCCATATACAGTATATACTTCCTCTAGAATCAGTCATTCAGCATTATAATATTACATTTCCTTGCTATGCTGATGACACTCCATTATATTTAACCTTAAAGCCAACCGATAAGGATTCAATAACCAATCTACTTGACTGCCTTGAGGATGTAAGATGCTGGAGGGCCAATAACTTCATTCAGTTAAATGAGAATAAGACAGAAGGTGCTCCTTGAAACTCCTGCTTCTATCAGTAGCCTTGCCAGAAACCTTAGCTCTTTGTCCCCCATATTAAAATGTATGTAGAAAACCTGGGGGGGTGATTTTTGATTCTTCTTTCTGCTTTTACAGACCGATAATTGCTGTGGTCAAGGGTAGTTTCTATCAACTCAGAAACGTAGCTAAAATCAAAATTTTATCTGCTGAAGACCTGCAGACTGTTATCTATGTCTTTATCTTCAATAGGTTTGATGAAGTCAGTCGGTCATAGCTGTCTCGTCTTCAGCGAGTTCAGGTTCATTCAGGTTACTCCTATCTTGGCCTCTCTTCTTTCACTGCGTGTTAGGTTCAGGATAAGGTTCACAGTACTTCTCTAAATAATCTGGCTCCTCCATATATCTCAGATCTCCTCATCTAACTTTCTTCATCCAGGGCACTTACAGTAGATCATCTTCCCAATCTCGTTTTTAGTGCCAAATTTTCACCTAATAAGGAGAGGGGATGAAGCTTTTTCTGTGGCTGCCCCTAAACTCTGGAATGAGTTACCTTTATTCATCAGAACTTCTTCCACAACTCTGATATTTAAATCCCATTTAAAGACTCGCCTTTTTTCTCAGGTTTTTGGAGACACGGATTGAGACATTTATTATGCTTTGGCTTGGGAGTCATTATGCTTTGAGGTTTGGAGACTTGTTTTGTTTTTGTATTGTCTTTGTGTTTATGTTGAAGTTTTATTTCTCTTTGAATTTGTACAGCACTTTGGTGCAGCTGTTTTTCAATGTACTTTATAAATAAATTTGATTTGATTTTGATTTGATGTGGATCATTGGGATATGGAACAAACATTGAATGAATAAAAGAGGGGCAGTGAAGGCACCACACAGATGGAGGGCTGTGAGGTGGTACTTTTAACTTCTGAGGCAGTGTACCAAATAGCCCAGGATACTATGGGGAGCCATTAGTGCTCCAGTGTTGGCTAAACACTGAACCCTAACCCTGGTACAATGGACTATACCAGCGTTTCTCAACCTTTAAGTATTTGCGACTCAAGTTTTCATAATAATACCAATTTGTTCTTTTTTAATTAATGATATATCATAGATGCATATTTTATTATACCTAATTAACTTTTATCGACATTTATTTAACTTTATATTTATTTTTCTAGTATCAGAATGTAGTTTAAGTTAATTTGTTTTGGTTTCAATAAATGTATTTTTCATATTTTCGATTCTTGTTTTCTTTTTTCCACATCTTCGCGCCCCCATAGGGGGGCCCGCCCCACAGTTTGAGAACCACTGGACTATACAATCAATTAGCTGTGCATTGTTGAATGCTTTCAGTTAGGAAGTGTTTATCTTAAGTAGACAACTTACATTATGAACAGACACACAATCCTAAAACAAAAGCCACAGCACTTTGTATATCTGACCACATCTCGCAGAACTGCCACTGTTAATGAGACAGACACATTTAGACATACTGTGTGCAAAGCTAAATTGGCTATTTTATCTTATGGATTAAGGTAATTATGTACTACGAACCAAGTCACATCCTGCCACAGGCCAGCAGCACAACCCTAGTTAGCTAAGGGCACAGATGTCAGACGCACACCATTTCAGGGGTAAAATAATGGCCATCTGCAATGTCAATAATATTGATAGAACCGTATCAAAAATCTCCATCTTTTTCTGCTGTCCACCATCACGCTCTTCAGTGTCACCAAGACTAAAGCAAGAACTAACAGCTGCATGGGGCTCTTTTTAATATTTCATATCCACAAATACAGTAATTGTTCTCTTTCTCAACACCGTTCAAAGCTTGTCAAGCTTGCTACCACTCCAGCATCTGGCCTTCCTCCCAGTTTGGGAAGAGCATCTACTACAACATTTTTCGCACAATCCCACTGATAGGCACTGAATGATTTATAACACTGCAACATATCCTTCAGTTTGTAGTTTCTGAGACCCCCAGAGCCCCCCGTATTTCACATGTTGTGAATGGCACAGCTGGTAAAAGGTGGCAGGGAACATACTGTATGTATAAGAATGGCACAAGACATTGAATAGTCCGACTGGGAGTCAGTTTTTAAAAAAAGAGCCCACACTGAGGACTGAAGAGGTACAGAAGGTTGCTTGCTAAATTGTGCAACCTCAGTGGACGCTAGCGATCGCAGAAAATTAAAAACAGGCAGCCCTGATCTGATTTAAATTAGTCTTATTGATGTGCAATTTACTTATTGTAATGAAATTGTTGAAATTAATTAAATTAGTAAAAAAAAAGGAAAAGGCAGCCCCAGAACACAGTGCAGAGACCTGCAGACATTTCCCTAAAATTTGAAGTGAAAGTGTTTAACTTTCAGACAGCATCTCAAGAAGTCTGCTTTAACATTTCACACGCATGTTTTCTCTCTGGCTACACTCCTAGAGTTTTGCCCAATTTAAAATTGCTTCGGGATGGAATTTCCTGTAAACAGCTTATGAGAGGCTTTGGAGCAAAGATGAACTCCAGTTAATGACCGTTTTCCTTGCTTTAGGAACATTCTCTCTTAATCCAATAGCGTAATACTAATAAATGGTGTTGTGGCACAGTGGTTAGCCTTGCTGCTTCACAGCTCGAGAGCCCGGGATGTAACAAAGACAAAATTGGTGCTGCTTGCCAACCCTGCGTCCATAATGGTTTTCTTCTGGTGCTCTGCTGCTCCTTTTGTGTCCATAAGACGTGTGTGGTTGAGGTCAACTGGCAGTTCTGAACTGGCCCTGTAAGAGGGAGTGTATGACCGGTGATGGACTGATGGGTCATGCATGCTTGGATACCACTTTGCCAACAATGCTGGCACACAAGCCAGAAAATGTAACTTCATAAAAAGAAATGGATGACTTTAAATTGTAAACTATAAGAATATGATGCCTACTGTTTATTGTTATTACGTATATAAAAGTAAAATGAACTAGTTTCCAAGAGTACACTGAAATAACTGTACAGCCACATGAAAAAATAAGTACACCCCATGGAAACTGGTGACTTTTTCAACATATTTGAAGAGACAAACAGTGCCTGCAGATAAAGGTGATATACCTGAATAAAATTACAAGGAAATTAACCTGTTTCAATCATTTGTTCAATGAAAATATTAATAGCTGTAATGGTCTACTGGGGAAAAAGTAAGTCCACCCTTGGCCTCAGAAACTGCTATTGCTTCCATCAGCATAAATGACTTCTTATAGGCGTTTTACACAACTGCCCACCATCTCTGACAACGGCACATGTGAAGTTTCTGACGACTCTTTAATGCAAAACTCCTTCAGTTGCCAGATGTTGGTGTTGTTTCTTGCATGTACTGTCCATTTGAAATCCTCCCACAGCATTTCAATGGGTTCAAACCAGAGCTTTGACTAGGCCAGTCCATAACCCTCCATTTCTTCTTTTAGAGCCATTCTTTGGTGGATTTGCTAGTGTGTTTTGCATCATTATCATGTTGAAAGGTCCATTTCTGGTTCAACTTCATCTTTTGAACAAATGGCCTCACATTCTTCTCAAGCACACTTTGATATAACACAGAATTCAGAGTTGAATTGATAACTGCAAGCGCTCAGAGACAGTGGCAGCAAAACAACCTGAAACCAGAACATTTCCACCACAATGTTTCACAGTGGTCAAACTACTCTATTTTTGATTCATTTGTCCAGAATTCATTGATTCAGAAGGACAGATCTTTGCCTAGATGTTCAATGGCAAACTGTAGTCTGTTCTAATATTCTTTCTGGACAGGAAATGCCTTTTCCAGGCACACGTCACAGTAAGTGAAATTTGTCCAATCTCTTTCTGACTGCAGATGAGTTACCTACAGATCCCACAATGAAATTTTGGGGTTTTTTGGAAACTTCTTTTAGCATCAAATGATCAGTTCTTGGGTTGAATTTGGTGATCCGGCCAAATTAGCAGTCAAATAAAATCTTTGCCACATGTAGATTCCTTACAGTGGAATGACTGATTTCAAATAATATGGCAGTCTTTATGAAACACTTGCCAGACTCATACACGTCCACAACCTTGTTTCCGGGGGCCTTAGGAAGATCTTTTGATCGCGGTGTTATGGCACAACACACATCAATAGCTAAAAGAACATCAGACCCTCGATATCTGCAGTCAATTTCATAATCTAAGTGATTTATCACACATCCCACCAATTTACTCACTAAGGACGTTCTAATCGTTGGCACTTAATCTGGAGCACCTGATTCTAAGTTTGTGGACTGGATTTTAAGTGGCGATGAATGTAGAGATTAACTTATTTTTCCCATGAGACAAATCTGCATTTTTGTTTGGGTAGATTACGATTATACATCGCATCAGTTTTATGTGCCACTTGTTCAGGTATATCACCTTTACCTGCAGGCGCTGTTTACATTAAGATCTACTGTTTGCCTGTTCAAGTATGTTGAAAAAGTCGATCATTTCCATGGAGGTACTTACTTTTTCACATGATTGTATGTAAAACAATTAATATGTAACATACTCTTTAAATGCCTCGCAGTTAGGAGACCTGGGTTCGCTTCCCGGGTCCTCCCTGTGTGGAGTTTGCATGTTCTCCCCGTGTCTGCGTGGGTTTCCTCCGGGCGCTCCGGTTTCCTCCCACAGTCCAAAGACATGCAGGTTAGGTGCATTGGTGATTCTAAATTGACCCTACTGTGTGTTTGGTGTGTGGGCGTGGGCGTGTGTGTGTGTGCCCTGTGGTGGGCTGGCGCCCTCCCCGGGGTTTGTTTCCTGCCTTGCGCCCTGTGTTGGATGGGATTGGCTCCAGCAGATGCCCATGACCCTGTAGTTAGGATATAGCAGGTTGGATAATGAATGGATGGATGGATATGTATATTACATTAAGACAGCAAGGCAAGATTTTGTGTCCACAGTGTATCTGTAGGTTTCCCTAACACTTGTAGGAAGTCAGGTTTTCTTAAATTGATTACCCTTCTGGAAAGCTGAAAATCATTTAAATTTTTTTATTAAGAGGGCTATGATAGCCTTAATTATTGAACATGTCATCCCTCTTATCTGAAGGAGAATTTCTTCTAAAGAGACATGTTTGTAATTTTAATTTACTTGAAGGTTTCTTTATTTAGCACATGTTTTTGATCCAGTGGGGCTTATAAACAAAATTGTTTTATTTCTTGGCAGTTTGGCCTACTTGGGGTCACGTAGTAAGGCAGTTAGTGGGATATATCTGTGACTTTACTCATTAGCCCACCTTCTGCCACCCCTGGCCTGTCTGCATTGCTGCCCCACTTCATTTTGACGGGGTGGTGTTTTGCCAGGATGCTGCAGTATATGCAATGCACTTACAAACAAGCCAATGACTATTTCTGATGAAGTCTTGTGCTGCCCTTTCTCATCTTCACTTTTCTTCTTCTTCTTCATGGTGGACAAGTGGACTCAGTGTCACTCTCCGTCCTGCTTGATGAGCTGACCATCTGCCAGTGCGGGTGTTGGTGTGTACAGGTACAAATTAATCTTTATTGTTATTGTTGTTATTTTCAGATTCACCCAAAAGAGAATTAAATCTGCGGATGAGACTGGATGTCTTATATAAAGAGAAAAAAGAAAAAGGTAAAAATACATGTTCTGAAATGAATAAACTGATATTTTTATTGTTGTAGTTTAAAAAAAAATGAAGTGTGTCTCACCCGGAGTGGTGGTCTTGTGCCTTATGTCAATGTAGCTGAACTATACTCCTGCCCATCTGTAATTCCTGTAAAGTGTATAGAAAATGAGTGTTCTTAGCCAAAACAAAAAACATGCAAAAGTTAAATATACAGGAATAATGGATTATGAAATATGTATTTTGATAATACATACAACTTATTTTTCAAGGAGAATGATGACACAGCTGGTTGCATTGCTGGCCCGCAGTGCTTGCACCTTATGTGTCCTCTATGTGTCCCCTCTGTGTTCACATGGGCTTCCCCTTGGGCCTCAGGTCTCCTCCTACAGTTTGGGGACTTAACTGTCAGGATATCTTGGAACTCTACATAGGGCTGGTGTGAGTGAGCAGAGATTTGCAATGGACTGTCATCCCACCTAGATATAAATCTACTTTTGTATACACTGACATTTTTCCTTGACGTCCTTGCACCCCTGTAAGCAAAGCACCTGCAGGAGGAAAAACATCGCTGTACCTTCCGAAGAGCAGGGAAAAGCCAAAGTGAGAACATGAATGGATAAATTCATTATACATAATATTCAGGTTTGTAAATGTACATGCATTTCTTTATTTAGTCATTATTTTAATCCAAAATGACTTACAACCATTTGTGTCAAGTACAACTGCTATATTATTGCTAATTTGGTAGGTGCTTTTGCCCAGGAAGATTTCAAGGTCTGGTTACGTTACAATTGTTTGTGTAAAAATAAGGCCACAAGCAGGCTAAGTGACTGGCTAAGGACCACAAAGTGAGTGAGAATTGATCCAGAAGCTTCATGTTACACAGTATGTCCATTTACCTTTAAAGGGACGTTATTATGTAACCAATAAAGCTTTTAGATTAGTTTGTAGTATTAATCTCTCTCTCTCTCTCTCTCTCTTATATATATATATATATATATATAGTGGAGCCGACCCGGACACAGACAGGCGGACATGTTGTTTGTCACCACTACACGTATTTTATTTACAATATTTACAATAAATGGTCACTCAGACCCAGTCCCAATAGTGCACAAACCCCAACACACAGTCCTGGCCACACAATGCCTTCTTCTCAGGCCGCCTCCACTCTCCTCTCTTCTGCCTCGTCCGTCTTCCACCCGACTCCAGCCCTGAATGAAGGGAGACGGCCCCTTTTATATCCTCCCGGATGAGCTCCAGGTGATTCCCGACACTCCTTCGTTGGCCACGACCCAGCGTGGCGGAAGTGCCGGCTGTTCTCCCGGCAGCTCTCCGGGTGTCCTCTTAAATCTTCCCCCCAGCACTTCCTGGTGTGGCGGAAGTGCTAAGGTCACAAGTCCCCAAGGTATTGGGGCGCCTCCTGGCGGTGACCATGGGCCCCTACAGGGTGGGGCTTCCATGCCCTGAACCCGTGGCCCCCAAAGCAACCAGGAAGGCGGCCCCCACGTGATCCCAGATGGGCGTACACCCACTTCCGGTCCTTCAAGGCGTCCCGGCCGGGTCGTCGCCCCTGGCATCCTCGACAATATATGTATATTTATGTGTATGTATGTGTATATATATGTTGATATGTGTATATATATGTAGATATGTGTATATGTAGATATGTATATATGTATATGTATATATGTTTATATGTGTGTGAGTCTGTGTGTGTGTGTGTGTGTATATATATATATATATATATATATATATATGACAGCAACACTCATAACAGTGACAAAACAATTACATTGACAATCATGTTACGTTATTTTTAAAATGTTTCCTTTTCTTTTTCATAACTTCTTTAACACACTACTTATCTGCTGCAAAGCGCGGGTATTTTGCTAGTATATACTGTATATATATATATTTATATATATACACAGGGGGTCCTCGGGTTACGAAAAAGTTCCGTTCCTACAATAGTGATGTAACCCGAATTTTGTTGTAAATCGAAACACACCCTACCCTAAGTCACTTACCTATCCTAACACATTTCCAAAATCATAATCTAGAACATAAAAACACAACTAAGCCACAGAAAAAGGAAAAGGACATAAATATACTGTACTGTACACTGTATTGTAGTAACAGAAAAAATCACAAAAAATGAGTGTAAAAAAATTCCTTACCTTTATTCCTTCTGATCTCTTTACAATGTCTAATTTCACTTCCATCGTGATGGCTTTCCTCTTCTTCAAAGCACTACCATCTGAAGACTCTGACTTTCGTTTAGGAGCCCATGATAAGGGCCACAAAGTCGCCAAACAAAGCCACACAAAAGGAACACTTCCTCTGAGTGCAACAAAACTAGTTCGCCAACTCCCTCAAACATACACTGCGTTACTGCGTATTCTTCCGCTTTGTGCAACCAAATTAGTTTGCCCACGTAGTCTGTAAGTACAGCGCTAATGGCGTAAGCCAAAACACTCATGTCTCAATTTTTTTAAGTTTTTATGGGAGTGAGCGTTGTAAACGCGAAACGTTGTATGTCGAAACGTTGTAACTCGAGGACTCCCTGTATATACAGTATATAAAATCCAACTTCTGTATGTCTGTCTGCTTTTCACAAGAGAACTACTTAACGGATTTAGATTGTTTTTTTTTCTATAATTTGCTTGAAAATTCCGGTTGATTTTGTGACTTCTCTCATTGCGCTTAGAATCACAGTTCACTTGCAGGAGAAATGTATTCACACTAATCCGAGACAGAGGCCGCGGGACGAGGGGAGGGGGAAGCATGACGTCAGGAGTGGGGAGCCGAACGGGGCCCTTCTCACTGTCCTGTTTCACTACTACGTTGGCGGAGCTGCGTGGGACGGCTCGTCTGTTATAAATATTCAGTATAATTTGCACTGCATAGCCTATTGACATATATGGAATTTTACATGAAATATTAATTACTTGCCAAGGTACCTGTCAAAGACAGTTAATAGACTAATTTAAAAATACTTGCTATCTCTTGCCGCACATGTACCATCAGTACCTTTTCTCCGTATTTATGTGTGTGTGAACGTCTCTTCATCGCCACTCCCTTTCTTAAGCATGTTCCCATAAAACCTGCTCCTCACACTCTCATTATTTTCAAGGCGCCTTTCTCATTTCCTGTCTGGTTTGATACTTTTCTCTCTTTAGAGGCGACTCTCTTAGCATGCACCTTTACTCCTCCTCGTTCGTCTCTCACTTGCACTTCTTCTTTCATCCCTCCAACAAAGCCAAACTGACCAATCACACTAAAGCCAATCTCACCAATCAGATTGCTCTAAAGGGACTGGAGGCACAGGCCCTAGTGTTTTATTATATATTAGATAGACAGATAGATAGATTGTATTACCTCATTACTTTATAATGATACATCCTACAATTTTTAGCCTTCTTTTTTCTTTTCTGAGTCACACACATCAAGAGTGAGTATCAGCTTCATGTTTTGAAAAGAACTTCTCACAGACAGAACAGAGATCTTGAATGGAAGCCATGTGCCTGATTGTGTGAGGCAGCAGCAGCCCTAACTACCATTCCACCATGTCACAAAAAAACTGTGCAACACAAAAGGAATGATTTCATTTGGACAGTACAGCATTGGACTGAGGTGTTGCCTCACAGAACATGAGTCTCAGACAGTTCGATCAGGAGTTAAAGTGTCTTTTGTGATGTATCTGAATGCTCTCTGCATGTTTTGTGGGAGGTGAATTTTCTTCACAGTCTGATAACATGTTGCTATGAGGGATGTTTTGGTGGCCTAAGCAAGTGACATACCCTGGTGTTATATATATAGTCCAAGGTGTAGAGGGTGAACTGAAAAGGGGACAGGACTGCTCCTTGTGGTGCTCCAATGTTGCTCACATCCATATCAGAAACAGTCTTAAAAACAGTGGTCTGCGTGAGGGATAGTCCGTTACCCAGGACAACACAGGCTCATCCACCTGCATATCTCTGAGTTTACTACTTAACAGGGATGGCTTGATGGTATTGAAGGCACTCAAAAACCAATCCTCACAGTGCCACCAGCTTTCTCCAGGTGACAATAAGCCTAATGAAGCAGATAAGTAATTTCATCTTCCATTTCAATCTTGGTCCAATAGGCAAACTTCAGCAGGTACAAATGGACTCCTATAGTCCAGGACCATCTTCTTTAAGGTCTTCATTATGTGGGACATAAAGACAACTGGTGTGTAGTAATTAGATGAAGAGGCATCTGCCTTCTTTGGAAGTGTAATAATGCAGGACGTTTTCCATAACAGTGCCACTTTTGGCAGCTTTAGTGACAGACTGAACAGGTGACAGAAGATATCACAAAGTTGGTCAGCACAGACCTTAAGAAATTGAGAACTGTCCCCAAAAGCTTTTCCTGTGTCTAGCCTCCTCAGTTGTGTCCTCACTTGGTCATCAGTTATGGACAGCCCATACTGATGATCAAAGGCGGACTAGATCATTGGCCATACCAGTTGAAATGGAAGTGGTAGGACTTGTTAATGCAGTAGGGATGGTATTCAGGGAATGGTCATTGGAAGAAGGTGGTGGTGGTGGAAGGATATAAAATCTATTTAAAAAATGGTTTTGGAGGGTTAGCTTTGTCCAAATTTCCTTCTAACACCTGAGTCCTGGATTGCATGCTGAATTGCCAAGTCCATTTCAAACGTCCTTCATGGTTTTCTGTTTTAGCTCTGTAAGCTCCCTTTCCTTCATGCAGCTTTAGAACCTCCTTGTCACTAAATTGGAATGCTCTCCTCTTCACATTCGGGAGATGCTGTGTGGTGGCAACTTTGCAAGCGCTGTAGTGGTGCCATTCTGAATATGCTGTACCTATTACAGTCTAACAATAAAACATTTAATGCTTGTGTGGTTGCACAAGATTTATACTAATAGGTAACAAGCAGCATAATGGCTCAATAACTGGCATGTCCGCCATACAGTCCCAGAGAGCCAAGTTTGAATCCTAGCCTTCCAGCGTGGTTACGGTTTCTGTGCCTTATCTTTGTGTGTGAGATTCCTTCAGTTACCCCTAAACTAATAATGTACATTAGGCCAACTCCAGTGGAGTGTAAGTGTGCATGCTGTGTCATGGTGTATGTATGCTGTCCAGTGTCGGTTTTGCACTTGAGTCTGCCAAACTACTACGACTATTAAGAAAATCGATGGCTGTATTCTTATGGACCTCCAGTCCATGGGTGTATGAAGTGGTGTGCCCAAAGCCATCACAATGGCTCCCTGTGACCCTGAAGTGGAAAAGGCAGATTGTTAAAAAATTATTGTGAAACAACGTCACCTGACGTGGCATGGCAGAGCAGTTGTTAGCACTGCTGCTTTACAGCTCATGGACACTTAGCTAAAATCCCAGGCCTGGCCGCTGCCTTTTGGAATCTACTACTTTCTCTGGGGACTCCAGTTTTCTTCCCACATCACAAACAAATGCATGTGAGGTTAACCTTGAGGGAGTGGGGTTGTGGGTGCGTTCTGTGATGGGCTGGCACCCCGTCAAGGATTGGCATGTACCACAAATCTTATGGCTGTAGACTTTATGACCCTGAATTAGACAAAGCAAGTACCGTAATTGAATAGACAGATGCAATATAATCTAAACATTGCATCTTGTATGATATGTGCATGATTCTACTATATTCTACTATAATAACTTATCCGATATATAGAATGATGTTCACTTCTGTTTGGTTTAAAATGAACAAACGCATCCTCAGCCTTAACTCTTGCAGAACTCCTTTCACAAAAAGCATCATTGAAACTGCAGATCTCCCCCAAGCTTAACTACTTAGCCACGCACTTTAGAAGAACCCGGTCATTCTAAAAGCTCCTCAGTTCCAGCCCCAGCAGGTAACAGGGGAATTGTGGGAATGTCCTGAGGTTCATGTGAACGTTTCACGCACAAAGCCAAAGATACAGCCATTAGGGACAAAAAAATGTTTATTATTATAAAGGAAATACTAATGGTCCCGATATGGTTACCACACAAATATACAACATATGTCATACTTAATTTCCATTTCTGTAGAGAATTCATCTCCAGAAAGAGCTGACGACAATGCACGCTGGAGTCTTCTTCAAGCCTGTGATTTGTGATTCATTCTCAATGAGACCACACACAATTTGTCGATCTGTTTTTAAAGTGCTAATTGCTGCCATTCGTCCCTGGCCACACAGCATTAAGGAAACATTTGGTGGTAACATGAGTTGATGCTAGGAAGGTAGTCAGGCACTTGTATTTATTAATGGCACCAGTTGTGTTTGACTTTCAGTGACTAATGGCACAGTCTTAGTTATCATTTAAAATAGTGAATGTCAGTCAGACAGTCTTCATTTATATACTGCAGCTTCTTTCTACTTGTATTTTGTGGAGTGCACAGGATCTCTGCTAAACGGGTTCTTTTATCATGCTGCATAGCGCTAGCCCAAAGACACTGACACCCAACTCAAAACACTCAACCAGTAGCTGAAGGATGTAGCTTACCTTTTAATCGTGACTTAACTTCTTAAAACAAAAAGCAGTCAAAGCACAGAGAGGCAGCACATCATCAGAACTTGAGTCTCTGATTCGACAGGATCTTGGGTAAATGTGTGGGGTATGTGTGTGTGTGTGTGTGTGTGTGTGTGTGTGTGTGTGTGTGTGTGTGTGTGTGTGTGTGTGTGTGGCTGCCCATCTGCAGTATGTTCAAATAAAAGCTCCACAGGCTCTACGACTTCTAACAAGACAGCATTCAGATGTACGGCAGAAAGACAGCAGCAGCAGCAGCGTGGTGTGGTAGCTACCCTTTTTATAATTATTATATTATTATTTACAAAAGTTGCCAAATGAACTGTATAATTCCATATATAACCCTTCTTTCCCAACCAAATATTCTGCCAGTTTTTGACTTTCCAGTTTAATCGTATTTCCTCTCTCTGGATATTTGTACTACAAAAAGGTTTGGTTTAATCCTCAACCCGTCACCATGTCATGGAGGCAATTTTAAACTGTCCCTCAGAAACACTTGGATCAGAAAGGGCAAATGGCTAATACACCATGAAGGGATCTCCTGTGGTGCAAACTGTGAAAGGTGAATGGAGAAAATCGGGATCCGAAAAAAAAAAATAAAAGGAATTTGGTGAAAGTCTCCTGTTGTTTGGGGGTTTGATGGTGGGGTCGGGGGTTAACAGATCAGAACAAGAGAAAGCACTTTGGCTAACCTGATCCTAGGTGCTGTGTTTAATAAAAGAACAAATACTCTCTTGTCTTTCCTTGTCTTTTCATTCTGAATTAGATTTTATGGTTATTCTCTCCTCTCTTTGTCTCCCTTTTGTTTGTTGAGTTTACTTTACACTCTATTTCCTTCATCTGTGTCTTTTATGACAAGACTGATGAGAGTGAAAGAGAGAAGTGGGAGGACACAGGCGAACTTAACAGTACCTGATAAACACTGACGTCACACTTTACTCCCTGTAGACCCTTTCTCTGTGAGCACAACAGCAAACTGGTGCATCAGGCACGTATGCTCACTCCACTGGAGCCCAGAAAGCTGTAAAGCTGTGAAGTTCAGTTCCTGCTGTTCATACACAAACTTAAGCTACAGCAGTATTAATGGATTTCCAACTACAAGACAAATAAATCAAAAGTAGTAGTAACTAGTGTTCATGGTGAATTTCTCTTTACATACTGACTTTGATATATTGAAATGAGTACAAATTAAAATAAATATATGTATTTTTAGCAAACAGCAATGTATTCAAAAGTTATTAACCATGTTACCATTATTTCTATAGTATGGCGAAGTGACTGGGCACTGGCAGGAGAAATGGCAGTTGTGTGCTTTACAGTCCAGCACCATAGCCACATTGTGACAGCCAACAATCTTTATTTTATATTGCACCTTTCATGATGGGTCTAATCCCAAACATCTTGGGTCAAATTTATAAAACTTATGCGCACATAAAAAAAAAAGGCTAGAAATGTGTGTATACAAACTGTCCGTGCAAAATTTGGCATTTATTAAAGAAAATTTGGTGGAAATGCTTGCGTTTATTTACAGCAACTCTGACCCATCCATACGCAACTTTTGATGAGACTGGAGAACAGCAACAACCTCAATCAAGTAGGGAAATGCAGCCAAACCAGCTAGATGATGACTCAAGCATATAATAATTGATATCACCAACTCATTATTATAATATGTGTTGATGTGACAAACATATTAAACCTTAAAAGTGAAGAATATAATCTACAGACTGTACTGTATGGTAGTTTCCAGATGAGCAGATAAGTCACTTGAGTTTACATTGGCTACCTGTTGTCATTTCTTAGGATTAGTAGCCAATGCAGTCATTTATTGTCAATAATGACATTAAGTATAAACACTCCCTATGTACAGAAAACTGTAAATATCGTGACATATGTATTACCATACATATTGTAATGGTAGACACATCTATCTATCTATCTATCTATCTATCTATCTATCTATCTGACTAACATAGCTTATTTGGTGTTACCTGAAGACTATGAAAATGGTTATACTGTATATGAAAGAAATGAGCTTTTAAGGGCTAGCAGGATTTTCTTATCTGTGACGATGTCTGGCTTATGAACCAGTTAAGGCTCCATAGAGCCAATTCCTTTGGAACTTTGTGCTGAATTGGGCCCAGAATTAGAAAGACTGGCCTTTCCAAAATTGAGTTGCACCCGTTCATGTCCAAGTTTTAACAACAGTTAGCTTTCTGGTAAGCACCTATCAGTGGGAATAGGTCAACAGGTCAGGAACATCTCAGGTAAGCATCAGCTCCGTCGTGCCCACTGTACTGAAAGCCATTAACTAACTGATGAGGTGTTACATTCAGTTTCCTAGTGGTGAGAGTGTACAGGACCAAATAAAAAGGCAATCTGCAGCAGTGTTTTCTGATTGTAGTCGGGGCAATTGACTGCTCTCATGTTGCAATAAGGGCGAGAATGAAGCTGCTTTTGTTAAGTGTAAACTGTTAACAGTCCATTAGCACATAAGTCATCTGTGATGCCAACATGAGACTGACAAGCATTGTGGCTTGGTGGCCTTGGTCAACCCATAATTTATTTATCAGGCAAAACCGCGTTGGTAGACAATATGTCAATTATACTGCATGTGATGACTGGCGTGTTGGTAAGGTAGCAGGCTGAGCCCTCATTGTTTCATATGGTCTATACTATTCATTTTAACAGCAATCATGTTATTCCATGTACCAGGTCATATTGGCTACTCAATAGGGAGCAGGGTTATCTGGCTTCATATTAATGAATTCAGGGGGTGGAAAATTATTACTCTGTGCCACATTATGTAGTAGAGTGCGTGTAGTCACGATGCCGTAGACCTTCCAGCCTCCCACCTCATGCATCCAGGCACCATAATAGTGTATGCAAGAGCATGTGGGGCATTGTAGTGCTTCTCCTCCATGCTATGGGACTCAGAGAAAGGTGCCAGCATCTGAGCAGGTAGCCACCATCTTCAGGTATATCTAATGACGTGATTGCTGTTACAATGAATAGTTTAGGCTAAATGAAACACTGAGAGATCAGCCAGTTACTTCACCAACAAGCCAGTTATCACATACAGCACCATCAGCACCATTATCATCACTCTGCTACTTTGCCTCAAAATAAATGAATTCTGTGTTGACCCAGGCTACTGAGCCATAACATTATCAGTCTTATCTTGGCCCAGTGCAGGTACAGGTCATAATGTCTGCTACCTTTAAAGAATCTTTCAGCCTGCATATAGAGTTGTATTTCATAGCTCTCTGTTTACCCTTAGACGGGAAAAAAATAATATTGCACAAGGGTCAGTGCAACTAACTTCTCAATCCTCATTACTGTAAAGAAGAAGCTAGCTTAGGCAGACAATCACAATTAAAATCACATACTGTAAGACCTTTCACTGTTGGCACAAATGGCTTCACTTAACAGTCCGTTTCTCTTTGTGACCAGAGAATTCCCAGATACTACAAGGAGACACCAGCCTCCCATCACACTTGGGACAAGGCTAAATCTAGTATTTGAAAGCAACGCCTTCTGGCTCTAAACCATTCCTGGCATTGCCTCAACAACCCTAACAACGCTACAATTTGAAAGCAGAGCCCCGTAAGTCACGTCCATTTTGCTTACAAGAAAGGAAAAAAATGAATTAGCTTTAATGCATCAACTTGTTTAATATTCATAGGCAGCCCTCTCAGAAGAGACACGATGGTGGTACACGATGGAGACTTTTGGCTCATGAGTTACACCTCATAACAAAGGCTGAGGATTTTACCTTCATCAATAACACACAGCACATGACTCTGAACTACTCGCTCAGTCTTCCTGTTGTTTAGTCATACATGCAAATGTGCATTTGTTTGAGTGCTTAATAATAGAGTAATAGTCATTGTTTTATACAGGAGTTAATTATTAAGCTTTTTACTAGTAAATTCATACCACACTACAAGATTAATCAATAAATTTGAGTATCACAATGAAAGACATGGCAGATCGGAATGCGCAGATCAGATATGCAGACCCTACACCTACTCTCACAAATGGTGTCATGCCTTTCCAAATTCATTTGTTTCCACTTCAGCACATTTTACGTGTTGATGGAATTTTTTACTGTATGGAGGATTGGCAACTGGCTTCACTTTGCATGAAAGGCCACTTTCGGTAGTGTTTGTTCTTCAGTGATTGGTTACATTTTTACTTGGCTCCTGTCCAATCAGTGCTCGAGTTCTTCTGTCAGAAGGTCCTGCACTTTTACTAAGCAAGCAGCAAACACCTGGGCCAATACTGACACTTGAGGAGTGTCTCCTAAAAGGAGTTAGTTGAGTAGGCAGAGAGTGATGACCCCCGGTGCCATCCTTATACATGGTTAGATAACCTTCATTCAAAGGGTCTTTGCTCTTTAAAAACTGTTAATTTGTGGGTCATTTTGGACACAGCATTTGCATAGATCATATTATATACTGTATATGTTCCTGTCAAACACTTATATCCTATTAAAGTGGACCAAAGGTCAGATAGACAGCATATTAACAATGTATGAATTTATAAAAAGGACCTGTTTTCAAAACAACCCATGATGAACTGAGCTCTACAATTTTGTTCATTTCTATTTGAAAAGTTTTTCAGTTAACAATAATACTGGTAAAGTGTTTAAAATATGACATTCGGCCATGTATTCATCATTTTTAAACCCATTCATCCTAGTTCAGTGTAACTGGGAACTTATCCCACTGACATGGGATACACAGCCAGGGACAGCACACTCACACACACCACTAACTATAACTCATATGAGGCCAATTTAGTGTCACTAATAAGTTAAAGCACCTGCCTTTGTGGTATAAGAGGAAAAACTATGGAGAGTAACTCAATGCATTTTTGTTTTCAGGATATCACCCCCAGGTGTTTGGTATTCCCCTCTCTGAAGTCATTGCATTTGACCGAATCTACAAGCAAAAGCAGGATGCACTGAAAGAAAGACGTCGAAATTGTCTGAACCTGGAAGCCAGTGTTATGACATTCAGAACACAGAAGCTGAATAATTTTTTTTCTTTGAGCAGCTCGCTCAATGTATCATGCTATGATTCCCGTGGATTCTCTTCTTTGTTGGAAAATGATGTAAATGATGTAAAGATACAGAGGAGGGTACGTCATCTATCTTAATCACTTATTTTCATATATTATTTAAATAATACATGGACAAGTCTTTTCTGAACTAGGCACTGTGGTTAATGGTTCCACTTGATAGTTCCAAGGACCTGGGTTTAAATCCTGGTTGGGTCACAGTGTCGAGTTTTCATGTTGTTCCTGTGCCTTTTGGGGTTTTCTCCAGGTACTTCATTGTCTTCATTCGTCCCAAAGATGATAATGAGTGTGTGTGACTGTAAAACAAACAGTTGTGTGAGTGTACCCTGTGATAGACTGGATCAAGTGGGTTCAGAATGTTATTCCCTGCAACACTAAATAGGAAAAACAGGTAGAGAAAGTGGATAGTTACTGTAAATAGATAAGTGCAATATTGTTAAAATAATATTGGCAGTATAATCATACTTGAAAAGACCCTCTCTCAAACCAGTCTGTAAATGTTACAAAACACTACAATCTTGATCCCTTACATCAATACGATATGGATTTGCTGTGCTGTGGTGAAATAGAACAGATAAGAGCAAAACATGTTTTGAAGCAAAGAGGCCATTCAGCACAGCATGGCTCATTAATACTAATTTATCTAACATTCTCAAAATATGATCAAGCTGAGGTATGAAGTTCTATAAAGAGCACTAGATGACTTGGTCCACAATTAACCACATGAGGAAATATTTGTGCAAAACTGGCCGTTAATCAGGTTCTCCCGTGTCCGTTTCTTTGTCATAGACCTGACTTTAAAGCAAATCCTGGATTCCGTATCATATATTTAAACACTTCTGTCATATCTTTTTTTGAACTATATTTCATAAACTGAAAAGATTTAACATTCTTCAATTGTTCCTCGTTTCTGGAAGTCCTGGAGTCAGTCCATGAACTATTTTTTGCAATTTGCTGAACCAGTGAGCTAAAACCTGAAAAAAGATCTCAAACTGCTGAGGCCACATCATTTTCAGCGAGGAGGAAATATTGAGGAGGTGTGCAGGACAAGGGCTTCCAACGTAGCAGATAACTTTCAAAAATGACAAACAAAGACTACATTAAGTAACACATACATTTTTGGTGTTTTTACTTAAAGATGTCACCTCCAACAAGTGGCTAGAAGTGCCTGGGCTGCATTAACTTCTTTGAAAGCCTGACTGATGAAAGCCAGTCAATCTTTCAGCATTTTGAAAACACTTCTTGTGTTTAATTTGTCCTTCCTTAGCTAGCACATGCCATTCATAAGGGTGTATAATACACAAACGGGGAGACATTGCTTGTTGTGTACTGTCCTTGAGAATTTTTGTTAACCTCCCTTTGTCCCGTTCAGGGACTTTCACACCCTCTCAGTTAACATCTAATACTTACAGTAGCTCCCATTAAAGTCAGTTGGCAAAAGTTAAACAAAATTGATTCTATGAGAAGAAGGGAAATACTAATATCTTTAATTTTGTCCTATCACTGTTCCTCGAGTACTGTAAGATATTCCTTTGACATCAGAATAATGGCTTTGAAATTTTCCTTTATAAGCATCATAAAAATCCTTTCATTTTACAGTTCAGGAACTGACACCTCCTGTTTTAAAATAATAAATACTCATAAGGGAGGGTAATGCAAACAACATTGCAACAAAGCAAAATGTACATGTTGGTTGGAACAGCTTTCTTCCTATAGTTCTGGGATCCTAAAGCTTGACACGTTAGCCTTTAACCGTTCAGTATACACAACAAACAGTCACACCACTACAACCACCGACAGGTAGGTGAAGTGAATAACATTGATTATCTTGTTACAGTGACACCTGTCGAAGGGTGGGATGTATTAGGCAGCCTGTGATGCATTGGAAGAAGGAAAAATGGATGACTGGGTCAAAGCATCTCCAAAATGGCAGGGTTTGTGCAGTGGTTATGCAATGGTTAGTACCTACCAAAAGTGGTCCAAGGATGGACAACCAGTGAACTAGTGATAGGGTCTTGGACGCCCCAAGGCTAACTGATATGTGTGAGGAGTGAAATCTACCCCCCACAGAACCCCACAGAAGAGTTACAGTAGAACGTATTGCTGAAAAACATAATGCTGGATATGAGAGAACACACAGTGCTTGCTGCATATGGGCTGCGTAGCCTTAGACCGGTCAAGGTGCCCACACTGACCCCTGACCTTCGACAAGAGCACCTACAAAGGGCACATGAGTGTCAGAATTCGACCATGGTGCAATAGACGGAGGTGATCTGGTCTGAGGAAATCACATTTTCTTTTAGGACATGTGGACTTTTGGCTGCTTGTGTACTGTTTACCTGGAAAAGAGATGGCAGAGGGATGTACTATGGGAAGTAGGTAAGCAGGTGGAGGCTGTATGATACTCTGGGCAATGTTCTGCTGTTAATCCTTGTGTCCTGTCATTCATGTGGACGTGACTTTAACACGTACCACCTGCCTAAAGGTTGTTGCAGACCACGTACACCTCTTCATGGCAATAGTATTCCCTGATAATAGTTACCTCTTTGAGCAGGATAATGTGCCCTTCCACACTGTAAAAATTTGCTCAGGAACGGTCTGAGGAACATAACCAAGAGTTCAAGGTGTTGACTTGGTCTTCAAATTCCTTAGATTTCAATCTGATCAAACGTCTGTGGGATGTGCTGGAAAAACAAGTCTGATTCAATGGAGGCCCCACCTCGCAACTTATAGAACCTAAAGGATCTACTGCTGATGTCTTAGTGCCAAATACCACAGGATAGCTTCAGAGGTCTTGTGGTGTCCAAGCCTTGATGGTCAGGGAGACCCACACAATATTAGACCAGTGGTTTTAATATTGGGGCTGATCAGTGTATACCACAGTGCCTATTCCTGCCAATAACCCCACATTCCCCTACCCCAATCCTGCTCACACACCAGCTGAATTGTGCCAGAATGTGTAATGTATACCAAGGGGCTTCAGTGCCACTATTAACTTCCCACTGTTGTGCCGTTTCCAGGGAGGTGTATCAGTGGACTGTCTTTCGGAATTAGACGACAGCCACACACGTTTACTGGAGGCTCTGCAACTCTCTCATCCTTTTGAACTGGAAAGCAAGAAAGTCTCAGAAAAAAGCAAGCGTTTGAGCCTTAACCCCATTTTCAGACAGGTTCCTCGAGTAGTTGACAAATGCTGCCATCACATTGAGACTTGCGGTAAGCATCCTCAGCTGTCTATGTCATTACTTTGTTAATCTAAGCAGTTGGTTGGGCTATAGGGTGCCAGTATGTAACCAGTATAAGTTATTATTCTGACTCATTCATTTTTAACTCGTTCTATAAACTAAATGTCCGTCACAATGAGGATCTTCTTGTTGACTTAGCCACAAAGGTGTTGTGACCTCTAACAAGTTACTCTATAACTGCATTGGATACCCAACTATCTTAAAAAAAAACAGCTGGGTGAGATAAGTGGAGAAGTAACAATGAGACAGATGGGTTAAAAAATTAAAAACACTTTAAGGTGTTAATTTTGGAGAAAAAAATATTAAATCTATTTCCATCATATCTGACAGAAGCCCTCACTAGGTCAAGAGGACCTTCAATAGTTGTAGCTTTATTGGGAGTAGAAAGGAGTTCTTCTTGCTATGGAGCTTAGTCCTCACTCACATAGGCAAGCAAACAAAGTCCAGGCCTGCCAGTTGGATGTTTGTGTACAATTTAGTCCAATTTCATATTCCACCAAGGTTTATTACGCATGAGACAAATTTGTATAGAAGAGGTTGGTGAGTCACATAGCACAAGATAACATAAGCAGGTGCACAATCACCCTGGGATAACCCTAGATAGTAACTGTGCCTAATAGAGTACTGGCAGGAGATAGGACCTGGACTAGAAACTCGCTTTGCCAGGAAGCTCCAAATTGCTTGACCAGCTTACTCTCCATACTGTTTCCACGCTCACTACTATTTTAATATCATCATTGGTTTCAGCAGGCATTGTACTGAACAGAAGCAGTGACTGAGAAGTGAGTACGTTATTATGGTACTGGGAAGGTGGGCAACCTGTGCATCCACTCCAGTAGAGCCACAGGGCAGCTACCTATGGAGGATGGTCAAGGCAGGCAGGCAGTGGGGTTTTTGTTTGTAATTGATTTACTTTTGAACTTCATGGTCTCCCCATTTATCCCACACTTGTGTGTTTAAATTATAATTTACTAGCAAAATACCCGCGCTTCGCAGCAGAGAAGTAGTGTGTGAAAGAAGTTATGAAAAATAAAAGGAAACATTTTAAAAATAACGTAACATGATTGTCAATGTAATTGTTTTGTGACTGTTATAAGTGTTGCTGTCATCAAGGATTTGATTATCTTTTTTTTTTTTTTTTTTTGTTTTTTTTTTGTTTTTTTTTTTGTTTTTTCTGTCCACCCTGGCCATCGGAATTTACTTATTCTATGTTAATTAATGTTGACTTATGTTTATTTTTTCTTGTGTCTTCTATTTTTCTATTCTTCATTTTGTAAAGCACTTTGAGCTACATTTTTTTGTATGAAAATGTGCTATATAAATAAATGTTGATTGATTGATTGATTGATTGATTGATTTGTTTCAATCAGGTTCGTATTTGGAGAATGTGTTGTGTTCAAGTTACATTCCACGTTTGTCTAGTCTATCCCTGACCATCTCATCTTCGTTGTCAACCGTTGTAAAGATAACAGGTTTCATTCATCGAAGTGATCACTACCCAAATCGGTACTCGTGAATCTAAGATGTTCAACAGGCATTTCCGGTATTAAGTTGTGGATTTGCCTGTAAATATTTAGTGGCAGCGTGTCTATGAACGTAAAAAAGTTTCTCTCGCACTTTTGCTGAGTTTGTGCCAAACACTATTCTATCCCTGACCATCTCATCTTCATTTGCATAAGCACAGTCCTTCACCAGCAATTTTAACTTCGTTACAAAGTGATCAAAAGTCTCATTTATACCCTGTGTCCTCTCATTAAACTTATATCTCGCGAATATCGTATTCGTCTTAGGCATGACAAATGCCAGCGGCAGCGTGTCTATGAGCTTAATTTAAACTTAAGCTTTACACCTTGCTTTCCTATTCGTTTGCATAAGCACAGTCCTTCACCAGCAATTATTTAATGTTAGCTCAGACCCGGCACTTAAAAGTTTCTCTCGCACTTTTGCTGAGTTTGTGCCAAACAGTATTCTATCCCTGACCATCTCATCTTCGTTTGCATAAGCATAGTCCTTCACCAGCAATTTTAACTCCGTTACAGCAATTTTAACTCCGTTACAAAGTGATCAAAAGTCTCGTTTATACCCTGCGTCTTCTCATTAAACTTGTATGTCGCGAATATCGTATTCGTCGTAGGCATGACAAACGCCAGTGGAAGCGGGTCTATGAACTTAATTTAAACTTAAGGATTACACCGTGCTTTGTTTCCACAGTAGCTGCACTTATGAATATACTTGTATGCGTCACTCGCTTCATATTCTTTTGCTGCCTTCTCAATTGTGTAATGCGTTTTTTGTTCAGTGCTCTTTGGAGCTCTTGCTTGTTCTCTGCGTACTGCGTTCACAGTCAGTTCACGTGAGCCGCTCGGAGTACATGCATCGAAGGTTCTCAGCTGTGCTTGTGCTATCTCGTGCGATCTTGCAATGTCCACTGCTTTATTTAATGTTAGCTAAGACCCGGCAATTAAAAGTTTCTATAGCACTTTCACTGAGTTTGTGCCAAACACTAGTCTATCCCAGACCATCTCATTTTCGTTTGCATAAGCACAGTCCTTCACCCACGAATATTTAGCGGCAGCGTGTCTATTGAATTGCTGCTGACGGACGGCCTTATATGGGCAGGCACTCAATTACGTGTGAGGCGTGACGATGAGGGACGCATCTCCGCCTCACATGGCGACCGAGCTGCAGGCTATGGCCGTATATGTGTACGTAAGTAGGTTCCAGTTATGACCGTTACGCGTAGAATTTCGAAATGAAACCTGCCTAACTTTTGTAAGTAAGCTGTAAGGAATGAGCCTGCCAAATTTCAGCCTTCTACCTACACGGGAAGTTGGAGAATTAGTGATGAGTCAGTCAGTCAGTCAGTCAGTGAGGGCTTTGCCTTTTATTAGTATAGACAAAAGCATTTGGATTAAAGCTATTGTTCTTAGTCAAGATGAGTGGAGTCACCACAATGGTCCTTCCCCGTTACGCCCTGCATAATACTCTTAATATTTTGTTTTTTGCTAATTCCGTATTATTTATCCAAATGGTCAACAGATACGTCTATAGATTCTAGTCTTCGTGTGCCATGTGAGGAAATGCAGTTTGGGGATTGAATAAAGAAAATTCCAGCTGGCATGTCTACATTGTGAACAAAAATAGTTTTTGATGAATTATGTTCAAAAATTGAAAATACTACTGGCCTAAAATATCACAGCACATCTGCTTCACACAGCTGCTCTTGCAGGAAACATGTGAAGTGACTGTAGTATCTTCAATTTTGTACATTGACCATTGCCCTTTTTTGTAATATTTTGTACAACTGAAAAGTATTTTTATGCATGTATTGACTTAGAAGTGGGCATTCAGAACTCAAACCACCGTCTTCATTCAAGTACAAATTCAAAATTCAAGAATATATTAGTTCTAAGATGTAAACATCACACTCATCCCACCAAGGCTGTGAATTTTTTATCATTCTTATTTGTATAACCATTATCTTACAACTCACTTCTTGTAAACTAAGTTTTCGACAGTTCTAAAAATTTGTGACCCCCATTTAAATGTGCAAAAAATTTTCTATTTTTCTGTTTGGCTTTATGCTGTTATTATATAAATATTTATAGATTTTTCAGTAGGTAGCTAAATGTACATATAGTCTCTGACCACTTTATGAGGCCTACCTGGACATTAAAGCAGTGGTCCCCAACTTTTTTGACACCAAGGACCGCGTTACTAGAAGCAAATTTTTCTAGGGACCGGTGAGGGGGCGGGGGTGGGGGGTGTTTGGGGTTTGGGTGGCGGGGATAGGATTAGGGGTGGCTTCGTAGGGCAGTTTTATACACAAGTTACATTACATTGCTATTATTATTAAGTTATATTATCGCAATAGAAATTATACAGCTTACCATAATGCAGAATCATTGGGAGACCTGAGCTTGTTTTCCTGCAACCAGACAATCCCATCTGGGGACGATGGAAGACAGTGACACACAAAGTGTGTTGCTTATGTTCAGTCTACTCCGTAATCTCGTTTTGGTTGCTGTCACTGCAGAAAACGCTGCCTCACAAAGATAGGATGTTGGAAATGGAAGCAGCTTCAATAGCTTCTTTCGCGTTATTTTAATCATCTCCTGTCTACACGTTATGCTGACAAGAATTTTTCTCAGCATTTCCTTGCGATAATACACTTTCAGGGTGCGAATGATGCCCAAATCCAATGGCTGAAGCACTGCTGTACAATTGGGTGGGAGAAATTCAACGCGAATATTAACTAAATGCAGAAACATGTTGTGGGCAGCACAGTTATCAATCAGGAGCTGAATCATCCTTTTCTTCTTCTTCATATTGTGAGATTTCTGAACTCTTTTGGGATACCTCCACCTAACAGGAACGTCACACTGAAGTGCGTCCCGAAGCGTGATTGCCACGTCTGTGTAAGATTGCTTGTCCGCAGGCCCAGTTCTGCCGGTTGTGCAAAGGGTGCAGGCTCGGCACGGGGCTCGTCTTTTCCCGTCGAATGTCGGTAACTTGCTTCAAAGAAAAACAGGCAAGTCATAACATGTGAATTGTGGCAGCTCAAGTACGCAGCACATCAATCAAAAGTTTTTGTAGTGTTAATCTAAATTTTGCTGATGAATTAATTAAACTTGTCGCCGATTCGTTAAATGCATAAGTCAAGTTTTCTTCTACCTGCGAAGACATTTTCTTTAATTTTTTTTAACATTAAGGAAATTGTGAATTTTTTATATTTTAAATACACTGGTTTAGAAAACGAGTGAAGGTATTATAGGGTGAGGGGGAGGCTGAAATTAAATGGCACGATGGCGGCTTCGCCTCTAGAACAGGGCCTGCTTGTCCGTTGCTGGGACAGAGAAACAGCAGGCTCACAGCGTGTTGTCCCATTGACGGAGGTCCCAAGAAAGTTTAAAAACCACACATTTTCTTGAATGAGTGCCGCATTAATAGGAATGCTTCTTGAACGAGCATCATTGCACCACATAAAAACGGCTTTTTCGACGTCTTCAAATGCAGCAGTTCGCCTACGTTTGCAACACGAGATTTTTCTTCCTTTTTTGCATATAACAAAGACATGTGCATTGCATTTGTCATTCAGTGACTAACACTGAACCACAGCAATAATTATAAAAACATTAATGAAAAAAATCTCACGATACATCCACATGTCAACCCATCCAGTCACATGCTCAAAACAGGCAAAACACATGCATTTTTTACAAAAATATTGTTAAATAAATGCTTCTGGAAAATCTGACAAGTGCACAAATTTTTGAAATGAAGACAAGACACTTGTACAATAAATGAGCCAAGGAGGCAGGTCAACCAAACACCAGAATGCCCAATGCATGTTACTTGAGTCACTGCTGTTTCCAGCATCTCGGAAATAGCTGCCTTCTGCAGATTTTCGCACACTGCAATCATGACAATTTTGAGAATGAAATAATACACAACCAACATTCAATGAGGGCCATAACAGCCTTTTAATGAGAGAGGTCAGAGGTGAATGGCTAGACTTGTTCAAGATAAAAGAAAGGCCACAATTATTCAAACAACAGCTCAATCTTGATGCATTGCACATTTAAGAAGATGGGCTACAACAACAGAAGACGACCCCACCATTTCACTCCATTCAGCTAAGAACTGGAAGCTGAGGCTACTGTGGGCACATAATTTGATAATTCAAGACATGATAAATGCTGCCTGCTCTGAGAATCTTCATTTCTGTGATTTTTACAATTACAATTTGTTATAAAATAAATGAATCCACGGACCCATTCTGTCTTGTGTCAACACTACAGGTTGGAGTTGGTAGTTTAATGTCATGGCAAATCTTTACTGGTACCCATAAGGCATCTTGATATCAACTTTAAGTTTAAATTTTATGCCACAGTGTACCCTAAGCATTGTTGCCAGCTATGGACACCTCCTTATTGACACAGTCAACCCTTTTATAAAGGAATATTTTGAGTACACTCTTAAAAATAAAGGTCCCAGAGTGGTTCTTCACAGCAATGCCATAGGGAAACCATTATTGGTTCCCAAAAGACACATCCACATAAAGGGTCCAGAAAGAACCATTTATGTATTTAGATCTTTTACAGGCTTTATACAGTAAATTACCAGGAACAGATGGTAACAGTTTTGTGAAATACCAATGGGTCCTGATTTTAAAAGGACTCTCGCTGCATACAACAACACAGGCTAAGTCCTGGTGTTCTTAATCTGTTAGTGTCCTGCTAAGTAGCCTACCATACAGTGAAGATTTCAGTTTTTACTACATATAACAAAGCTTGCCTAAGCAGAAAGAACCAACTTCATATGCAGACAACCCTTTCCAGAAGGAAACAGTGCTTTGTCAAGCAAGAGTTCTACAAAGAACCACGCGACTCAGTAAAGAAACACAAAATGCCCTTAAAGAAGCAGACTTTTTAAGGGTGCAGGACATCATGCCACGTCAGAAAGTATTTATCATCTTAAGCTATTTCCATGACTTCAGTTTACTCCACCGTCCTGCACAGCCCCATCTCAGTCTCAACCTTTATTCCATAGTCTTCATAAAGTTGCCTGCTATTGAAATTACATTTATTAACAAAATCTTATTTGTTCCTAGTGTTATTACACTGTTTGTATAATACAAAATTAAGAAGCCATTTAAAAAAAGGTCTATACATTTTTATTAAATAATGATTATTTCACTAATGCCTGAATTTCTTAATTGTAACATAAAGTAATTACCAAAATACGGAATTTGTAATAATTCTGAAAACAAAAGCTGCTCACTACTCAAATTGGCTTAAGTATTACTTTTTAATTTATGCATAAAATAATTACATCCATCCATCCCGCTATATCCTAACTACAGGGTCACGGGGTCTGCTGGAGCCAATCTCAGCAAACACAGTGCGCACGGCAGGAAACAAACCCCGGGCAGGGTGCCAGCCCACCGCAGGGCACACACACCCACACACTAGGGACAATTTAGGATCGCTAAGCTGCATGTCTTTGGACTGTGGGAGGAAACTGAAGCACCCAGTGAAAAACCCACGCAGACACGGGGAGAACATGCAAACTCCACGCAGGGAGGATCCGGGAAGCAAACCAGGGTCTCCTAACTGCGAGGTAGCAGCGCTACCCACCGCACCACCTTGCTGCCCAAATAATTACATATTAATGAAAATATAAATTAAAAAGTTATTTTTAAAATGCAGAATTAATCACTGTAGACATGTTTTTCATAACTTAATTACACAAGTATGTTCAGAATGCTCTGGATTTAGCACTGGAGCGTTAGACACATTTAAGAGAGGACGTGCAAAGGCATTTTCTCTTCACATACAACAATCAATACTAATAATAATTCTTTACATTTATATAGTGTTCTTCTCACTACTCAAGTCAACTGAAAACACAAAAGAATTGTGTAGTGCTGTTTCGTGTGGCAGTCAGGTGAGCCATGCCAGTCATGACACCTGTGCAGCTTTAAAAAGCGAGTGGAGTGGCCTGAGTGGCAGGTGTCTCCTTCATGAGGCTGTCAGATCTTTGCTGTGATGCTACAACATCACATTTCTTTATTGTAGTGTGGCGTGTCACCTTCATTTTATTTTTCCTTGCTGGGCCATTGTGAGAAGCCCGTCCCCATTCTAACAGCAAATTAGTGCTGTGATTAATGTGCAAGAACACTGGAGACACAGTTTAAGGGTAGGTGTCAATGTAATCTGGCCAGATTATATTCAAATACAATCTGAAATGAATGTAAAAGGGGTCTTTGAGAAAACACTGCGCACCTTATATAACATATTGTAATTGGTTTGGGAAGAAGGCACATCAGAACAAGGAAGTGGTTGCACCAACGGAATTTGGGAACTTTTTACGTCTAACTATAAACCTCTCCTTATTCTGGCCACAATTGATGTCCTACTGAACTACCTTGCAGAACTTTCTATCCAATTCGTAGTTCACTCTTTACTTATGGTCTGGCAACTGAGTTGGCAAACTCAGCTCTGTCTGTCTAAAACACAGCAGATGTGTTGAAAGCCACCAGACAGCATTGGTGAGAGTATGTCCTACTGCCTATAGATTCCTATATGCGCCAGACTGATACATAAGTACAGTCAAGTCCATGAGTATTTGGACAGTGACACAATTATCATAATTTTGCCTCTGTATGCCACCTCAATTGATTTGAAATGAAGCAATCAAAATGTGATTGAGGTGTAAAGGTTCAGCTTTAATTTAAGGGGTTTACCAAAAATATTGTATGAGACACTTAGGAACGACAGACACATTTGTATACAAGATTCCCCTATTTTCAGGGGCTCAGAAGTATTTGGACAAACTAACATAATCATAACTAAAATGATCATTTTCAATATTTGGTTGTAACTCCTTTACAGTCACTGACTGCCTGAAGTCTGAACCCACGACCATCTCCAAGTGCTGGGTCTCCACTCTACTGATGCTTTGCCAGGCCTTTACTGCAGGTGTCTTTAAGTGCTGCTTGTTTGTTGGACGTTCTGCCTTCAGTTTTGTCTTCAGCTAGTGAAGTACATGTCCAATTGAATTGAGGTCAATTGATTGATTTGGCCATTGAAGAATCTTCTACTTCTTTGCCTTGAAAAGCACTTGGTTTGCTTTTGCAGTATGTTTTGGCCCATTGTCCATCTGTACTGTGAAGTGTTGTCCTATCAGTTTTGCAGCATTTGGTTGAATCTGAGCAGATAGTTTAGCACTGTACACTTCAGATTTGATCCTGCTTCTTCTGCCAGCAGTCATGTCAAAAATAAACTTCCATTGGCAGTCAGTGATGCCCATGCCATAACTCTGCCTCCACCATGTTTGACAGATGGATTGGATCATGAGCTGTTTCTTCTCTACTCCATACTCTTCTCTTTCCATCACTCAGGTGTGTACTGATCTTAGTTTCCTTTCTCTAAACAAAATTGTTCCACAACTGGTCAGGCTTTTAAGAAATGTTTTTCTAGCAAAGAGTAATCTACCCTTCCTATGCTTGAGGTTTACTAGTGGTTTGCAATTTGTGATAAACCCTCTATATTTACCTTCATGAAGTCTTCTCTTGATTGTAGACTTTGACAGTGATGGGCTGACCTCCCGTTCTTGTGTTCTTGGTTTGGACAAATATTGTTGAGCTCACCAGTGTGTTCCTTCTTTTAATAATGTACCACATGGTTGATTTGATAACTCCTGGGGCCTCAAGCATAACGTCGTGCGTAGAATGCACACTATAACATGGTGTAAGCAAAAAATCGGAAATGTTCGTACACACAAAGCAATCCAGATGCATAAATCTGTGTGAACGGCAACTTCCACATTCGTCCGCTACATAAATCCCTGTCAGCGTGAAAAGTAATGCACATGCACGCTCCTGCTGTCCCGCCCCGTCTCCTCCCAGAATTATGCCTCTTTGAATATGCAAATCAATATAAATAGCCCTTAAGCTCAGTGTTCTGTGAAAAGACAATGGCAAAAGCACAAGGGAAAATAGAAGAATTTCAGCGAATACCAAGTGGAAACAGGGAAAAACATACTATTTGTTGGTTTAAACAGTGATATAATCAACAAAAGGAAGTTGATCGAGTGACATAGTGTCTGATATCAAAGTCGCCGTGAAAAGGCGAGTCTTAGCACACCGTCTGAGTGTCATATGAAAGCTTATTAGGGTACAGAGAAAAAAAAATAGGCACACAGTGGGGAAAAAAGCACGAAATGTCAACTTTAATCTTGAAATTTCCACTTTAATCACATAGTTTATTTTGTCATTAAAGTAGAACATCATAAACCTCATTTTAAAATAATTTAATTTACTAGTGTCTCAGATCCCATCATAACTAAAGTAGCACGTTAAATGCTTTGTTTCCAATCCATTAAATTTGTGATATTACAGCTCTCTGAATAATTAAAATACGAGAATGTATACGTGATATTTTCATGATGATAGGAGTTAACGCATGTTATTAAACATGGGAACACAATAGCATAGTGATTGTGCACGACCTTCGATGAAATAATTTATTGTAGCAGTACTGTCTCTTTCCAACGTACTAACCCCCAATTCCTGTCCTTCCTTTTCTTTCTCCAAATACCCAATCACCATACAATCAGCTCTGTATTAGACGTTAAGCCATCTGTAAGCTTACAACGCAGATTCTTCAGAACATTTAAGGAACATTAAAATATCTTTGTAGTACATGTTTAGAAGAATACAATGCGAGGCAGGAACAATCTGTGAATGGAGCGCCAGCTCCTCGCTAGCGCTGCGGAACCGTGTCCTCACATGTTTAATCATTAACAATATAGATTATTTAAATGAAGTTAAAGTTTTACCTGTATAATATAATAAACATATTTTGCTGCATTTCATCTTAAAAATGATATCATCATCATATGTAAATAAGCGCTTTATAAAGTGGCTCAGGTTGTGCAATATTATAACTGTATCGCAAGTTTACAGTGAGGTGTTTGTACTTATAAGTACAAAGCATTCTACAAGGAGCACTTGATGGACTGAATGAGTGCGTTTATAGTTCTTGGGATGAAACTGTTTCTGAACGGCAAGGAAAGGCTCTGAAGCGTTTGCCATATGAGAGCAGTTCAATAGGCAGCATGGCTGAGGCAGCGTGTGCTTGATGCTGTATACCGATAATTCTCTTTCCAGTCAGCTGCTGTACAGCTGTGATTCACACTCAGATACAGTGATATAAATACTCCATGTGGTGCAGTGAGAGTAATATGGAAAAAGATGATCTTCTGTGGCAACCCCGAACGGGAGCAGCTGAAAGAAGAAAAAGAAGGTGCAGTGAGAGTAACAACACTAAAGCAGTTATGGTATTTGGAATAGTTTGGCCATTCTGTTGTCCATTATATTGTTACAGGTTAATTACAATTAGATGCCTTAAACTAATAAACAATACGCGGTTAATTTCAGTGTATTTATAAAACCTGTGTGGCTTTACGGCAAGTTTAGGTTTTATACATTTGAAAGTGAAACCAGGCTTAAGCAACATTTTTGTGCGTATGCACCGTTTATACATGAGGCCCCTGCAGAGTTACTGTGGCTGCAGGTTTTCATTCTAATCCTTTTCTTAATTAGTGACTAGATTTTGCTGCTAATTAACTCTTTGCCTTAATTTTAATTGATGCCCAACTTAAGACTCAGGCCCTTAATTATTTATTTTTTCCTTCATTAGCAACCAAAACAATAATGAGATACAAAATGAACCAACGCATGAACAACAACCTGCGTCCATCACACAATAACTGAAAATAAAGAAAGGTGAAGGCCTCATTAATGTTACAATACAGTTTATTTTTATATAGCCCAAAATCACACAGGAAGTGCCACAATGGGCTTTAACAGGCCCTGCCTCTTGACAGCCCCCCAGCCTTGACTCTCTAAGAAGACAAGGAAAAACTCCCAATGTTGACCTGCTCAGGTCTATAAAACATTTTGACAGTGCTCTTAAAAAAGAAAATCAACAGTTTTAGAAATGTCTGCCATGGGAGAATGAGCGCCATGAAATTAAATAACGGGTTTAATTAGCAGTGAGAATTGGCTTCAAGTGAAGAAACTGAATGAAGTGAAGCTGGTTGGAGTTTGAGGCCCCAACCTTAGCTGGTCATCTGTTGGCTCACATCACATCAAATTTATGTTTAGGTGCTGTTTATGGAAAAAAGAATCAATTCTGCGGTCAGAGTCTCAAGAAAAGTCAATTAAAATAAAGGGAAATAGTTAATTAGTGGCAAAATCTGGTCACTAATTAAGAAAAAAGTTAGAATGAAATCTTGCAGCCACAGTAGCTCTCCAGGACTGGAGTTGGAGACCCCTACTCTAAAGAAATCTCTCCTCAATCTAATGTCTGTATTTGATTAAATGCATAAAACTTCACTCCACAGTTAAGAAATATTTAATATTTAAAGATGATAGCCACACATTTTCTTCCTTAGCCCATCTGTCTAATTGTGAAGCGTCCAAAAGAGCAGATTTGTCTTTTTTTTTTTAATGGTTTAGCACACATTTAGGCTAACAACAAACTGTTGTTCTTCTTTGATCTTAAATTGTTCAACTTATTGCTATGAAAGATCCAGGAATGACAGGCTGACTGAATTTTGCAGGTCTACAGACTGTTGGGATTTTCAGATTGGGGAGCTCAAAGAAGAGAGTTCGTCAGGTATGGGATTTGAGCTTTTGGATTGCAGGCAGCATCTGATGTGGCTCTTTGTGCTCACTTGTGAAATATTTTTGCTGTTACAGCTGAGAGATGATTTTGATCAGGGCAAGGATGTGATTCTAGATGAAGAGCAAAGCATCCATGATGTGGCCGCTTTACTCAAAGAGTTTCTCAGGGACATGCCAGACCCATTACTGCCCAGTGAGTTGTACTCTGCCTTCCTCAGCACTTCAGGTAAGATATCCTGTAACATGGCAACTAACTGATCTATTGTCAGTTTTAGGTTTGCTGAAACACAAGAAAACTTTGCAAGCAAAGCTTTTCAGTGCACGCCGGCATTTGTTCACTGAGATTACATTAAAAGTGTTGAGGATCAAACCGGTTTATGCCAGCAGCTTTTGGATTTGGTGCAAGGACTTGTTCTAATTTTTTAATGCTAAAATTGGGTGAATAGAGATGAGCTGCAGTGGATTCAGAATGCATTCACACCCCTTCACTTTCTATTTCAGTTTTTAATTTATTAAATGTGAAAACCTTGCTGAAAACATGTCATTATGGGTTATTCAGTGTAGATTGATAGGCAAAAATGACAACTTTATCACTTTAAAATATCTACAATACAAAAAATGGGCAGAAAGTGAAGTGGTCTGAATACTTTTTGAATGCACCATACTGTACATTGGGTTAAATGTTCTGTTTTTATTGTAATTGTTCTAATGTTTAATGCAACAATTAAATAAGAAGTAATAATGCATTGTATGGGCTTACAAGGGAAAGAAAAAGTGATTGGATGGCACAAGACAATACAAAAGTTGACTGATCACTGGAACAAAATGGTAGATACCTGCACTTGAGAAACACATTGAGATCATTTGTACAGAGTTTAGAAAGACAGGAATGAAAAACACGGCGTTTTTGATATCTGTGATGCATTAGTGCCTACTGTTTGGGGTTTTTGATTGCTTGTGATGTGGGGAGCTTTCTCCAACCTGATCAGAGAAGCCATGAGATCTTCCTATTAAAACACTTCTCTCTCTTTCTCTCAATATCCTAGAAATACACAAAGGAGAGCAGATCTCATTCTTGCAACTCCTTATATTCCTTCTGCCTCCATGTAACTGCGATACCCTCTATTGGATACTTCAGTTTCTCAACAAAGTGGCAAGCCATTCTGAAGACATCTGTGGCCCAGACAATCAGGAAGTAAGCAAACTTTATCTGCGCCATGGAAGGAAAAGAACAACAGTACTGTCAGAATTATTCCAATGCAGTACACAAGAACTAACTACATTAAATGATACCGCTTTTTTGAAAGTTTAAGCATAGCATACTTTACAAAACAGTCAGAGATGCAGAGGTCAGCACTGCAGTCTCATGTTTGCCGGAATCTGGGTTTGATTTCCAGGCTGGTCCTGGTCTGTTTCTCAGTTTCTTATAGTCTCCTACAACAGCTTAAAGATGTTAATGTTAGTTTCATTCAGTGTGTGTGTGTGTGACATTATGTCTTTTGGATTGGATTGGTATGCCATGCCACCCACACTTAGTTCTGAACTTGCTAGCAAAGCTTTTGTTACCCTTATAATGTAAAACATGGATTTAGTCAATAGATAACCCAATTTAAAATAAAGCTGGCTCAGTAGTTAGTGCTGCTGCCTCATGGATCCAGTGTTCTGATTGTTTATATGGAGTATGCCCATTCTGTCCGTGTCTCAGTAGTTTTCTGTCAAGTACTATGGTTTTCCTCTTTGATTCCCAGAGACGCGTAGCTCAGCTTACTTGGCGATTGGTGAATTACTTAATAACTTTGAGTTGTTCAGGGTCAGGTTCGTGTCTTGAAACTAATGTTTCAGCACCCCATAATCCTGCACTGGATTAAGAAGGTTTGAGAATCTCCAAAATTTGTCTTGGACCTGTTTGGAGTGCTCCGTGGTCTTCATGTTGCTTGCTTAGTTGTGTTGCAGAGACAGTGACCAGTCAGAATAGGTCTGTTTATACAGGCATCATGTGACAGCTCATGTGGTACTTGATTGCACACAGGTGGACTCTAATCAATTAACCATGTGGCTTCTGAAGTTAACTGGTTGGACCAGATCTTATTTAGGGGTTTCATAGCAAAGGGGATGAGTATATACAAGGTATTTTATTATCATTCTACTTCAGCAATTTAGGCTATATTGTTAACTCTCTTAACTAAAATCCCAATGAAAATGGTGGTGCAGTGGGTAGCACTGCTGCCTCGCAGTTAGGAGACCCGGGTTCACTTCCCAGGTCCTCCCTGCGTGGAGTTTGCATGTTCTCCCCGTGTCTGCGTGGGTTTCCTCCCACAGTCCAAAGACATGCCGGTTAGGTGCATTGGTGATTCTAAATTGTTCCTAGTGTGCGCTTGTGTGTCTGCCCTGCGGTGGGCTGGCGCCCTGTGTTGGCTGGGATTGGCTCCAGCAGACCCCCATGACCCAGTAGTTAGGATATAGTGGGTTGGATGATGGATGTAATGTGACCAAACAGGACAAACACCGAGGAGGATGAATACTTCACAAGGCACTGTACATGCTGCATTGAAAAGTAACTGAACAAAAACGGGAATGTTGCATTATTAAACGTAGGGAAGTCTTTAATAGATGTCTTTCTCCACAGTTAAGAAGAATCTTAATACTGAGTAAAGCAGTAAATTCTGCGACTTATTGACGAGAACTGCAGGTGAAAACTAAGTAAAACAAATGGACAAGTTAAGCCCCCATCACACTACACGACTGTTGTACTGATTTTCAGTCATAGCCTTCATATTTGTAATCTTAGTGAGTAGGTGGCCGTTTCGGGGCTCTTCCGTGACCCTCTGTCTTGTAGTTTGACATCCCCAGCTGACTCAGTCCTGCTGGTCTGCGACTCGCCCTTTTCTCAGGTTGTAGAAGTGGGGTCCGTGTGTGTGTGAGAGCTGTGAGCTTTGAAACTTTGAAAAGTCACAAGGCAGTAATGTGATCTATCGTCCCCTGTGATTCCTAGTCATGGAATTTGACGTCCTCAAGGCAGAGAGATCCATTTGAGATGCTCTCTGACTAGACGTTGTGTAGTGTGTTGCCAGCTTTATTCAAATAAGGCAAGTGGAATCAGCGCATTCGATTTTAAGTTGAGCAATGAATGCAAGATTAGAGAAAAGAAACACTTAAGGTGTTAAGCCCTGAAAGTAGGGAAGCTTAACAGCAACAGATAACGATTTTGTCTTCCCCCGGTTTCAAATTGTCCTTTTTGTGACTAAAGGCTGCCATAGCTACTGCTACTCTCACACCTCTGTCTCCATGTTTCACATTTTGCCAATTTATTCCTATTTGTAGTTTTAAATTCAAAGAAA
The DNA here is from genome assembly GCA_026402145.1 of Polypterus bichir lapradei. Taxonomy (NCBI): domain Eukaryota; kingdom Metazoa; phylum Chordata; class Cladistia; order Polypteriformes; family Polypteridae; genus Polypterus; species Polypterus bichir. The sequence continues at coordinate 4,030,557 of JANRMT010062790.1, read as the reverse complement.
GAACTGCAAAGAAGATGAAACATGCTTAGGCACAGTGGAATAAATGTATAATAATTTATTTACCATATAAGGACCAATCGGGGCAGCATGGTGGCGCAGTGGGTAGCACTGCTGCCTCGCAGTTAGGAGACCCTGGTTCGCTTCCCAGGATTTCCCTGCATGGAGTTTGCATGTTCTCCCCGTGTCTGCGTGGGTTTCCTCCGGGTACACTGGTTTTCTCCCACAATCCAAAGACATGCAGGTTAGGTGCATTGCCGATTCTAAAAAATTGTCCCTAGCGTGTTTGTGTGTGTACGCCCTGCGGTGAACTGGTGCCCTGCCCAGGGTTTGTTTCCTGCCTTGCGCCCTGTGTTTCCTGGGATTGGCTCCAGCAGACCCCCGTGACCCTGTAGTTAGGATATAGCAGGTTGGATAATGGATGGATGGATGGACCAATCATGTCTCACCAAGGTCTGAACTCTAAAAAGCAATTGTAACTAGGCCTACGTTAGCCAGCAGACCAACAGCACACCACCATTTTGCCGTCTCTCCAGTTACATAGAGCATATTTTATTAGAATCTCATTTTTACAGGCATATATCTTTCATCAGTATTTGAACGTAGTTGATATTTTGCTATGTCACAACTGTTATGTTAATAGCATAACAAACATGTATGTAATGGTTGTCTTTTGGTGGTAGATATGACAAAAAGAGGGGATGAGAATAAAATCCTGAACCCCTCGTTATGAAGTAAATTCGGCTTCTTGTAGTGTCCTTTTTTTTTCATAGATTTGTGGAAACAAGATGACAGCAGCTAATCTGGCAACCGTGTTTGGCCCAAATCTCCTCCAGAGGGAGAAAACAGCAGGAAAGGATCTCACACCATATGCTACTGAAGTGGAGGACAGTGCAAAAATCATTTTGGTTGTCCAAATACTCATAGAAAACTATGACTTGTTGTTTACGGTAAGCAACAGAAGATGTCAAAATGGCTGAACAGCCTTTGAACGGTGCTCCTAAAGGCAACACAAATACCACACAGCGGCCCATTTTTTACTGGGCCAGTGTATTAAGCACTATATTTGTGTAACTGTTGACTGAGCTCTTCCTTAAAACCCATCTGGGCTACAATTTCAAAGCCTAGAGGTGGACGACAACAAGCCAGTTTCATTCCTCTACTTCTGCAAGACTATGACAGCAAGGCTTGATGTGATTTTCCTGTCTTGTGGTGGTTTTATCATAACATTCATTTTATCATAATTCATTTTATTTTTTCCTTCATTTTTTATTTATTGATATGCTAAGATACTTTATAGTCACACTGTCACACAACTAAAGTTTCCTTTCATGGTTTCAGTTCCCTCTATATTTATATTTGGCTTTTTATTGTAATTACGATTCTAGGTATCTCCTGAATTACAACAAGAAGTACTGGAGAGCTTAATACAAACAGACCCCGACGTCATTCAGTATTTGATACGCAGGAAGGACAAGAGCCACTTGTAAGTATTGCTGAGTGAAGTGTGTAGAGTAGATGGTGTGGACCTCTAGTGGCGAGGGAGGTGAAGTGCCTGTTTGTCATCCACTTGGATTGCTGTGAATAATCTGAACAGGTTGCCTCACTTGCTGACACTGGAGACATGTTAAAACAACTCAAGTACTCCGTATTTGAGAATATAAGGTCATTTTTGTAAATATTTAAATTGTGTTGTGCAAATATCAAAATGTATGGTAGACAGAACCTAATGGTGTCTCAAGACTCACTTTCACAACAGACCTTGCAAAGTTTTGTTTCACCTTCACAGACTGAAAAGTAATTTACTGGTTTGACTTATAATGAATTTTTTTTTAATTTGCTGTTCCTGTGTTTTCCCGTTTTTATATAGAAGGCATAACTCTATAATGCTCAGTTCATTTTTTTCTTTTCTTCTTCTTCTGTCGGCTGCTCCTGTTAGGGGTCACCAAAGCGGATCATCTCTTTTTTGTTTTATTTGATTGTATTCAGTTTGATGATTCAGTAGTTTCATTTTTGGTCTTGTCATAGTGTGCATACATCTTAGAAATCTGAGCAGTCTTCTAAGAGGTCGACCATCAACTGCATCCTGGCACTGAGAGTTCTCCAGTGCAAACGCGACTATCGGCAGAGTTTCTTTGCAGCCTTTTTTGATTTTTGTAAAGCGTTCAACTCAATTGATCGAGCTGCCCTGTGTGGCATCCTGAGACTTTGCGGGTATTCCCCCACCTGAAGTTGGTGATCTGGCTCGCAGGGTCCTCATTGTCAAGGAACCAAGCAGCTGGACTAGGCCAAGGGGACGCCCACATAACACCTGGCTTCAGCAGACAAGATGGTCATTTCTGAGGGGTGGGACTGGATTGCGTGTCTGCCTTTTGGGTTGTCAACAAGGACCCCAAGCTGTTTTGTCATGTGGTTTGTGCGGCAACACACTGTACCAGTGCTTGCTCCTCAACCTGACCTGAACCTTAGTGTGCAATTCCGAGTGATCGGCCTTTTGTCCCAAAGTGCAATAAAACTTCAGACTACTGCTACATAAATAACACTGATGTAGCAGTCAGTACAAAAATATTAATGGGGGGAATAAATATGTTAAGAATAATCTGTTAAGAAAACTTTATGTTGTAACAGAATTTCATATTCAATAGGTAACCACTAAGCATTAAATATGAAAGTGTGAAATAATCAGAGTGCTTCGGCCTTGTGGGGGCTCTAAAGTCACAGTTGATGCTCTCACGAGGTCCAATGACAGGCAGACCACTGGACATTATACTGCAAAATGTATTAAATACTAATATGAAAGAAACAGAAGTAAAATAAAACTTTGCTGCCAAGGTGAAATAACAGCCCAGGAGCAACAAGACATGAAGCAAGAACTGTTTTTCAATGAAACACTTGTAGACATTCATGTCTATGGAATTAAAATTCCATTCCCACAAGAAATAAATGCAAGTGATCTGCTGGTAATAAAACCTAGCGTGCTTTACAACATGTGACGTTTTTTCTTTTTTTTTTTAGGTTGAATTAATTCAGACCAGGACTAATGTGATGAAGAGGAAGAAAAAATGAATTCAGGATCAAAGGTTACCAAATATAATTATTTGTTTAGGAAAGATGATTGCGGTGAAAAGACACTTGGGAGCTTATTGGACAATAAGGATGATTCTATGTCTATGTATGTTGCACCCAAAGGGAGCGTCTGGACTCCTTTTTCATAAGGCTTTACGACCCTTTTTTCCAGGGAGTTTACGAGACTTTGCTTGCTTTTCTCAAAGTAAATGGGAACAAAGGCCAAGCTCTCCTCGCATGAAACATGCTCTATAGACAATAGATATTGCATTCTCCTTAAATCACTGAATCTTTTTTTTTTAATAAATTAATAAACAATATAAGTTCTTGTCCATGCCCTACTGTTTTCTCACAAATATGATTTTTGGCTAAATTTTGCCATGCACTACATTTGATCGTTTTTCCTGCCTTAATAAGAAAACTTTAAATAAAGTTTAGCTTTCAGGAAAATCCATCTCGTCACCCAACGTGTGGACCTACTACTTCCAGTTGAAGGTTTCAAGGAGTTAGAACCTGTGCAAGCTGTAGTGGGTACAAAGCAAGAACCAACCATGAATGAGATGCCATCTCATCACATGGCATTTTTCTGGAAAATGAGACTGTAAATAACATACTGTACATTTGAGTCCAAAATTGGGACAAAGTGAATTGTATCACTTTCTATTGTATGATTTACTTGGAAGGGCTATTATACAGTAATGCAGTGTGACATATTTCCTTTTAAAATGAAAATGTCACAATAAAGTTCTTGTGTTTCATTGTTTTCATGTATACTTTATGGGGACTTGTCAGGTAAAGGTGTTTTTGTCATCAATTTGGGTAAAATGTTAACTTAATGATGCACGCTAATGTGTGAACAAACACTCCAACTCATATCAGATAAACTTTAATACTGTATATAAATGTAAAGAGCAAACTATAAAGAGAGGTTTTAAAAGCCATACTTTGACATTATGACATATGCGCGCAGCACTCTCCGGGGATCAGATCACGAACACTAGCGTGGAAAACTGAGGATTTAAAAAGTCAACTCATTTGATCACAGCAACTTGAAACTTTAACAGTAATCTACCATTAAATATAAGGGATGTCCCAATAGAATTAGAATAGAAATGGCAGAAATAGGCCAGAGCCGCTCACTGTGGGCCTCATACTAATGGCCACTACTAACCCCTTCTTTCCTACTCTTCTGTTTTGCGTCTGCTCCACATGTGGCCTCCTTTAGCCAATCAACTGAGTCTGAGACAGACGGCATCTCTTTGGTGACACATTACCACTGATTCAGTGTCAATGGGCACTGCTACTACTACTACTACCACCACCACCTGCAATTTTAAATACGTTTGGTCACAAACACAACACAACTGCATTAGTAGAAAAATAAAGTATGATCTTTACAACACTGTGTAAACGTCATTTACTGTAAATGTCTAAACACCATGGAATTCCACAAGCTTGCAAAGTGCCTTAGATGCTTTTATGCATAGCAATAGATAAACAGTATTATTGTTTTTACTAATGTACACTGAATAACATAAAAGTACACTGTCCCATAAGCATTTAGCTGAATAAAGCAGCGGCAGACCATGAATATGCCTTCAACCGAATCAGAAATCTGGTAAAGCTGCTTTCTAAATGAACAAATAAAGTTTCAATCCGCTGAGTCAAAGCACTGCAAAGCACAAGAAGCTCATTCATTTTGCTACAATAAGCCGCACCATTACACAATTGGGACACACTCATTGTGAAGATGTAACTATTGGCCTACAGTAGCAGTTCTTAATGCATTAGGCCGTGGTGCATGCAGACAAAGTGAAAGTTACGCCTCTGCTTTCAACAGCTCACCACCTGCATTCTGCTTCAGCCAGGGCCGGCTGAAGTCCCTCTGTCACTGTAGGGTTGACTGTCAAACATAACCCTGCCTGAGATCAGCAGCTCGCGGAAAAAGAGAATGTACTGCTTTCTGCAACGTGTGGAAACAAAATGGAATGCCCTTTCATCGCATTCACATTCTTAATTTGATAATTAGCTGAGCTGGAATTTAAACTGGGCACTGGTTCATGTTAATTAAGCATCATTCACCTTGACACATTGCTTTAACACCTCATAACAGACCCAAAACTGGCCGTTTGGCCAAGCCCATTTTTTATACCTTGGAAAGTGTTAAAAGAAATCACCCAATGGCGGGGAATAATGGTTCAATATACTTTATTTCATTATTAGAATAGTCCTGGTTTTCTATATTAATTTCCTACTGACCAAACAGTCACTTACTGTACCTTGAGTCCTGAGTGAGGATTCCATTTGAATATTTTAGCATTATCCTGGATAAAGATGGTCTATGCCAAAGGACAGTGTTTTTCAACCAATCTGCTGTGGCACAGAGGTGCATCGTGAGAGCTACGCAGGTGTGCTGTGGAAATAATTGTGTAGCACACTTGGATCTGAACCTGAGAGGGACAAGCTCCTCTGGTGGTCAAGACCTGTCTGAGGAGGACAGGACTACTAGAAGAAGCTGGCATATAAGCAGCTCTGCGATCGCCATGTTAGAGCACTTTGGATGCATCTCCGGTCTGCTAGAGTCCATCTGCCTGTGGATAGTGGGCATACGAGTTGCCTCTGAGGAAGAGAGGGGTGTGCAAAGGGACGAAGCACCTGGGAGATGCCAGCAAACTGCTCACTAAGTGCCGTGCCTGTGAATGCTGATCTCAGAGCTCCTTTTTTTTTTCCTGGCTGGAAAGTCCTATTCCTTCAGACAGCTGAGAACGTGTATGAGATATAATGTGTTAACCCTAATCCTGCTAAAAAAAAAAAAGTAATCCACATGTCATGCAAAAAAGTGTCCTTTTGAGTATTTTGATTCTGATACTGAAACCTTCAGCTAGTCAATATTGGGTGCAAGATAAAAGAGAAATCTGAATTGGATCCCAGTCTACCTAAAATTAACTCTCATATTACAATAAAAAAACAAATTACAAGATGTGAAATTAACTCAAAATTCAAATATATGTAGCCACGTTTTGAGCACGAGTAAGAAACAAACTGGCAGTTTACTGTAGTAAATGATAGTATACCTCCTGCTACCCTGGGCTGTGGGATTATTCATTCTTCACATATAGCAACTCACATAGCAAAATAACAGGGCATTAAGCAGAAATGTAAGCAGATCTCAAGCACTTGTGTATACAAGTTTAAGAGTACCATTTTTTTTATTTGCTTACCCTTGCTATCATGTCAATATATAAACTTATGTAGCCAGAGATTTTAAAGGTTTTCCTAACAAAGCCGTAAGTCAGTCATCCTCATAACTGACAAGCCTGTAGTCCCAAGTCACTTCTAGCAAGTCTTGGCTTCTTAAAGCTGATAAAGTGCCTGACAGAAGGACTTTTATGTCCATGCTCCTAGCAGTATTCTTTTCTTTATCCTCACTAACTCGTTATAATTGATCAGAGGTGTAAGGAGGAGTGGGACTGGACAGTTCATGCAATGCATTTTCTAACGGCTGTCTAATTTTACACTGCTGCCTGACCTTTTCAGTCTTAATGGACAGAATTAATCAATCCATCATATTTGCATTGATTAAATTTCCAGATGGCTGCCAAAATTTGCATATTTGAAAAAAAATCTTCTACTACCTTATATTTTGCAGTGGAAATTATAAATGAAACCCTTAATGTTTTGGAGTACTTTGGGAAATATCCCTGTTTGGACACTGCAACCTAATCTCAACAGCCGCTGAGAGTCTTTGCTTTGAAATGTATCCGTCTCCTGCGAGGACAAATGATTTTAATTCACTGTGCCCTGTATGTTTTTCTCTTAACTTAAAGCTGCTGTATGCAGAACAGGACAGATTCTGTTGAATGGTAGTGGTATAGTTAAGGTGAGTAAGCAAAGTAGCATTAATTTCAGTGAACACCTTTTCTGGAAAGAGCACAAACAAAGTAGACATGGTAAGAAAATGCATCAAGGTCCAATGCTGAAATCTTTTTGTTTACAATCTGCATTATTTGCTGTTTGTTATGGCATTACAGTTTGATTTGTTTTAGCGGTAGTCTCAAGACAGCACACAATCAATCATGTTGTACTTGTATGGAGACACAGATCAAATCACAAAAGGATTGGTCCAAGAGATTAGGACTTGAGACAGTCCAAAGCAGAACCGCTAATTCCAAGTTTATTAAATGAAGAGATAAGCAGAGAGTGATTAACGGTATCGAAGGCTGATAAAAGGTCAAGGAGGATAGGGACAAAGGAGAGAAGCAGCCTGAGCAGATCTAAGAGCATTAATGGCTGAAGCCAGTGAAGTCTTAATAGAGTGACCCTTGTGGAATTCAGAATAAAGGGGATCTAGTAGTTTGTTGTCAGAGAGAAATGAAGAGAGTTATTAATGGACTACATGTTCTAGGGTCTTGGACAGGAATGGCAGAAGGGAGACAGGGTGGTAGTTCTCAATGACAGATGGGATGAGAGAGAGTTTTGTGAGAAAACAGATCACATGAGACTTCTTGAAATCAATAGGTATGATACCAGAGGTCAATGATGTTTTGAAAAGAGAAAAGATGTAGGGAATCAAGAAGGAGAGATGGTGTGTAGAAGGTGTGAAGGAATGGGGTCCAAGTGCTGGGTCTGTGGTTACACATCAGATGAGAAATGTCAGACATTTATAGCAGAGAAGGAGGAAAGAGAAAAAGGACACAGAGCAGAGTCAAAGGATGTTATTGGGATCTTAACAATTTTTGGATATTGGTGACTTTGGAATAGAAGAAAGGAGCAAAATCATTAGATGATAAGGACAAACGTTTTGGAGAAACAGGAGAACTTACATGAGACTTGAAGGTAGACAAGAGGCAGCAAGCATTTCTTTTAGTGGATGTGATTAAGTTTTGAAAGGCTTTCTTTACAGATGGCAGTGCAGGAAGGCAGCAGGGATGGTAATTTCTTCTTATGTCAAGCACTTTCAGCCTGAGCATCGTTCCCTGAAAGCAGAAGGGTGAGTAGAAAATAGACAGGGCTGGGAAAGGATAGATACAAGGAGGGCAGTGGACAAGAGCATGGTGGGCATCAAGAGAAGAAACCCTGACATGAACTGGTGCCCAACCCTGTGTGTGTGTTTTCACCCTGACATGAACTGGTGCCCAATCCAGGCTTTTTACTTTCTTGTACACAAAATATAGGGAAAGTATTGGAATCCTCCAAAAATTCAATTTCAAGATTTTGATGAATCTCAATGTTTTAGTCCTCCGAGTCTGAAAATAAAAGTATTAGGTACAAAACGTACATTTCTATCAACTTTTGGGCTATTTTCGTTAACCAGAAGTGGTACTTTACCTTTTATTCATGCAACTGCAGAGTCTGATTTATTCAGCTTTACTTTTATAACAATTGTTCAATATATTATTACTTTGATTTGTTGTTGGTTTTTTAATGTACTTAATATAAAAAATATAATTATTGTCTTGCAGTTTACTCCTCAAATATCCATCCCCATATCTATACTAATAAAAGGCAAAGCCCTCACTGACTGACTCACTCACTGACTGACTGACTGACTCACTCACTCACTCATCACTAATTCTCCAAGTTCCCGTGTGGATGGAAGGCTGAAATTTGGCAGGCTCATTCCTTACAGCTTCCTTACAAAAGTTGGGCAGGTTTCATTTCGAAATTCTACACGTAATGGTCATAACTGGAAGCTATTTTTCTCCATTTACTGTAATGGAGTTGAGCTCGAAAGCCGTGGGGAGCGGAGTTTCGTGTGACATCATCATGCCTCCCACGTAATCACGTGAACTGACTGTCAATGCAGTGCGTAGAAAACCAGGAAGCGCTCCAAAAAGCGCTGAAGAAAACATGCATTATATAATTGAGAAGGCAGCGAAACAATAAGAAGCGAGCGAGTGACATATACAACCATATTCATGAGTGCTGCTACTTCGGAAACAAAGCACGGTGTAAACCTAAACTTTAAATTAAGTTCATAGACAGGCTGCTGCTGGCGTTTGTAATTTAGTGCCTGCCCATATAAGGCCGTCCGTCAGCGGCAATCCAATAGAAACACTGACGCTAAATATTCACGGGTGAAGGACTGTGCTTATGCAGAGGAAGATGAGATGGTCAGGGTGGTGTTTGGCACAAACTCAGCGAAACTGCGAGAGAAAGTTTTAAGTGCCGGGTCTTAGCTAGCATTAAATACAGCCATGGACATCGCACGAGATGGCACCAGCACAGCTGGGAAACTTCGATGCATGTACACCGAGCGGCTCACGTGAACTAACGCAGTGTGCAGACAAAAAGCAACAGTTCCAAAGAGTGCTGAACAAAAACCGAATTACACAATTGAGAAGGCAGCAAAAAATATGAAGCGTCTGATACATACAAGCATATTCATAAGTGCAGCTACTGCGGAAACAAAGCACACGGTGGAAAAAGTCAATGTCCCGCTAAAGGAAGACAGAGTTAAAAAAAACCCGTGCATGCAGTGTGTCACGTCTCAGATAAAGAGGAAGACGAGCTGTTTATTGATGCAGTAAGAAATGAATCGATGAATGAAACCTGTTATCTTTACAACGATTGACAAACACGGAATGTAACTTGAACACAACACATCGTACAAATACGAACCTGATTGAAAGAAATAATGATAATCAAATCCTTGATGAAAGCAACACTCAGTAACACTCACAAAACAATTACTGTATATTGACAATCATGTTACGTTATTTTTAAAATGTTTTTTTTCATAACTTCTTTAACACACTACTTCTCTGCTGTGAAACGCGGGT
>JANRMT010062790.1:4001676-4020312 GCA_026402145.1 Polypterus bichir lapradei | reverse complement strand
ATATATATATATTTATATATGTATATATATACCCCGATCTACATACTCTCAAATAGACAAGCCACACGCCGTGGCGCAATTGTAGAGGCTTCGCCTCTAGCTCCGAGGTTCGATTCCCGAGAGGGGATGCACTGAGTATGTACGCGCGCTTCCCGATTCATTTTACCCTCGCATCCCCTTGGTTTGAGACGTATAAAACAATATGCGGTTAACGCAGAATCATGTTATGTTATTTTTAAAATGTTTCCTTTTCTTAGCACAAGCACAGCTGAGAAGCTTCGATGCATGTACTCCATAACGCGTTAAAAAAATAACGCATTTAATCACACTTTCAATTCCAAGCAAAGGGGAACTTTTGTCAATGCATGATTTCCTGGTACATCAATTATATTGATGCACACATCAGAGCTACAAAAATGTTAGAGTCGGAATAAAGCGCGTTCCTACGACTGATCGGAGGAAAATTTCATTTCAAAAGACTACCCGACGGAAGCCTTGATAAAAGCATGGTTTTGTGCACACTGAAAAGCAAGCAAAATTAGATGCATTACAGAAAGCGGACTTTGTGGCTCTTACTGGGGATCATTGGACTTCCGTGACCATTAGTAATTCTAATTACATCTAATTACAAAATGTTCAATGATCACACTGTTTTAGCCTAATGTACAAAATAATTTTGGCTAAGGTTACTCAGAGTTTGAAGATTAAGCTGGTCAAATTACCTTTTATGTTTCTGACTTATTTTTTTAAGAAGAAAAACTGCACTTTATGTTGAAATTTTGGTTATTATTATTTAAAGACATTTTGAAAATGTCCTTAAAGTGTACTTAAAGTACTTAAAATACCACTTTATTTTTAAGTCTGCCCAATTTTAGCCAGGGATGATATTTTTGTTTCTGTTTTGAATTGAAATGCAGTTTAAAAGCATTTTTTTTTCAGAAATTAAAAGAGCTTGAGTTTATAATATTCATGTCCATGTCTATTATTTGATTCTGTCGCCCACTAAAACCCTTTTACTGTAAATTAAAAAAAAAAAATTTGCAATTTGGGTCAAATTTTCATGTGTGATTACATACGATTAATCAAGATTAATTATTACACAGCCTCTAATTAATTAGATTAATTTTTTTAATCGAGTCCCACCCCTAATAAATATATGTAGATATATATATATGTAGATTTGTATATACTGTATATGTGTATATACAGTATATATGTAGATATGTATATGTATATATATGTATATATATATGTGTATGTATATATATATATATATATATGTGTATATATGTCTATATTTGTATATGTGTATATATATATATATATATATGCCAGCAACACTCATGACAATGACAACACAATTACAATGACAATCATGTTACGTTATTTTCAAAATGTTTCCTTTTCTTTTTCATTACTTCTTTATATATACTTAGATATATATATATATATATATATATATATATAGAGATATATCTATAATAATAAAAGGCAAAGCCCTCACTGACTGACTGACTGACTGACTGACTCATCACTAATTCTCCAACTTCCCATGTAGGTAGAAAGCTGAAATTTGGCAGGCTCATTTCTTACAGCTTACTTACAAAAGTTAAGCAGGTTTCATTTCGAAATTCTACACGTAACGGTCGTAACGGTCATAACGGTCGATAACAGTCGACAACGTCCGCCATGTTGAACTTTCTTATTTATGGCCCCATCTTCTTGAAATTTGGTAGGCGGCTTCCCTGCGCTAACCGAAACCGATGTATGTACTTATTTCGATGGTATGATGCCACTGTCGGCCGCCATATTGAATTTTCCAAATGTCACTAATTCTCCAACTTCCCGTGTAGGTAGAAGGCTGAAATTTAGTAGGCCCATTCCTTACAGCTTACTTACAAAAGTTAAGCAGGTTTCATTTCGAAATTCTACGCGTAACGGTCATAACGATCAACAACGTCCGCCATATTGAACTTTCTTATTCATGGCCCCATCTTCACGAAATTTGGTAGGCAGCTTCCCTGCGCTAACCGAAACCAATGTACATACTTATTTCAGTGGTATGATGCCACTGTCAGCCGCCATATTGAACTTTCAAACGTCACTAATTCTCAAACTTCCCGTGTAGGTAGAAGGCTGAAATTTGGCAGGCCCATTCCTTACAGCTTACTTACGAAAGTTAAGCAGGTTTCATTTCGAAATTCTACACATAACGGTCATAACGGTCAACAACGTCCGCCATGTTGAACTTTCTTATTTATGTCCCCATCTTCTCGAAATTTGGTAGGCGGCTTCCATGCACTAACCGAAACCAATGTACATACTTATTTCGGTGGTATGATGCCACTGTCGGCCGCCATATTGAACTTTTCAACAGTCTTTGTTACTTATGGGCCCATCTTCAAGAAATTTGGTACACGGGTTCCCAACGCTAACTGAATCCTACTTACGTACATATATACGTCCATAGCCTGCAGCTTGGTCACCATGTGAGGTGGCATTGGGTCCCCCATCCCAACGCCTCCCACGTTGTTGGCTGCCTGCCTATATAAGGCCGTCCGTCGCTCCAGTCTCTACATTCCCTTCCTTGCTTCGCCACGGGATTCACGTCTCCCTGCTGATAACTACAGCCTTTTTGTTTAATCCACGGCTTCTCCGCTGTTTTATTGTTTGTTTATTACAATTATAGTTATTGTATAGGTATTTTACACTTACTTTACATTACTCAGGTACCCATTTCCTTCATCATTCCAACCCCCATTACCATGTCTATCGAGGTAATCACCATCGATCAAAGAACTGTCACTTACCGAGTGGTTTCTATGCCCGGAGATGGCACCTACCTTTTCCATTCTTTGTGTTACATATTGCACGGCCATATCAGGCTCACTCTTGATATCCGGAGGAACATTGTGTATGTATTGAATGACTGGGACAGGTTCAAGGTGTGGACTGATGACGGTACAGGAGATAATTATACTACACAGGAGCACTAGAAGAGTGAAATGCTTAAGCCCTTCACCTATTGTTCTGCATGTGAGTTGATGGCTGCCGCTGAATTGTTCGGTTGGTGCTTTCAAGTGTACCGAAATGGCCAAATATTTTACACCTTTCGACAACCGCCAATGCCTCTTAAACATCTTACATTCACAGGTGACGATTTCAGTAGTGGACACTTTGATGTTTATGAATGTTTAAACTCTCAAAAGCTGGATGTGAAGTTATCGATGAAACCGGTTGTAAGCTTACAACGCTTGACAGATGCCGAATGTCACTTCAACACAAGTCCTGCAAATACTGTCGTAATTGAAACAAACCATGAACCTCAAACTGATTATGACAGCAGGAATCCAAGCTGTGAGATTTGAGACAAGATTACTGTTCACATGGCCAACTGTAAGTTACATGCTCAAGAGTAAGCTCAGCGCACAGCTTGGTCATGTTACAACCGGAGGGCCGAACTGACAACATGGTATACAAAGAGATCCTTAACAAATAATTATTGGCATATTTTCCCTCAGTTTAAAAAGGTTAAATTTTCTTCTTAATAAAAATTTTAATGCAGTACTTCGCCGCTGCGAAGCGCGGGTATTTTGCTAGTATATAGATATGACAACAACACTCATATCAATGACAAAACAATTACATTAACAATCATGTTACATTATTTTTAAAATTTTTCCTTTTCTTTTTCATAACTTCTTTAACACACTATAAGAAAGTCTAGAGGAGACCATTACCATTTTTTTCCTGGATTACAGCAGGAACTTGAATAGGCTATAGCTTTCCCGTGCCCCTGCTCTGGGTTTCAACAAAAATGAAATGATGGATGATGACAGTGAGCCAGGAGATTCTTACAATTCAACAGGTGACAACTGTCCACCAGATTCACCAGAACATCACAACAGTGATGATAGTGATAGTGAGCCAGGGCTCCATGTTGATGGAAGGAAGGCAATACTAGAGCACTGTATTTGATTTTGTTTAGCAGGCTACTGGAATAGTTGCCAAAAGCAAACTGTATATAATGTAATTTACTCACACTGTCAAAAAGAGTATAATACAGTCCCACAGCAAAGAATACTTTAGAAACATGAAGTTACCTACAAAACTGAATCTAAACGTAGTTAGCCAGCAGGAGACAAAGAGTACAGATAAGAGGAGAATGCTCCACATGCAGTGAGGTCTTCAGTAAAGTCCCTCGGGGGCTGTTTTTGGATCACTTGCACGATACCAAAAATGTAAAAGATATCAGATATTGAGGAGGCAGTAAAAACAATTCCCAAAGACATAGACAATCTTTAGAGCTGCTGGGTAAACATTTGGAAAGGACTGTTACACAGAGAAAAGTGCTACATGTGGGCAAAATAGAAGATATTTATAAATGCAAGATGGGAATCACTGACTTAGAAGAAGCAACCTCTGAAAAGGATTTAGAGGTTTATGCTGACACAACTTTTCCATCACCTAATCAATGTGCAGAAGTGATTAAAAAAAGACAAAATAATGTTAGGTTATATTATAAAAACTGCTGACTATAAACCAAAGAGTGCTATGTTCATACAATATAATGCACTAGCGAGACTACATCTTGGGTATTGCGAGTTGTTCTGGTCATCATGCCACAAAAAAGACCAAGAAACTGAGCAAAGGAATGCAACCAAGTGCCTCCCCAGAATTAAGGACTTGTCCTACTATGACAGAATTAAATCTGCTTAGTCTCAAGCAGAGAAGATAGTATGGCAGGGGATCTAGTCCATGTCTTCAAGACCCTCAAAAGCATTGATAAAGCAAATCTGGTAGAATCTTTCATCTTAATGGTGAATCTTGTGCTTGAGAACACCAGTCATCTTCCTGATTTCCACTGAAGCCAGGAAACACTTCTTTATACAGAGTTGTGGAAACTGGAACAAAATACTAGATCATGTACATGAAGCAGAACCCTTGAAAACCTTCATGTAGCATTTGAATGAGACATTGGGAGAGCTTGATGGACTAAGTGGTCTCCTCTCGCTTGTCAACCTTCTGATGTTCTTGTACGTTGCATCAGTTCTGCAGCATGCTTGTTAGCAGTTGTGACAGAGCACAGTAGTTTAATCATCATGGTCGGGCAACCCGGGAACACAGCAGGCAGGCTTTTTTGATGACTTACCAGTGGTCTTTTACTCTGGCTCAGGTCTCTTTTACACAGAGAGTTGACTGTGCATGGCCTTTGTCCTCCACATCAGTTAAGACATTGTTGAAGGTGTTGCCCAATCTGGTCCTCGGTCCATAAAAGTGCACCCGACAGATTTGTGTTTGGCTAGTTGAATGTCCTTCTGCACAGAATGTTGCACTGGTGCAAATTTGCAGCATTTTATGAAGGCACACAAGTTATTACTACAGCTTTGTTATTCAGAAAATGTTGTCTTTGTTCCATTAGTATGTATTCATGTTCTTTTTTGTGTATTTAATCTGTTCAACTTTGAAATGATTTCCATTGCTGAACTTCTTAACTTTAAAGGAACCACATACAAGCTTTAATATTTTACAACTGCATACATTTACACATCACTGGGATGTTTGGGCCTTTCTAAAAGACATAACACCAGTTTAACTGGATCAAAAATGGCTTTGTCCTGTCACCAATTGAAATTTCTCAAAATAAGAACATTGGTATACTTTTCCTTTATGGTTTATCTGATACGAGTTAAAAAATTCTAAATTATTTGAAAAGCTTTCATAAGAATGACTTATTACCTTTGGTTTATTTTGCGACAAGAATAAATACATTTGGAATACTTTGTTTTTTTGCCGAGTTCTATTTACACTTAACTTTCAAGTTTGTTTTAAGGTGTATTTGTTACAGTCTTATGTGTATAATTTATTGTGTTGCAAGAAACAGCATCATGCATGTGTTAATAAAACCTTCCAAAATTGTAACCAATGCAATTTTTATTTTACTGTGTTGATTTTTTATTGCTGGTGTATTCCACGATTTCTCTCTTCATGAAGCCCAGAATGACTATCATCGTTAAGCCAGGGCAGCGAGACAGCAGACTGTAATTTGTGCATTTGTCTCCTTATTAAATGTGACGATATGCACGTTAGTCAGACACTCAAGCAAGAACCTCGCACAACTGTGTACCTGTGACATTATAGCTACTGATCCTTGTATCAGAAGACTAGGGTGCTGAGTTTTTAATGATTTTAGGTTACAGTTTAGAAATCATCTCGGCATAATTAATGAATCACAACTTACCCACAGTTTTTTTTCCACGTTGGTTGTGTGCGTTTCTTTTGAGAGATGTGATGGTGTTGTGTCTTTTTAAATTCACACTTTTCAAACCCTTTACCTTTTCTAATGTATTTAAGGAAATAGTAAAAAATGATTAATAGTTGATTAACTTCCATTTGTCAGACATGCAATCTCGTTTTCATTTTGTGAGCAGGCTGCCTTCTAAAGTGCCACGGGCTCGCTTATAAAACGATGGGATTTCAAGCGTACGCCAAAAAAACAGGAAAACTCGTAAGCCAAAAAAAATCTGATTTATAAAACCTGGCGTGTGCACATTTCTACACAAATTACCATTCGTAAATCACAATCATTTGCCAATGTGTGTTCGGACGTACAAGCTCCTCAAACCCCCCCACCATGGACCATGCTTATTAACATCATGCATATACACTCACGGTGCTGCAAACCCTCATTGGCTGCAAAGTGCAGCCACATGACATATCCCGTGGTGCGAAATAGAAGTTCTCGTCTCTAAACTTGAGGCATGCAAAGAAGCTTGTATTTGATGGCCTATGTGCGGGTGTCAGTAACAAGAGCAAATATGCTGAAAGGCAACGTGTTACTGCTGCTGTACTTGACCTGAGCTCCAGCCTCACCGTGCCTAAAATAAAAAAGGTCCGATCTCTGGCGATGAAGCGGAACGGGAGGAGTGAAAAACACATCTACGCTCTCCGATTTCGATCTGCGAATGACATTTGAAATTGGAGATGCCTTTCTATGCCAGAGCAGCCCCGATTATTGTCAGTCTCATCGTGGCATCACTGATGACTTGCATGTTAATTGAATGTAACTGCTTACTGTTAATAAAAGCGGGTGTCTTTATTGCAATAAGAGTATATTAGTGTTCCAGCTTCGTTAGAAAAACGGACACAGGTGTAAATTGTCTTTTATGTTGGTAACATGTAATGTGTGTATATACACCCACACTACATGAAAAGTGGATGTAACACTTCGTTGGTGATATCAATTATCCGTGCCGGATTAAGGTGGGTGCTAATGATGCTGCAGCATTAGGCCCATATGAAAGCAGACGAGAATTTTCCGGAAGCTGAACAGTTTTCCTTTGCAATATTAACCTCAAAATAATGCTTTGAATGAAATTTGGAGTCCGACTTTCGGACGCCTAGACATAACATTACTTATTATACAGTTCCTATTGTTCTTTGCACTATGACGTAACTATAACGTAGTTGTCTTTATTGTTAACCGAAGATTTCAAGTTAATGCTATCAATTTTACGTTAAAGTGTTTACTTAGTAATTTAGCTGCGTTTTTTGCAATATCTTGGGGATTCTTGCCAATTTATTATTGTTTGGTAAGTGCCACGAGGTAAATGCTTCACCTTTAAAGTTAGTTGTACAGTAAATATCGATGGCTATTTAAATGGTTATCTGTAAAGGTAAAACTAAAAGCCGGCCCGGCGTGGATGTTTAGAATTTTTAAAATCCTCGACAGGATTCTGGTCTACAGTATTATGAAATCTAAATCGTGGACAAATTTTTACCCTGAAAAGCCTGAACTGACTCACTTTGACCCAATGTCTCTTCAAATTCATTTTTTCTTACTGAGTTTTCTAAGAGAATCGCGAAATTTTGTGTATTTCATTGTTAGGTTTTCTGCATTAAGTGCACTTTTCAGATATTGCTATTGAATGTTGATGTTACATAGTTTGATGTTAATCTTGAGTTGTTACGATACTACGTCATTATTATTATTCATATTCAATAAAGGCCGTCTGGTTGCGTCGCAAGCAATTAAGGCTCCTTGGTCGGTCTGAGTGCGCATATACGGTGAGTGTCGAATGCACATGCACTAATGCCGAGAAAAAATAGACCTTTTTTGCGCTGCAGCATCAGGCCTAATTTCGTCTTAATCCGGCCCTGTCAATTATATCATTATATGCAAGTCATCATTTAGCTGATTTGGCTGCATTGTCCTTCCTTAATAAGGGTGTCGTCACTTCTTTGTTTCTCAGAAATGTTCTGTACACGTGGGTCAGAGTTGCCCTAAATATACGCACGTTCCTCTGTCAACTTTTTCTTTTATTAAAGTCCAGCGTTTGCATGACAAGTTGCGCATGCAAATCTCCGGGTTCTTTTTATGCATATGTAAGCATTATAAATAAGGCCCGGATTACTTCCCTTTGTTGCTTTTTTTTTTTTTACAAAAGTTTTTTGTAATATAAAATTTAACAATAACAAAACAAATTAAGCGTTAAGATTCATTTGAATTCGACTGTAATCTATAGTCAAATGAGAACAGTATGGTAGTATAATGTTCTGCATTAGTACAGGTAAAGACCACCTGCCCCTTTTAACACCAAACATCTCTGCTATTGAAATTAGCTGAAGAATCTTTGAATTAGCCAGGAAAAAATCACACAAATGTCAATACTTTGAATACGAAAACATGAACCTTCTGTTATTTAAGCAAATCCCACCGTTGAACATTTAAATTAAGTGCCTAGCAAAATGTTCCCTGACAGAACATTTAAAGCATTTATGTAAACCATGTTGACCCTTATTTCTCTTTTTAAAGCATACATGGAACTTCTCAGGTCCATTCCTTTGTTCTTTTATGGTCTTCACTCCAACGTCAGGCCTTTCCATGCTACAGTCCATTCTTCTTTCATTTATTACCTTAAGGTAAGGTTCACTCTTCTCATTAGGGCTTTCTTTTAGTATAGGTGAGACCTTTGGTTGAATGAGGAAGGTATACACTTGCCCAAAAAAAAGAGTCTTTCAGAATTCAGGTTCACAAAGAACCTATAAAAAGGTTTCAGGAAGATGCAATTTACTTTTAACCATTTTAAAACTTATTCTAAACTAAAATTGCTAACAAACATCAAATGATTATGTGCAAAAGAACCAGCAAAATTAAATGAGAAGATGAAATGAAGAAAAATAAATAAAACCCAATTTATTACAGTATACACTTAATGTACTTTTCAGAACTGTTTATATTGGCTTGCGATTCCTTCATTTTCTTTGTACAGTATGAGGTAATTAGACAGACTCTAATTTACTCAACTTATAATTTAATAAACTGTATTCATTTATGCCATTATATTTTCTATAGTTGACTGAGCGCTTACTCCTGTGGCCTGTTTCATTTCTTAAATGTATTCTAAATAAGACAAAAGAAAAACATGAGTAACGGAAAGCTACCATATTAAATATTCCAGATTTTTCCAATTCCAAATGTGCAGATGGTGGTGAAGATAACATTCAACTGATTTAAAGTGAACTTATTGTAAATACTAACAATTAGTACTATTAATTAATACATGCATACAGTCATGACCAAAAATTGAGAATGACACAAATATTAATTTTCACAAAGTTTGCTGCTTCAGTTCTTATAATGGCAATTTATATATACTCCAGAATGTTATGAAGAGTGATCAGATGAATTGCAATTAATTGCAAAGTTCCTTTTTGCCATGAAAATTAAATTAATACCAAAAAACCTATTTCTACTGCTGTTGTGAATATGGCTTCTGGGCTCCCAAAAAAGTCAGCAGGCGCCAGGACCGTCTCCTAAAGTTGATTCAGCAGCAGGATTGGGGCACCACCAGTGCAGAGTTTGCTCAGGAATGGCAGCAGGCAGGTGTGAGTGCATCTGCACGCACAGTGAGGCGAAGACTTTTGGAGGATGGCCTGGTGTCAAGAAGGGCAGCAAAGAAGTCACTTCTCTCTAAGAAAAACATCAGGGACAGACTGATACTGTGCAAAAGGTACAGGGATTGGACTGCAGAGGACTGGGGTAAAGTAATCCCTGATGAATCCCCTTTCCGATTGTTTGGGGCATCCAGAAAACAGATTGTCCGGAGAAGAAAAGGTGAATGCTACCATCAGTCCTGTGTCATGCCAAATGTGAAGCATCCTGCAACCATTCATGTGTGGGGTTGTTTCTCAGCCAAGGGAGTGGGCTTGCTTGCTCATTCACAATTTTGCCTAAGAACACAGCCATGAATAAAGAATGGTACCAAAACATCCTTCGAGAGTAACATCTCCCAACCATCCAAGAACAGATTGGTGATGAATTATGCCTTTTCTAGCATGATGGAGCAATGTGCCATAAGGCAAGAGTGATAATTAAGTGGCTCGGGGAACAAAACATTGAAATTCTGGGTCCATAGCTAGGAAACTCCACAGACCTTAATCCCATTGAGAACTTGTGCTCAATTCTCAAGAGTCGGGTGGACAAACAAAAACCTACAAATTCTGACAAACCTCAAGCATTGATTATGCAAGAATTGGCTGCCATCAGTCAGGATTTGGACCAAAAGTTGACAGCATGCCAGGGCGATTGGCAGAGGTCTTGGAAAAAGAAGGGACAACACTGCAAATATTGACTCTTTGCATAAACCTAATGTAATTGTCAATAAAACCCTTTGAAACTTATGAAATGCTTGTAATTATACTTTAGTGTACCATGGAAACATCTGACAAAAAGATCTAAAAACGATGAAGCAGTAAACTTAATGAAAACCAATTATTTGTGTCATCCTTTTTTAATCTGAACTCTAAGCAGTTTGATCACTTTTGACTGCAGAAGGTCCTTCAAAGCTGTCGCTGGCCATTTGCTAGTCACTATGACTGGCACCTTTGATCAGCCTCCGTGATCTAGGGTCTTAGTGGTACAACAGCTTAACTGGCAGTCATACAAAAGGATAACCAAGTCCTTTGCAATTGTTTTCATAAAATATTCCTTTCCACCATTTTGATATGCAATTCATGTCAAAGTCCCCTCCTCCCATTTAAATCACTATAGTTCAGCACTGTTGGACAATTTGTAGGAGTTTGAATGCAACTGGAATAATCTGCCTAACTAAGAGCTTGGAGCACACAAAGGTGTTGGCTCTCATGTTGTTATTCTCAGCTCCTTAGTCTTCTGTGTTTCCATGACTTATTCAAATACCAATTTTACACCAGTGCTGTACAGTAACAAAGTAGACATACTTCCTTAGCATACCCGTGTATGTTTTGAGAAATTCATCACATTTTCAAATACAAATGGCTAATTTTACTTAGATATATTTAGCAAGGTACACTTAGTACAGTATTAAACATGAATACAAATGAGCTACACAAATATGCACAGTTTTACTAAGCCAGTTACAGTATAATGCAGATTTATTCCACACTTTCGGAATTTCTACGTATACAAACAATCTTGGGTGATTTTCAAATGTGCACTGCTGGCGCTAACACCCATTCATCTATGCAGTCATTCCAAGCACACCTTGCTGCACCCTGCCAAGTGAGGGGGAGGGTCAGATATTGCTAGCACCTAATCCCAGACACAAGTTATTTCCACAGCCAGCATGCCAAACGGAGAGGGGCTGACCCCGCAGGCTACAGGACGCTTCACCTGTGCGTTCATGTGCTGTGGTTCACTCACCTTATCACCTTGTGTGTTGCACACATGTCTTCCCCCATTATTCTGTGCATCATGGCTCCAAAACCGATCATGAACTGGCTGGAAAGGCCCAAGCAAAACCAAAATGTCATCAATTGAATATAAAACAAGAAACAATAACGTCTAAGCAAAGCAATTTGTTAAACATTTTATTATTTAAGGGAGAGCAATGTTTATTAGGGATTGTTTTGATGTCTGTTATTAACAGACAAATTCTGTCAATTTCCTGTAGGTGGGTGTTATTGGAACAAAAATGGGAGTAATTTTTATGGCTAAAGAAAGCTTAAAAATGTTTTCCATTTACATTAATTGTAATTAGGGGTTTATGTGACAGACAAATATTCACTTTGCAAAGGGGTGTTCACAAAGTCTGACGTCTGTACAGCTCTATTAGGGTCCTCCCCAATGAATTAGGATACAATCATTTAGAATGTTGAATGTCCCTGCATTAAATTGCAATTACTTAGCTCAGATTATGCGTAGTATGTGTCACACAAAAGAGAAAGGTATCTTTTCTCCTTTTTTTAATTTTTACTCAAGTATGGCAGTCAGGTACTTTATACAATATAAAACTACACATTAGAGTCTGGAAATTAGGCAGAATAAATAATAATATATTTACACATGACAATAATAATAACCCTCTAAACCTGTAAAAGAAGTCTATTGAAAGAAAAAGATGTCTCCAAACTTGGTTAATGCTGAGGACAGTCTGCAAGAGGTATAAAAGATCAACACAGAAGTTCAATGTACTTAAAATACAGAGCAGAAAAAGACTGAAGGACCCAGAAAAAATCTTACAAAAGTAGAGCCTTAGTTGAATCATCCTATATCTTGTTATACCTGAGCAAATTTTGGATTACCTTTACATGGGGTGTCAAGCACTTTTACAACCATACACTTCAGGTTTTCATTTGAAAATAACGATCACCTAAGTATCTCAATAAAATGTTCTCACATTGAAGTTGTAGCATAATTCTTCCATAAACATATTCATTTTGAAAACTCTCAGAAGCCTGTTTTGTCAACATCAGGCTTAAGGCCGGTGCCAACCTAAATTGGATTGCACAGCAAACTCTCTTACAATGTGCGATTTCATTTTGCAAGTCAACCTAATGCACTGATCTATGGGACCGGAGAGCGAAAGCAGAATATCTGAAGACAAACCATACAGATAAGACAAGAAAGTACAGGGTTACGCAGGAAAACGGGAATTTTTGGAATTAGGTGTTGGCGACCTTGGGGCGTCAGCAGTTGTTTGGGACCAATGCGACCTCGTTTAGAACCCCTTGCCATTAGTAATAACGAAGCAGTGGAGTGATGCGCAACAAACATTCGCTGTGAAACCCTTTTATAAGAATGGTGACAGTGCGACTGCTGCATAATGAGAATTTTGGCGTCATTACCATACCATGGACTCTGAGATCCCCAGATCTCAGTGTGTGTGATTTTTTTCTGTGGGGACATCTTAAAAGCCAAGTGTACTGCACACATCCTGCAACCATTGCTGAAGACAGACGGAGGATTGAAGAGGAAATCGTTGGCACTCCTCTCGACATGTTACGTCGAGCAATGCAGATTTCCACAACAGGTTGTCAGAATGTGTACAGAGAAATGGACAACACCTTCATGAGGTTTTCTTCAAAACATAAAATGAATATTGATTACAATCATTAATTGCATATCATGTACTTTTCATCATTAAATGTATTTTGTAATGTGTTTATTTGTGCATTGAATGTCAATTGAACATTTCCTTGCATTACCCTGTACAACTTCTGAACAGAAATGGGCCAAGCTTGGATTCTAACCCATCCTTGTGTGAAGCAGCTGTGCTATTATGCCATTTATTGCAACAAAACCAAAAAAAAGATACCTCTCTTCCATTACAGACCATAATATAACAAATGTTCAAAATATTCAGTGAAGTACAGAAATAACACCTATACAGTTTGGTCTGTTTACATTTGACTATCTCAAGCTCATCCATAGTATATTCATAGGCATCCGCTTAATACGAGTTTTGGTTTATGAGTTCTAATAATAAACAAACTCCATAGATATAATCTATTAAAAAGAGAAACACATTGCAAAATGTAAAAACAAAACAAGTAAACCTAGAATTTTATCCTGCTTTTTTATTTTTAAACTGACTAGGAGTCTTTAAAATTTCCACATAATTATTTAATAATAACAAAAATGCTGTCCTTTCTAAAGTTTAAGTGACAAGACAGGTGAAAAAATGTAAACCTAGCTGTTCCAGTTCTTGTGTCATCACTGCAATTTACCAAAACAAGGATGATCCTTTCAGCTTAATGCTGATACTATGCTAATAATGATGCTGTTGTAGCCCGATTTCTCTTATCAATGGAAAGAATAAGCCTCCGTGTTCACCAGCTTCCTCAGCATAGGCTCCTGAAGCAGACCACTGCACACCTGTAATTTTCTCATGCAATACCGATGGTCAGAAAAAATTCCAAAAATGCACACTTTACCTGGTCACTGTTAAGCCGAGAAATATCATAAAATAATGCAATGCCATTCAAATCTTACAACCCGAGGTCAGAAGTTTGATGTTCTTGACAACTTCAACACTTCAAAAATATTCATACTTACAACTGTGAGGATTTACACTTATGACTTTTCAGATTCTTTAAGTAACTGAAGTTCTTGCCACATTTTGCACAGTGATATGGCTTCTCTCCTGTGTGATTACGCATGTGACCTTTCAGACTGTCAGACTGTTTGAATCTCTTCCCACACTCTGCACAATGGTAGGGTTTCTCGCCTGTATGGATCCTTTGGTGCTTCTTAAGCGTACCTAACCGACTAAAACTCTTCCCACATTCAGTACATTTATATGGCTTCTCACCAGTATGGATTCGCAGGTGGTTTCGAAGTCCATCTGAATGCCTGAAGGTTTTCCTGCATTCATTACACTGGTAGGGTTTCTCCCCAGTATGAATTCGCTGGTGCTCTTTGAGGTTCCCAAGGCCACTGAACCTTTTTCCACATTCTGAACAGTGATACGGCTTTTCTCCAGTATGGAAACGTTGATGAGTTTTAAAACTATTTAAATGTTTAAAACTTTTTTCACATGTAGTACAATGATACGGTTTTTCTCCTGTGTGAATTCGCTGGTGGTTCTTGAGGCTGTCTAATCGACTGAAGCTCTTCCCACATTCTGGGCAACACAAGTATGGGATATTTCCCATATGGACTTGTTGATGTTTCTTAAGAAATGCTAAACGACTGAAACTCTTTCCACATTCCTTACAATCATACAGTTTCTCTCCTACCTTAACTCTCTGTTTATTGTACCCAGATTCAAGTTCAGAAACATCTTCTTTAATAATAACTGAGCCCAGTTCATTAACATCATTGGCAAAAGTAGCATAATCAAATTCAGGGGGCTCCTCTTTAATCTGGACAATGTCCAAATCACTCAAGTCCTCTTTCACGTAGAGAGACTCCATGGTCATGACTGCTTGTGTCTTGAACTTTATTCTGTAAAACAGAAGACAAACTGCTGAAAGAGACGGTTTTGGATTTAAAAATCCATTTTAACTACTGTATTATAAAATGTTTGTTTTTCTCAAGTGATTGCAATGAGAGCTACCTTTTAGCCATGTCTGCTGAAAAGCAAAATTTTGATCACCAAGTAACCTAAGACGACTCAAACTTATTCCTTCTCCTTACGTCAAATGGTTTCTGCATAGTGCTCAACTAATGATTTAAAATAAAGCATTAATCTACAAAAGGAAAATAAAAAAAAATAAAAAATAACTTATCCTTTTACAAAGTTTTTTTTGTTACGGAGAGTTACATCAAATTTACTCTTTTGACAGTCGCAAATTTAACCTATATGTCTTTGGGATGTGAGAAAAAACTGTAAAACAAAGAAGAAACAAAAAGATTATAAAAGCAAAAAAATTAACATGAAATACAAAAAAAAATCATCAACACAATAAAGATCTAACCATTAGTTGACTAGAACACTAGTTGACATGTGGTATTGTAACAACAAACAAGCAAACATAAAGTACTTCATCTCTGATTTACTTAATATGTCACACATTTTCCATTTATGTAAAATATCTGAAATTGTCAAAATAATTGATCCATCCATTCAACCGAATGAAAGACATTTGGCAAAAATGTGTGGACTGGCAGCAATTACCAATGATACACAAACAAGAACAAAAGAAATGCAGCTCAAGTCAAAAAGGCAAATTAACAAACATCACATAAAAATGACATTGCTTTCTCATAGCCCTGCATGAAAAGAAACATGAAGGATACAAAAAAAATATTTTAATTCAATAAAAAAACCCATTCCATTAATCAAATTTTAAATGCATTTCATAAACGGCTATCAAGCTTTAAAAAAAGAAATAAACTTACTAGTGGATCCATTAAGTCTTTCTTTCTCACACTTTTACATAGTACATTAGGTGGTCCATTAAATACTGAAATTTGGATGTAACTTCCCAAAACCACCAATTAAGAACAGAGATACAAAAGGTAAGCACTCTATATTTTTGAAATGGTGAAATTTGCAGGTAGCAGGAGTGTGTCTACATCTCTCATACACTTGGGGAAAATCTAAACAGTCTCATAGATGAAAATGGATCAATGTTCAAGTTAAATTCTACCCACCTCGGTTAGGTGACTAGAATCCACACATGGCTAACAGTAGATAAAATGGCTGAAAAAGGACTGTTGCCCCTGTTAAAAATGCTATTATTTTATGAATATTACTTAAATACTAAAGTTTGGAGAATATCTGTAATGCTAATAAAAAAGCTTAAACAAGCACCTTCAGGTGTAATACAACTTCCAAAGCATTTTTTCAATTTTGAGTCAAACAAGAAAATCTGAGTTTTTTTTTTGTCAATTTTAGCCTATACTGTATAAACTTTCCACAAACACCCATTGGTTCAAGGCAAGACTATGTTTCAGTCACAAATATTGCTCCAAAGAATAATTTAAAAAAAATTAAAGAATACGACAATTATTAATTTTGCATATTCTGACCAAAGAACAAACATTCAAATTTCTTTACTCTTATGTAATTTTATATAAAAAATAAACTTAGATTTTAAATATCCCAAAAGATTTTGCTCTCCATAAAAATATATCCTGTCAAAATTATACAAATTCAAATATGAAAATGCTGCATAACAAAACTTGGAAATATAAATAAAATGTGTTCTTTTCAGCAATAACAAATCAAATCATTCAGTTGTCTTTGCTCATATGTCATTTTAGAGCTGGATGCCTGGCATCTTTTTTTGGCAACAAGTTCGTTTATGTTTGGTGTGAGGTTCTGTGTTGTGGAGATTCTCAGGATGGACTGCAGGTGCTCATCAGTGAGGCGACTCCTGTGTGCTGTTTTGTTAGTCTTCATCACTGAGAAGAGCTTCTCACACAGATATGTGCTACCAAACATGCACAAGGTTCGAGCCGCATGTAGACGGAGCTGGAGCATTTCTGCGGGAATGGAGTGAATAAACTGTGCGGGCCCTGCAGTATCGTACTTTGCCTTCAGTGTGCCATTACACTGCAGCTCAATCACCTCCATCTGAATCTGCACAGGTGCAGTTTCCACATCGACGACAAATTGGTTGCGAAACAACTCAAAATTCTTTTTTTGTTCTTCTAAGTCACCAAAGCGCCGTGCGAACTCAGTGCGCTCAGTTTATCAGCAAAGTGCTTATTTGGGAACAGTGTTGTGCCGACTTGATTCAACATTACTTGGCAACAGGGAAAGTGGGGCAAGTTGCACTGGTGCATTTGTGTCTCCCATAAAAGCAGCTTCACTTGAAATCACTTTGTGATTGTGCACGGGTAAAAACGTCTGCTGAAGTGTCAGATTCTTCTTTAATTCTTCTGCTTTCTGTATCTTCTGCATTGCATTCAGGTCTTTCAGGTTATCGTGCTGTTTTGTCTCATAGTGCCATCTTAGATTAAATTCTGTAATTACAGCCACATTAGCTCCACAAATGAGACACACGGGTTTACCGGCAATGTCAGTAAACATATACTCAGCCTCCCATCGGTTTTTAAAGGCTCTATTTTCAGAATCAACTTTTCTCTTCAGCATCGTGTGGGCTAGCTTCGCAATAACTTGCAGCATCATAAGCTAGACTTGATTAACGCGGTAAGTGTTCGGCAAGGCAGCTGAAGCGCTGCATTATGGGATCTGTAGTTTATTGTGTTACCAGCGCTTCATATACACGGGCCATTAATAACAATAATACAGTATATAAAATGATCTCGCTGGCCGGATATAATTACACGCCGGGCCGGATGTGGCCTGCGGCCCTTGGGTTTGACACATATGGACTAAATAGAATTTGAAAAGATATATTTTTTTCGAATGTGATCGCACAATTCTGATCGAGTTGACGCGCACTACAGTACATCGAGCCCGCGTGCTATTGTGGTTTTGCCTGCATGCCTCAATAAGTCACCCTCCCCTCGCTCTTACTTTTTTACCGTTCATCTAATGAATACACTGAGTATGGCTTTACCAAAACAATCATTGATGGCGAATAAAGTATCCATTATTCAAGTATGTAGATCGGGGTATATATATATATAAATATATATATACACCCGCGTATCGCAGCGGAGAAGTAGTGTGTTAAAGAAGCTATGAAAAAGAAAAGGGAACATTTTAAAAATAACGTAACATGACTGTCAATATACAGTAATTGTTTTGTGAGTGTTACTGAGTGTTGCTGTCATCAAGGATTTGATTATCATTATTTCTTTCAATCAGGTTCGTATTTGTAGGAAGTGTTGTGTTCAAGTTACATTCTATGTTTGTCAATCGTTGTAAAGATGACAGGTTTCATTCATCGATTCGTTTCTTACTGCATCAATAAACAGCTCGTCTTCTTCTTTATCTGAGACCTGACACACTGCAC
>JANRMT010062790.1:3938121-3966676 GCA_026402145.1 Polypterus bichir lapradei | reverse complement strand
TGCATAGTCAAGCCCTTCATTATGGCTCCAAAACAATCTGCTACTGCTTCAGGGGCCGTGCCCAAGCGCAAGAAGAAGATGTTAACGATTGCCGAAAAGGTAAACGTTTTGGATTTGTTGAAGGCTACGATTCTTTTTATTTAAAAAGTAGGAAAGGAATATAAGATCTACGGCTGCAGCGTCCTTTTAACCAGGGTGCAAAACTAGTTGTAAGTGGATGTAATAAGACAGTAGTCTGGATGGAATCTGCTTTAGGGATTTGGATTGAAGACTGCCAGAAGAAGAACAATGGCAGTGCTACACAATTGCCTGAAGTGGCTCCTTTACAAGGGCTGTAACGCTCTCCTTTGTTGTGCAATAAAATTAAACTCATTGTTATCGGACAAGTCATCGTGTCATTGTTGGTGAGTAACCATAATTAATTTTCTTCTTACAGTGCTTAGTACATGTATGTACGTTTAGTGTCACTGTACACACATTTACTGTATACTATTTTTCTTGCAATGTACGTATTTATTGCTGGTGACCTGTCTATCGTAATGGCTGTAACATATGTGATATCGGAGACACTCAATATCTTTAAAATAATATTTAGGTTTTACTGTATATAAACAGTGTGTGTTTATATACATAATTTCAATGAATCTTACCTAATATCTAAGAGAATACAAAGAGATTATGCTGTATAACGCTGCGGGGAATATTTATAAACAGTGCGGGAGAGTTTATAAGGGCTTAAAATATATAAAAATAACCATACAAACATATGGTTTCTACTTCGCGGATTTTCACCAATCGCAGGGGGGTCTGGAACGCAACCCCCGCAATGGAGGAGGGATTACTGTACAGTATATTTACAGAAAACAGAACTAATCATTCCCAAACAGCCCACTAACAAGCAATTTAACTAAATTCATGCACATTAATCAAATTAATGCAGAAATTGAATATGCTAAATTAATAATCTCATATTATAAACTAGTAGTCCTAATCTTGACAGTTTTTCTGGGTGGTAGAGAGGTTTACTTTAATCTGTATTCTTTTCTGGAACAGCACAGTGAATTCACATTGGCAAGATAACATGCTATGACTTCAGAAGCAGTGCACATAACTCTGTCAGATTTTTCTGATACAACTCTATACAGTGATGGAGAAAATCAAAGTATTTTCAATTACAGACCTATAATAGAATATGTCTTATTTTCACATCACACTACAAACTTATTTAACTTTCTCAGAAAGAACAGCCTGTAGGGAATTTCAATGGGTTGTCTTCTCATGTCAGAATGTCGAGACTGTTGGTCCTTAGGAACTTACATTTTCCACCATCTCTAAAGTCTTGCCATTGATCTACAGTAATTTTGCATGTGTTTTTTTTTGTGACATTTGGTTCAGATTATTTAAACTACAACATTTTGCAAGGTTGCCTATCTTGTTCTTGTACTGTTTATTATCCAAGTACTGTATGTTTATAAATTCTATAAGAATTGTGTCATCAAAGAAGTCAACCGTTTTTTAAAGATTTTGAAAGCAAAATGCAATTCTTCATGTACAACAAATAAAGGAATGGTGATAAGACACAATACTGCATGGTACCTGTACCTGGCTTAGAGATCCTGCCAGTCAGGAAAAGAAAACAACACAATGTCAACTTGATACTTAATGCTTGTTAAAAAAAGTCAAAAGTTCGAACATATATATCTTCCAAAGTTTAAAACCATAAACATGTAGAATATGCAAGGATGATTTATCACTCTATGGTAGCACAATCTGTATGATAGAGCATATAAAAAGGAAACATCCTGGTGTAGTAGAAGAAAAAACCCACAGCACTATACGTAGAGTAACTTTTTTTCTTAAATATTAAGCTTTTCAAAAAATCTCAGGAACCATACTTGAACTGAAATGATTAACCAACTGCCATTCTGAGTTCACAAAAAGATTTCAAATGGCTCACATTAGGTCCACTAAATTTTGCACTTAATTTGAACTTTTTAATTTTTTTATTCAAAGAAACGTTTTTTAATTCAAGAGTGAATCACAATGTAGCAAGATATAAGAACACAAGAAATCTGAAAAACAAGGAAAGACCATTCAGTCTAAGAATGTTTAAGAAGATGTTAATAAATTTAAGTCTGAACTGTTTCAAAGTTTATTTT
The DNA here is from genome assembly GCA_026402145.1 of Polypterus bichir lapradei. Lineage (NCBI taxonomy): Eukaryota > Metazoa > Chordata > Cladistia > Polypteriformes > Polypteridae > Polypterus > Polypterus bichir. The sequence goes on along the minus strand of JANRMT010062790.1, from coordinate 3,964,517 downwards.
TACTGGTGTTGAAAAGTATCTACTTCTTCTTTAAAAGCCCATGTTTTACTTTACCCAGCATTTCTAGCTATCTGTTGAACAAGGGTGTGATTTTACTGTATACACAAAGTATAATCTGTGAGGGATGTATAGACTCAACTAAAAATATTTAAATAGTCACTGTGTTAGTCATCTGATTAATGTCACAGCAGCCCTTTTTAAAAATGTTCCTATCCGTGTTGTTTTTTTCCATGTCAGAGGTTTGGCAACTTACAATACTAGAGAATGGACAGTGGACTCTAAGTCTCTGGTCAATGGTTAGGAACAAGGAATACTACGTAATGATTCAACTGGACAAGAGGGATCAAGCATGAGTCTGGTTAATCTCAGAACATAGTACATTAATAATGATCCAGTTTTCCTTGCCTCAAGTTATAGCTCCTGTCTGCCATGGTTATAAAGATCTCAGGTTAGATCTTTATATTTTGAGTGATAAAAGACTACAAGAGCATATTATTGCATACCTTCTAGCAATTTTTAATAGCAATAAACATTACTGCATGTCCACATCATCTACTGTGGTAGTTCTCAAAATGTGGGATACAAACTAGCACTCATCATACCTGAGCACAGTGACAGTTAAATACATTAGTTCATTATATACTTGCACAATTTAAAAACCTAAGTACTGTTTGCTCACATAAATCCTAGCTTACTAATGAACACCTTATTTGTAATACTTCACAGGCATTTTGATTTGTTTTAGTTTTACTTCTATAAATGCTATCCATGTGGCACTCTATGTACATAGCTGTAAAATACAAGTGTTGCAAAAATATATTCATTACTCATATACTGTTATCTAATAATACCTCAACAAAGGCTTTTTTATCTTAAAACCAAATTACAAAGCATCACTCCAGAAAAAGTTCTAAGAAAAACACTGTAATCCAACAAGATAATAAAATTGTTAGCTCAAATTGGTTGAGGAAAAAAAAAAAAAAAGAAAACGTTGCCCATTTCTCTTTGCTTTTACTGACAGCCTTCATTTGTATAAGCTGGTACACCCCATTTTTCTGTGCAATCGCTGTCAAAACGTGGGAGGGCATAGGGGTTAGAATGTCCCACTCGCTAGAGCATTAATAATGACAAATATCAACAAATAAAGAAACACATGTTGGTTAATTTTTGTTTTTCCACAGCCTCACTGAATTTCAATCAAATCCATCCCAGCATTTCTGAGATTTTAGGGGTATTTTGTTTTCTATTGTATTTTTTTTTTTTTACCTCTTAATACTGATGCATCAGTATGTCGTTTCTTAGAAGATACCTACTGCCCTGCCAAATTTTAGTTTTTTAGCTAAACAGGAAATAATGTTTTTGTCAATGAGTGAGTCAGTCAACTTACATTACATATAAATGGTTACTTCATTTAAATTACAAATTTGTTTTGACAATATTCTAGTTGTATAGCTATATTAAAACAGGAGCTGGACGGCAGAAATTTTAACTAATGGTATAATTTTAATATCTGAAGATAACTGCACATTACGTAACAGTTTAGTAAATTAATACTAGGGGGCTCCCTCCTTGCTTCGCTCGCCAACCTCCAGGGGCAGGTGCTGGGCGCCTGCTATCTCAAAGCTGAGCGCCCCTCTGTTACAGAAAGTGACCGTATTTAGAGTTGGTATATAGGAGAGTATGTGGGACATAGAAGGAAGACTGGTCCTTAGTTATTATTGATAGAAGATCAGTTATTTGAATATTTCACTATAACTGTTGATTTATAATACCAATGAATGATAAAACGTAGTTAAAAGTAAAAAAGTAGAAGTAAAAAAGTAAAACGTAATAAAAGGTAAATAAAAAAATTACACTGCATTAACACCTTGTCAAAAACAATATTATGAATTACTTTATTCTCTAACTTGCATTCTATAAACGTTGATTTTTTGCATTTTCTATAGGCCCAATATTTTCAAGTGCGTCGACTTCAAAGTTTTCGATTGCAATCACTCTGCTAAAAACAGGAAGCAGCTAGAAAAAGCAGTTTGCATCACCTATGCTTTACTTTTTTGCAAACTGAAAAAAAAAAAGTCTTTTCTGGCGCATCACACCCAACCCACAATCTACTTCTGCCTGGTAAGTGGCTTAAGCCAGTTAAGACAAGCATTAATAACTTTCATAAAAAAAAAATCACTCATGCAGCATATTGGAACTGTGGTTAGCACGGCTGCCTCCTAGTTCCCATGTTGTAGAATCAAAATTCTGTGGGTGGTCATTATCTGGGTCGAATCTGCTCATTCTCTCTATCTGTATGTTTTCCTCGGGTACTCAAATAATTTTCACCCATTACCCCTAAAAACATTCAGGATATATAAAACGGGAACTCTAAATTGGCCTCAGTACGAGTATTAGCATGTGCAAGTGTTTTTCTTGAGAGGGAATGGTGTTTTTTCTTGCCTTGTGCCCATTGTTGCCACAAAAAGTAATGGTCCCACAGGAACACAAACTGGATTAAGTAGATCTGAGAACATATGTATGTATGCATGTACATAATTATCCATAAGCTGTGAGCTACATTAACTTAGCAACTGGCTATAACAGTCCATAGTAAGCTGATGAATATTTCTGAATATGTTTGTGGGCTGTTAGGCAATGATAATTAACTCAACTGCAATGTTTTATGATCATACTGATTTTTTATTTGTATGAGTTTCATCAAAGTCCATGTATCTGACATTTTTATGGCAATCAAGTATTTACATTTGTCGAAACACAAAGCTAAGTAATCACTTTTTCATCCTTACCTGGTTTACATTTCTGATGGAGTACCTCATTTAGTTTTGCATCTTCGTTTACTTTTACTGGTTCCTCTTGAGGTGCACTGACAAGCATAGATTTGTCTTTAGTATCCATAGCTGAACTATCCACAGTAGACTCATCCACAGTATATTCTGCCTCATCTTCATCACTGTCATCATCGTCCTCCTCCTCATCAGTATCACCTTGCACTCTTGCCTCTTTTGAAGCCTCTTCATCCTCTTCTTCATCAGAAGAAGTAGAAGAGGATGAGCTGCTTTCAGAATCAGATGAAGATTCACTCTCTTCTTCATCAGAATCAGCTTTAGAGGATGCATCACTAACTGCTTCATCTTAAAAGAAAAATAAAATATTTGAAAAAATAAATATGAAACATTCTTGTGCTCTAGATTAATTTAGAATATAGACTAGCGGTTGTTAGTCTGGAGGTTGCATGATGGCATTTCAGAAATGGATAACAGCATAAAAATCCTCATTATCTATAATTGTGTCAACTTTTAGTAGCAATGTCAAAATATCAATGACAAGTCCATAATAAACTAAAAAAATCAAGAATACCAGTAAATAGCGGTGCACAATGCACAAACTTAATGGGATAACCTATGCCCCATATCAATGAAGGGTGGCTGTTCATACACATGATAAAACAAACATCATAGTAAGAAAAAAAGGTTAAGATCTCCATGATCAAAATATACAGGTATAATGTTATAGTACTTTTGGGCCGTATGACTTCCGCGATGCGGAAACCATGGATGGAATCACGGAATTAACACATAAAAATGAATTTTAGATTTAAAAACAGAAATGTGCGAAATTTAGAGACTGAAGGGTGACTGTTACAAAACTCCCTAATAAATTAAACAATTGAATAATCTGTAGTTCTGTCATTCAGATTCTATTTTCTAGTTTGGTGTTTTTCAAGCGAATTCAATTCTTTGTAGAAATTCAGTTGTGACATATCTATTTGTGCACATGTTTCTTGTATGGTTTCTCGTTAAAGGCATACGAATTAGCTAGCTGCACAAGACAGAAATGTCAAAGTGAGCAGTATCAGACACCCTAACTATGTAAAAAAAAAAAAACTAAGAAAAACGACCATAACTGCAAAATTGACAGCACAACAATATCCCAGTGACTTTTACGAATCTGGACAGCAACTTTTCTTCAAGTTTTGCCAGCATACCATAGACTGGACACGAAAAGATCCTTGCAGTTACCATGTCAAATGTAAAACCCATCTCAAGAACACGGAGAAATTAAGATCAAAAGGTGTTCCCTTTCAGGTAACAATAGAGGAAACAACAAAATCGTCAGATGTAAGATGCCAGTTTGTGAAGGACTTTATGTTCATGCAAGTCATACATATCAATCAAAAAAATGACAAAGGTGTAATACATAATTACAATTACAGGTACTGAAGTCCAGTACTTTTTGGCAGATGTTATTTTTATGGAGAGCTGCAACTTTTCCACCTTTTCACATTTTGCACTTCAGTCCCTTCATAACAAACAGCTAAATATTAATGACATTTTAGCAGTAGTTACAGACAATGTATCATACTGTCTGAAAGCATACCAGGAAGTTTTAAAAGTGGTTATGCCCAACAGTGTACATTCAACAGGCTTTTGTCATGTTATTAGTTTGATGGGAGAGATCTGGCAGTACTATAAATGCTTTATTGATGCTGCATCACTAGTGATGTGGGTAAAGTCTGCTTTCTTTAAGAAGCCTGCCAGGAATCCACGAGGCAGGAAACGCCAGGTGGAATAGCGGGTTCCAATCAGTAAGGTACCTTGCTGAACATATTCACCTCTATAAAAAGTTTTTTCTGGCCAACAACACATCAGCACAGGCTATAACAAATATCCTAGGCCCTAAAAGTGAAGTTAACCTTCATCTCAGAAGGATGCCTCAAACTAGCTCTTACAATTGTGGAGGGCACTTACTGTCCTACTGCAGTCTCAGCATACTGCATCATGCAAGATCTGGGCACCTACCTGATGAATGGAACTGCAAAATAAGGTTCAATTGTGCTAGTGTGCTGTTTCATTAAAAGGAATGTAAAGTGCCATTTCATTATTGTTTGTTTTGTTGTAGCTTTTGCTACTTACAATAAAAAAATGTAAAAAAATCTGAATTAAGGAAAAATAAAGCGGTAAAAAACGAAAATCTAAAAAACATAATTGTATTGCTAAGTTTGCAGTTTGGTAAAACTCAATTTAATTACTTTAAAACATACTCTTTTGATAAAGTCTCATACAATATACTCCAATACAACATACATATTCTTCCTGAAAACTAGTGATTAAATCAAAATTAGCTTTATTACTCATGTTTCTTTTTCAAGTAAAAACAAATACAAAATGACATAGGAAAAGTAATGCTTGTCTTTAACAGAGACAGTTATTCAATATCATACCTTCAGATTCATCCTCCTTGTCACTGGTCCCAATATCTTCATCTTCATCATCGTCATCTTCCTCCTATATAACATACAGATTTAGACAAATTAATAACACGGTAGAAAGTCCAGTTTGATACAATGCTTTTACATCCACTTATGTTCTATATTCAGTACCTTCAAAATGGGTTTGAATTATGGTTTCAAACTGAGTACACTTACTAAGCCCAAAAATCAGTTATTAGCATTGGGTTTTGAAGAGTTCTATGATATATGCACAAAATGCCCACAACTCTTTCAAGCTCACGAAAAATGTCTGTGGCCACATAATGTCCTCAACTCAATTCAGTTTCCAGCATGTGTTCTCTTTTATTCAACTGTACAATCATGTTACTATGCAAAATCCAGTGCCAGTATTTACAAAGCTGAAGCGCTACAAGAGCAGACAGCTAAGCAGCACACATACTCTACATGACATATTATGATAAAGTAATAACATCCTGAAATGGCAAATGAAAACCTCAAATAAGGTACATTAGGGCTGGGAATCAGTTAAGAAAAACTAACTAAATTCATTGCATAAATGTATGTAATTAATCACAATCACATATAACATTAAAACACGTAATCATAAAATTAATACATAAAGCATGAAGTATATACACACTGAATTACAAAATTTGGTCTTCAAATAAAGTACATTAGGGCTGGGAATCAATTAAGAAAAATTAACTAAATTCATTGCATAAATGTATGCAATTAATTGCAATCACATCTAACATTAAAACACGTAATCATAAAATTAATACATAAACCATGAAGTATATACACACTGAATTACAAAATTTGGTCTTTGATTTGATCTTACAGAAACATGAAATGAAAAAGAGAGCGTAAGTTTTACCTTTGCAGCTTTTCTCTAGCATTACACCAGGACTGCTGTAAACATCCCTACCCACCCCCCAGCACCTATCTGAGTATGTATAAATTGAGAAAATTAACACCAGTGCTAAATATTGACATGTGGCCTATTGTTGTGAACCACGTAACAAAGGTACAGGTAGTATATAAATATTTTACTGAATGTTTATGTAATTCTTTAGGTATACACTTAACTTTTTTCATTATTGTTGCATAATGTAAATAAATAAATAAATAAATAAATAAATAAATAAATAAATAAATAAGAATTTACATGAAAACACCATGTTTGACTGGTTGCCAACCCTGGATGCGACAATATTTTTTCATGTGCTAAACAGTGCATATTAATTGCAAAAATTAAAGTGTTCACTTTTCTGGGCCTAAAGTACATACAATACAAATACAAAATGGAGGCTGAACACAAAGGGCACTGCATTCTGGGATTTTTAACTAGGGCTCTAGTTTTTGTGAGGCTAGACAACAAACTACATAAACAACTAGCTGTGTCTCTACAGAATTTATCATTAAGCAAGTATTCTGTTTCTGTATATTATTGCCTAAAACGTCAGGATGAACACTTACACAAAGAAAATGCAAAAATGGTCAAACATGTAGCCAAAAGTACTGATACCTTTCCAATACTTAAAAAAAGAATAACAATTTTCTGTGAGATAAGATGAAAATTACAAAAGTAATTGGCAACCACCACTCTTTTTTCCATATTCTATAGAGAAGACACTTTGCTCTTTATTTAGGACTTAACATATTATTTCAAATAATAAACCAAAAGAAAATAGCATGTACAAAATTATTGAAATGATATCTCAAGCAGACTAGTTAATGTAATAAGTATAAAAGGTGACTTCTATAACCAGTCACTCGGCATATTTGAACCAAGCAAAGTACTCACTCAGCTGTGTTGTGTCATTGTGTGCATTTCAGTAAACATAGTCAAGAAAAGGAAAGGCAGATAATTTTCTGAGGAAGAAAGGAAGGTAGTAAAAGCCAAGCATGGTCATGGTAAAGGATATAGGCCCATCTTTAAGAGCTCCATGTTCCAGACACCACAGCAGTTACTAATATCAAGAAGGTCAATGGCACTGTGTCAAATCTGCCTGCTTGTGGCCAGAGGAGGAAAATTAGCCACAAACTGAACAGCATAACAATTCAAACAGTGAAGAAATAACCAAGGAAATTATCGAGTCAGGCTGACCTCTAAGATCAAGGTACAAAAGTTTCAAGTGGAACCATCTATTTCTGTCTGATTGAAAGTGGGCTCTAAGGCAAAAGACCCTGGAAGAGCCCACATATTAAAAAAAAAAAAAAAAAAAAGCTATACTGCAGTTGGTATGAATGTTGACATTCCTTTGGACAGATAAAACTAAATAAGAGATTTTTTTTAACAAGTCTCTATGGCCCTATGTTAACAGAGGAAACAGCGATGCTTTTGAAGAAACAAGAAAATAGCGCCTTTACTTTGAAACACTGAGGAGGCTCAATAATGTTATAGGGCTACTGTACTGCCTCTGCCACTGGGTGCCTTGATTCAGTGAAGAGCATAATTATATCATATGCATATTACATTGTAGAGTGAAACATATTGTCCAAAATCAGAAACTTTGTCTCTGTCGCATAAAATGGGCTCTCCAGCAGGACAATGATCAAAGCATACACTTAAGAGCAGTAAAGAATGGCTGGGAAAAAAAAACACCTCAATGTTTTGAAGTGGCCTGCTACAAGTCCTGATCTGAATCCAACTATACATCTTTGGAAAGAGCAAAAACACAAAGCTGGAAGAAAGAATCCATGAAACAATCTGATCAAGAAGATTGGGCCAGATTACCAGTTGAGAGGTGCAGAAGTCTCATTCAGAACTACAGAAAGCACTTGATTGCAGTTGATGCCTCAAAAGGATGTGCTACAAATTATTAGGTTTGGGGTTCCAATAAGTTTGTCCAAGCCACTGTTGTGGATCCAAAGTACTTGCAGAACTTCTATATTATATAGCACACTAGGCCAGTAAGATGAACTGCTGTTTATTAGGAGAAATGGAAATTTAAAAATATGCTTCCAATATTGTCACGGGGATGGGGGTAACTCATAGATATTTCTAAAATTGAATGATACAAGCTACTTTTAAAAGCTCCACCCTAAATAATTTTAGAAAGTCAGTGTAGAAAATGTTAAATTTAAGAACATATGCATAGATCAAGTAAACTTTGTCACATAATAAAAACAGAAGTGTTTCACAATATTACAGTTTATATGTAAAAATAAATATACATAAATAAAATGAAATAGTTCCGTAAAACTATTATACTATGCCATAACTAAAGAGTTACACAAAATGAATAACAACCCAGCACAAACTAATAAAGCTGTATAAGGCAGAGAGGTATCAGATTTTCTACATTATGGAGTATATTATGCTTGAAGGTGTGGATTTGCTCTTCTAACTACCTAGCTATAGGTCAAAGCAATAATCTACTAATTAAAATATTTTGGTAGGATTAAATAGAAAATATCAGTCATGTAATCATGCTGCTTCTAAAATACCTAAAATATCTCAACAAAGGTAACTACAAAAATCTCGGGAACCAGGTAAAGTGTTAATGCGTTTAGATGTGGTAATTATTCAAAGTAACTTTAACCCAATTCATCTAATTAATATTCTTACACTGACTTGTTTATCTGTCACATATTCACCTCAGCAATATACTGCCAGGTCCAGGAAGGATATAACAGAACAGAGATTAAAAGCTTTATCCCAGAAGGGGACAATGTCTAACTCCACTTGACCTACTCTGTGCAGCACTACACCCCTTGCTGGCTACGGCCTCTGAGAGAACTTTCTTTTTTAACATTTATCTAAATTAAAGTAAAAAGTGTTTGCATCAATGGGTGTACCACAGTTCAGTATGGAATGAGGAGTCACATTACAACAGTTGCAATCAGAAATATTCAACCTCTTCACCTCAAAAAAAACATTTTAGTGATGTAAATCAAGGTAAAGTAAAATATACAACAAAAAGCCTCATTAAACAACAAAAAATATTTACTGATAAATATTTTGAGTTAATTTGGAAACATAAGTTGACTTAACTCTGATGTCAAATGAAAAAAGTAATTCTTTTCACAAATGTGTATGTGCACTATTATTCAACTCACAACTTCAGTACTTTGTGGAGCATCCTTCAACCTTTATAACTTCTAATAAGCATTTTGAATGAAACACTGAGAAGATTATTGTGCTTTTCTACTGGACTCTTTGCCCATTCTTCACATGCAGCAAACTGATGTTTAAATTGATGAAGTTTAAATTTTCCAAAAAGCGGCCTCAAGTTCCTCTTTAAAAGTGATATTTTTGGGGATCTGTTGTGCCATATAACTGCAACAGAAAAACTTCCTCACATCATTAATGACCTACCTCTGTGCTTGACCATAGGTATGTTATTCTTCTGCTCATAAGTCTGGCCTTTCTCACATCAGAAATACTGTCGGTCCATGTTTCCAGACAGTTCCAGATTAATTTCATCAGGCAAAAGAGATGTCTCCCAAAACTCTATTTTCCTACCTAAATTCTTCCTGGGATATTTTAGTCAACCTCACCCTGATGTTCATTGATGTTCATTGAGGTGGAGTGTGTCTCATAGTCCAGCCTTGAAGTCATTGTTTGCTTAGTTTTAATCTAATAGTTGCCACTGAATCACCTCTCCCAACCTTCATCACGTCATCCTGTAGGCATTTTGCAATTACACAGGGGGTTTTCTTAGTTGTCCTGATTAAGTTTATAAGGGCTCTCGATGGAATTTTGGGCTTTTCTCCCATAGCCAGGCAAATTTGCAGCTTTGTGATAATGTTCCCAGTGGTGTCTCTTGGAATGTTAAAATTTTGGGAAATCTTATATTTATTGCCCTTCAGCTGAAATGAAATAATTTCTTTTTTCAGCTTTTGCCAAGGCCCCTTAGTTTTAACCAACATTGTAACTCACCACGAACACATTGATGGTTGGGGTTTATTGTGCATCACGGCTGAAGCAAATTTAGGTTGGTTCTGGAGTTCCCAAAGGCTTAATCCAGATTTAACACCATTTTAGGCCATAAAAACTTAGCAGAAGATTTTAAAAACAACAATATTATAGGTGTTGAATAATTGTGACATGGCTGTATTAATAAAATATCCTGTTACTCAGGAATACTAGATCATAGATTTTCTTTGTTGTTTTTATGTATTACTTAACTGATGAAGAAGTCATAAATATTTTATATATATACAAAATATATATACACACACACATACACATCTACAACAACTCACTTTTTCAGAAGATGAACCATCAGAGGTCTCCTCTCCTTCACTATCCAGATCTAAAGATTTAGAAGATTTCTGATGAGCCTTTATTCTCCGCTCCTCTTCCTCATGCTGAAGGCCATTCTTCGACTCTATGCTCATACCATCTTGCATTTCTCTAGCACGATACGAGTCTGTGGGGATTCATAACATTCATTCATCAAGAGTTTATTCAAATCTGTTTTGTATATTTTCTGATATTATAAAGGCTATGTCACACAATAATGGAAATTGTGTGCATAAAGAAAAGATTAGGAATAATCACCAAAATAGAGAATATCACAGAATAATATAGATCAAAGTAACATTTAAGTAGACAACAACAGAACAAGCTTAGAAGATACTTAATTCCTCTCCTTATGGCAGTTGCCTTCCTCCTTTATATCTGTAAAAAGAAAACCACTCTTCCAATACCATGACCTCAGACTGAAAAGTGACATTGTAACCATGCTACACAGTGAATCAATTATTACAATTACACATATGCAAAGGCTTACTATACACATATACAGAGAAAAAAAAACATTACAGTCATCTCACGACACCAAACTCTGACAGCATTCAACAAATGTGATGGAAAAGGTACTTGTGAGCTTAACCAATGCACTACTGCAGCAGCACTAATGAAGGTATCATATCATATGTTGAAAGAAAAGCAGAATAAAGGTCCTTAGTCTAAGTTTCCATTTACAGGTTATTCGATATTTCCATTGTCAGCTAAAGTTATAAACTATGGGCTAGAGAAATTCACTCTGACCAGCTCAGGCTATTGCCACCAAAACCTTTCAAAGAAAATATGCCTCAGAAATTATCATTAAACAGCATTAAAAATGTCAGCATTTAAAAAAATACGTTTTCTATTTTGTAGATATCTAATTGAGTCAAATGCAGCAAATAATATTATTTCTCAACAACAGTTAAAAGCATTTTTTGGACTTAATGCACACCCTGGTCCCCAAAACCAATAAAGATTTTGTAAAAGTACCCAAAGTCTTAGTCTGCTGTCCATGCATCTTTTGCCATATTTTCTCCACTATGAAATCTAAGAGAAAATGAAGCTAAAAACAATTTTACTAATCACCATTTACAGCAATATCAAAAGCAATTTTTGCTCAGCGTTCAATATTGAGCTCCATATCTAAAGTCTTTACAGTTATAGTGGGGGAAATAAGTATTGAATGTGTCAACATTTTTTACAGTAAATACATTTCCAATGAGGCTATTCGCATGAAATTCTCGTCAGACATTGGTGTTAACAAGTAATCCACAAATATAAAGAATTTACAGCATTGAAGGCCATAAATAAGGGTACCGTATATGTAATAAAGTGGAATGACACAGGGGAAAAAGTATTGAACTCACTAATACTTAGTGGAGAAACCTTTGTTTGTAATGACAGCTTCAAGACGCTTCCTATATGAAGAAGTCAATCACCTGCAATGCTCCGGTGTGATTTTGAACCATTCTTCTAAAGTTATTGTCTCTCTTTCAGGGCTGATGTTGATTTTTGTCAAAATTTAGGGGTAGAGGATGGTAATCAACTGTAAAGTGCAACAGAACTAGCTTTTATGTTTTACTTCGAAGGAAAGTTACATAGCTTTGTTGAGTTGACCTCGATTCCAAACGTGTGCATGAGTAGCAAAGAGCAAACAACCTCTAAAATGGCATCGACATCTGGCGAGAGACCAAAGCATATGTGCAAAGCATGGACATTTTACGTAATTTCGTTGAATAGGACTCTGACCTGTCAGATTCCGAGTTTGATGCAAGTGATCTGGAGATGGATATCGAAAACGAAAGTGAGGTACCGGCATCATCTGATTGGTCCCCAGCTGATCATGGTGCTGAACACTTTCGTGTAGCTGATGCACCTACAGCAGCGCTTGCCTGGGAGGATTACCACTTATGATGACAGGAGGTACAAACCATATTGCGTCACACTGTGACCGCCACCACCACCTACCTGCTGTGTGAAGACAGCCAGACAGCTGGCCCACCGTGCATTCCTGCTGACTACTGACGTGCCCCTGTGCAGAAACTTCCACCAGAGGTGCTAAATGTGCACCAACAGCAGTCACGGCACATAGCAGCAGACATTTTATATTGATTTATGTGTGAAACTATTGCTTTGTGTGCTTTTCAGAAAACTGTTTTTTTTTTGGAAAAAATATTCAGCCCTCAAAGAGTTAAATCTTGAAGATTTCGGGAGGCCCTCTTGTGAACCCTGATCTTTAGTCCCTTCCACAAATGTTGAACTGGATTTAAGTCAGATGATTGACTGGGCCATTCTAACAACTTGATTTTCTTTTTTTGAAACCAGTTTAATGTTTCCTTTGCTTTATGTTTTGGATTGTTGTCCTGCTGGAAAGTCCACACACGTCTCATCCTCATCATCCTGGTGGATGGCATCAGATTCATTTCAAGAATCTATAGGTTCATGGCCCCATTCATCTTTCCTTCAATTACATGCAATTGAAGCCAGTACCATGAGATGAGAAACAGCCCCAGACCATGATACTTCCACCTCCAAACTTCATTGTTAGTATAGTGGCTTTCAGGTGATGTACAATGCCATTTCTCCTCCAAATGGTGTGTAGTATGATAGCCGAAAAGTTCAACTTTGATTTCATCCGACTAGACTGCATTCTCCCAGTATTTGATAGGCTTGTTGAAATGTTGTGTAACAAACTTTAAACAAGTTTCAGCATGCCTTTTCTTGAATAATGGAGACTTTTTGGGTAAGCGCACATAAAAGCCATCCTGGTTGAGTGCACTGCCTATTGTTTTCTCTGTAACAATTGAACCTGCTGTCTCCATGTCTTTCCGGAGCTCTTTCTGGAGGTCCTTGGTTCTTGGGCTACTGTTCGGACTATCCTTTTTTTTTCTCCCTGGTCAGAAATCTTGCGAGGAGCTCCTGTGTATGGTCACTTGATGGTGGAGTGATGTTCCATCCACTTGTGAATAATGGCCCCAATGGTGCTTACTTGAAGATGTTTCTTGTGTGACACCTTGGTAGAAAAACAACTTTCTTCTTTATATTTGTGGATGTCTTGAGATAATACAAATGTCTAGTGAGAATTTCATGTGAATATCCTCATTAGAAATATATTTACTATTCCCCCCCAATGTATACCTAAGAATTTAAGGTTTTGCTATTCCTTAACATGAAACAAGCTAGCTCTGCATTACACAAGGCATCTACATCTCATCTTTGATGCTGCTTTTAATTTTGAGGCACCAACAGACAGAAATGAAACAAATAATTAAACATTTACATTGTATACAACAAAATAATATGCAATATAAAAAAGGAACCTAACTCAAAATAGATCAATGCCTAATAAAAACAACTTTACATAAGTTATAAATTGTAAGCTTTTTGAAAAAAGGCTGAGTACTATGGGTCTTTTTACTTAAAGTCTAGTGGGTTTCATCTTCCAAAAAGTCAGCCACATTAGCTTTTTAATGAATGGAATACAGGCTGGGTATACAGGTTACATGATTCAGTAAGTCGGTGTGTATTATGTTTTCAAATATCTGATTTCCACTAAAACATAAGAAATTTAACAAAATGACAGTAGACCATTAAACCCATCAAGATGTTTTTTAACGGAATAGCTAAGTTGTCACAATATCTCATCCAAATATTTCTTAAACATTGCTAAGGTTTTTCCATCAACTACATGACACCTTAGTTTGTCTTAAGATTTCTACAACTTTTTGAATAAAGAAGTGCTTTCTGGCTTCAGTCTTAAATGCACTTCCCCTTAATTTTCACTTCAACTTTCAACTTGACCTACTTTATTGAGATACAATATTTTATCTACCCTCCTCAAGACTAAATGGGTAAAATTCAGTGTCTGTCAGATTAGAACATGTCTTTCAGTCCTGTGATGCACCTCCTCCTTCACTCTCCTCTGTGCAGCTTTAAGTCTTGCAATTCTTTTTTTATAGCGTGGTGGTCAGAACCGCAAACAATACACCAATGCAGTCCCACGACTGCATTTTATAGAAAGTATAAGCAATTACACAACTCAGTTTATATTCAACAATGTTTGCAACATAACCTAACATTTTATTTGCCTCTGCCCATGTGTAGCACTTTCACTTTCCTATAATTAAACTGCATTTTCCAAGTATTTGGCCAGTTCTGAAGACTGTCCAAGTCTTTTTGAATTACTTCTGCTGACTCCTCAATATTTGTTATCCCTCCAATTTTAGAACCATTTGTGAATTTCAAAAGTACTAACTTCAAGAGAATCTACATGATTAAAATAGAAAAAGTAGTGTTCCAATTTGAGACATCTGACAGACTCCAGCAATGACCTCACCCTACAGTCTACAGAACAGCATTCTTTGTTTCCTGTCTCTTGTGCTGGTTAATCATCTTGAGATCCAGTTTTGTAGATTACCCCTGATGCTAACAGCATTTAGTTTTAAAATCAATCTTTGGTGAGGGACTCTGGCAAGGGTGTTTTTGAAAGTCCAAGTAAATTATGCTGTATGCTTTACTTATGTCAAATATTCCAGTAGTCTGCTCAAAAATCTAATAGATTAGTCTGGCAAGACCTTCCTCTCATAAATCCTGGCTGGCTTTTAATTAATGTTATTTTCATACAGGTACTTTTCTAGATTATTTCTTATTATGGTTTTCATGTTATAGAAGTATAATTACCGGGATCAATTTTGTCTCCTTTTTTGTACATTGGAGTTATATTCACAGCTTTCTAGTTATCTGGCACTGCCCTCTGAAGTGCTTGCTCAAATAAACCTATTAAATGTTTATGAATGATGTCTTTCATTTCTTTTACTACATTTGGTAAAATCCCATCAAGTCCAGGGGTTTAATTAGACTTCAACGTATCAAGGACTCGAATCACATAAAACTATTATAATTTAAAATCTATAAACTCAGATCTTGTTTTAACAACTGCATGAGGCATTCCATCTGTTTCGTCTTTAATAAAGACTTGAAATTCATAAGTGAAAGTTATTTAATTTGCTATTTTCTTATTATTTCAATGATTTCTCTTTGTGCATCTCTGAGGTTTCTTAAACTCTCATTTACTAGAGTACTACTCAAAAAGTTCTTCTTACGCTTCACTAGCATTTTTTTCAGTTTCTCTTTTGACCTTTTGAATACGTTTTTGATCTCTTGCTGTAGTGACAGTGTTTCTCTAATTTAGAATTATTTGACCTTTTTTTAAACTTTCTTGTACAATGCTCTTTTCAGTTTTACTTTTTTAATGATGCACGTATTTATCAATTTTGGGAGTTTTTTGTCTTTTTTTATTGGTTATGGTTATATACTGTATTTATTTTGAGACGGATTCAGAATGTCTCTGAAATTACACCAACTAAAATTTTTTTAAGATGCTGAGGTTTTACTATCCCATTTTGTGTTTTCTAGATAATTCCTCAGTTTTTGTTTTCGTGTGCATTTGTGAGTTTTCAAAAACCATTTACCACTAGTTAACACTCTATTCTGCATTTGGAAATGTCAAACTCATAAATCATCACTAAATCCAAGGTGACATGGCAGTCACTCACTGGTATAACAGCTGTATGAAAAATGGTTCTCAAAACAATTCCTCTCTATATGATTTTTATACATTTGTTTTAATTTTTTTGCATTGCCTTTGCTTTGCGCAGCACCTGAAAAATTGTGTAATAAAGGTACTTGGACTGAAGATAACTATATAAACACTTGCTGAAACTATTCAATATGCCCTGAAAACTTTGACATGTAAAAACCCTGGCAGAAACAGGCTTCCTAAGGAGCAGTTTATTCATGTGTAGCATGTAAATAAATATTCACTGCTTGCATGTGATTAATAAAGTATACAAGTAACAACTATTTTAAACTTCTTCCTTATAATGGAAAAAAATGACTCCACTCCGAACAACACAACACCAATGTTTTGCCATCTTAAAGAAGAAGCCTACAATAGTTACACATTTCATTATCTTTAGCGATGGCAAGCACTGTGCAACACACTACAGAAGTCCACATGGGGATTCCCTATAAATGAGCAAGCCTGAAAGACACTTCCATACCATGTAACTGTACTGCACTGTAGTAGAGGATCCAGAGCAAAAAGATTAAAAAACACAGAATAAATAAAATGAAAGGAACAACAAAGGAGTGCAAAACAAGTACCATTTTTATTATGGCACCACATTTGTTAAAAAACCATTGATAGAAACTCAATAATCTCTCTCATCAAAATTCTCAATATGCTTGCTAGATTCTGAAATTTGCAAAATTGTACAGACTAAGTCTGTAGCATCATATGGACTAGCAATGCCAATGCAGGCAGTAAAAAAAAAAGCTAACCTACAAAGCTGCAGGTTTCAGAAGCCTTGTAAACAACAAATCTGCAGATTCAAATCCACTTGCCATCTTCAGAAACCCAAAAGCCCAATAACATTATAAACTATGTCACCTAACTACAAATAAGCTTTACTTGGTTACTTTTAACATTCATATTTCATCAAAGTCATTAATCCAAGAAAAAATAATTTTTATAGTTAATAATAGTGTATTACTTAATGAACTACTCAAATTAAATTACAGATACTTGCCATCATCATCCTCATCCGCAGGGGTAGACAGTCTTACTCTCTTTAGATCTCCTCCTTCTGACAATTCCAATGGTTCTTTCCTCTTTACCTAAGCAAGAAAACACAAAATATAGTTGAGATTAAAAATTTTTCATGTTTAAAGGGTGAAGCTGTTTTCTTTATTCTTTTGTTTTTATTTGAAAGGTTTTGAAATCATAGTCAAAATCAGTACATTCAGCTTATGCAGAAATGATCAATATCAGTAAGATTTAAAACAGATTTTCAAAGCGCTCATATCTCACATTACAATGGTGCTGTATTCCCCTTATTTTCATAATGTAAAAGCACATCAATTAGAATATTAATAATCGCAAAACTGTCATGATATAAAAATGTGCGCATCAAACAATTTTTTTTCTCAAAATTAGTGCTGACATTTCAGCAGTCTGGCAGGATTCCATTTGTCTAATTCTCTCTTACAGTTAATTCAAAGACCTCTAACATTTTATTTCACCTTGTTTTTAGTATAATATGTAGTTTGCAAAGAAAATCTAATGCCATTGTTTGGTGAAGGTAAAAATAAAGAAATGTTTAGGAGTGAAAATAGCACTGGAATGCAACAGAAGACCTTCATCTGGAGACTATGTCAAATAAGAATGTCTTTTTGTACACCTGGTACAACTAAGCTTCAATAAATACATATAAAAGTTGTTTAAAAAACTTCAAAAACAAGTGTTTCTAATAGTAGTGATGGTAAAATGAACATTATTGAGAAGTAGCCAATGCAACAATAAATACCATTTGTATGTTAGAATGCACGTGTACCTTGAAGGAAGGAAGTCTAAGTGCTCCTCTAAGGCCACCAGCACCAAGCCCAAAGCTCTCCAGTCCAGACATGCCTCCACTCTTGGCCCAGTCTACCAGAGAAAGAAGACCTGGTTCTCGTGGTTTCAGCTTTTCTTCTTTCTTTTCCTCTTCTTTCACTGGAACTTTTGTTGTGCTTTGGAATGGCTAAATATAATATAGACCCCACAGTGAAAACATGTAAGGGGTTTGGAGTTAGTTTGCTCAGTAAATAACAAGGAATTTTATTGTGTATACCTGTGATAATATTAATTCACATATACAATAAAGGTACCAAGATCAACAATAATTACACCAAACAAAGCTGTACTGGGCACGACTCTTGTCTGATAGCAAAAGTTACTGTGTCATACCTTACATATCCATTCATATTATGAATGCTTATGAGGTTTCCAAAGAGACAATATTTCCAAAAATAATCACAATATGTACACAAAATGCAGTGAACAGAATATAAACAGCAAAAATCATCAGAATATTTCAAAATAGAAACCATTATTTATATGTCCAAAATATTTATTAACACTGCATTTTGATTATATTTTTAATTCATCTGTATGCAGACAAGGGTGGCACGGTGGCGCAGTGTGTAGCGCTGCTGCCTCGTAGTTAGGAGACCCGGGTTCGCATCCCAGGTCCTCCCTGCGTGGAGTTTGTATGTTCTCCCCGTGTCTGCGTGGGTTTCCTCCGGGTACTCCGGTTTCCTCCCACAGTCCAAAGACATGCAGGTTAGGTGCATTGGCGATTCTAGTGTGTGCTTGGTGAGTGTGTGTGTGTGCACACATGCCGTGCGGTGGGCTGGCGCCCTGCCCGGGGTTTGTTTCCTGCCCTGCACCCTGTGTTGGCTGGGGTTGGCTCCAGCAGACCCCCCCGTGACCCTGTAGTTAGGATATAGCGGGTTGGATAATGGATGGATGGATGTACGCAGACAAAGGTAAAAATGTTAACTACATACCATGACCAGGTGCCATCTTTAGTCATAGATTGTGCCATTCTTACAAAAATTCAGACATTAGCGTCAGCAGGCTTTGCGTCCAAGAAGCCAAGTTACCCAAACTATTTTATAACATTTCAGTAATTATTTACCGCTCTGATGCTGATCTTTCTGATCATAAAATAGGTCATTATAATAGCAAGTGACGGGAAGAATTCATAATTAATTGCAGAATTATGGTATTTATGGGTTCGTCTAAAGTGCCTCTTTCTCTTGCACGATTTAGCTCAAAAACTAATCAGCACATCGTCATCTCATAACAGGCTTAGGTTTCGAGGTATTTTTATATTCAGCCATTTTACCTCTAGACTGTAACACACAGATTCACACACCCATCATCAAGTGTTTTCGGTATCAGGGGACCTGAAAACGAAGAAATGTATCGAAAACCAGAGACCCAAATTTTTGATGAATCTAAAGATTTCGTTCCTTCCCCATAGACAACTGGGGGGTTGTCACAAAGTAAAAATCCGTAAATGTTAAAAATGCAAATCACAAATTAATCTTAAGTTAGCTCAAATGTAAAAGATAAAAAATCCCTACTACAGTACTGTGCCCAGCATAAATGAGTACACCCCAAAATATTTTTAAGAAATTCACCTGTCTCCCTTTGGAATTAACACTTTTTATAGTATCCTGTACCATTAAGACAGTCCAGCAAATCAAGTTTGTTGGTTGCAAATAAGGTTTGTCAGTACAAAAAGCAAAACTGGAAATGTTTTTAACAAAATTACTTACACCATGGTGCAAAAATGAGTACACCCCAATGAAGGTCGTAAGATTAACGTCTGATAAAATGGTAATTAACAGGAATTCAACAACTGAGGAGTCTAATCAAATCATCACATAGGTGACCACCAGACAAATGACAATTAAGGCTGGTATTCAACAAATTGTATGGCGATGCAAGGGTGAGGAGTACAATGAAAAATGCATGGTACCCAAATTAAAGCATGGTGGTGACAGTGTACTTTTGTTGGGCTGTAGGAGTGCTGCAGGTGTCAGGTGAATTGCACTTCATTGGTGCCATCATGAATTCAAAGATGTACTGTGAAATACTGAAGAAGGACATGATACCATTTCTCCATTCCCTATGTCAACCAGCACTCTGCTGCAATTATGAGTAAGAACAGGGTAAAAGTGATTCAGTGGCCAAGCATGTTACCCAACCTCAACCCAATACAACACCTGTGAGGAGCACCTGTGAGGAGTTCTAAAAACACAGGTTACACATCATTCTCCATCCAGCATCAAAGCTCTGAAAGAGCTCATTCTCCAAGAACGGAGAAAGATAGATGTGACGGTATGTGTTTAAAGAACTGGTGCTGTTGTTAAGGCCATACAAAATATTAGATTGGGTGGAATTTGTTGTAGAGTGTATTCATTCAACACCTCATTTGAATATCATTTATTATTTTCTTATCCTAATTATGTTGGTGACCAAGCTGTTAAGAAGTTAATAAAACAAATGTTTAATAAAACTCTGCTAATTGTTCTGGTGTTCACTGAGAAATTAATACAAATCTTATAAATTGGGTGTACTTATTTATGCTGACTGAACTGATAGGAGAACACAAACATCCATAAAATCTTTGGATTGAAAAAAACATACTATTCAATATACTACCCAAAATATTTCTATATTAGTTTTCAGTAAACGATAAGGAAATGGTTCAATTTGTTTCACTTTTGAGTCTAGGATACTATACAATATACACAGATGCATTATAAAAAAAAAAGGACTGTAACAAAAGCATGAAATAAGGCATCAAATATTGAAAGAACAATCTGGATCAATGCCTAAAATGAAACATTCTCAATGCACAGATTATCCAGACATAATGTAAAACAAAAGAGAGATAGAAAAATTAGTGCACACATGTAGTCACATTGTTTGTAATAACATATAGGACATAAGGACCATAATATTACCCTGGCATGACCATAATCATTAGAACACATCCTGAAGCTAATTTCAGACAAAGACATGTCTTTTTACTTTTAAATTCTAAAAAGCATCCGGTATTTAAAATAGAAAAGGAAAATGTAAAGAACAATCTTGCATTAACTAACAAATAGAACAGTCAACTGTACTAGCAGGTGTCACTGTTTTCATAGGGAGCCAAAAAAAACCATCAAGAAACATAGTCCTGACACATTGATGCTTAGAATCACAGCAAAACACTAAAAATAATTATAAAAGTGTTTTACTACCTTTTGACAGCCGGATATTTTATGTAATCTTTCATGAATAACACTCAATTATCCATGTATTCCCAAAAATAATACATTTACAAAAATTACTGGAAGTAAAAATGAATGAGTAGACAATTACCTTACATTGCTATGATTCAATGATTGGGTTGATCATCTACAACTAATGTTAAGGAATATTACATTTTAATTTCACATAAGGCTTTGATTCTGCTCTTGTGCAACTGAAGTTTATATAATTACTTCATTTAACAGGAAGCAGTTAAAGTTTGACAAGATGAAGAGGTTTAGACAAAGTAGTGTAAATGAATAGCTTGAATGTTTACTTTTATCCAAATATCAACTTGTTACATTTATCTTGTATGTACACATACAGTATGTGGCCAATAACTTTACTGTCTCACTAAATTTTAAAGGTCCTTGCATGCTTATCATATTGCCACAAAACATATAAGACTAACCGCTTTGTACTCATATAGTATATACTGAATTAACTGCATGAAGCATTATAAAACATGATTAGACCAGCCAACAGATTCTTTTGGAGGACTTTTCTGAAAGCATTTCTACAAAGCATGAAAAGCAGGCTTCTTTTTTCCTATGCTGCAAATTTCTGCATACAGTAACATAAAAGAAAACAAGAGTGGCCCCTTTTTATACAGAGGCTGCCGAAGTTATCCTCCAAATGAAGTATAGTCTAGCCTTTAAATTAGAAATGATATAATCATTGTTTTAAAACATTTCAAGAAAAAGTAAACTCGTCTGATATCTCATGCTGCATTTTGAAGTCATTACTAGTCAGTATAGACAAGGCTGGCATTTTGCACAAAAACTGCTGTTCATGCCATGTTCCATTTTCAATTGGTTTAAGCCCCAATAATAATTGTATATATTATAATTTCTTAAGAGCATAAAACGTTTGAAAAATGTGAGAAGACTTCATCAATCACCATTGATTACAAACTTAATTCTATGCTGCCAGTGTGTTTTATTTTATATGTTTAGTGACTCAACTTCAGACGAATGACTTTCTAAAAGTGAGCATTTTCATCAGCTTAGTTGGAAACCTAAATGTGTGCTTGCTTTTCAGTTATGTTAAGAGAGTCAATGTATTTCATTTTTCTCATTGTGAACATAGTACCTGATTAGCACTTGCTATAATCCTTGTGCTTAAAATGAAAATGGCAGGTGGTCTTCTGTCTAAAATAACTTGCTTAGGATCTAATGATGGGAAGGCTCTAAAAGAAGTTTGCCTATGCAAAAGACTGTTCCACTATCATGTAATATAGACATTCTCTCTTAAATAATGGTACTTTTAACTTGAATATCATCTACTTGCATTACTGTGTTTTTATTTTTTAAGTCTAGTCTAGTCTTTTTCTTTTCCATTGACATTAAGTCTCTTCTAAAGAGGATATATACCTCAAATCCTACCTAATTTTGAATCATTTTAAGTTTTTCATTTTTGATGGACTTTTGCTTACCTTTGCTTTTCGTTCTTTGCGTTCCCACCATTCATCAAAAGTCCCAAAAGCAATATTCTCTATCATTTTGCGGTTGAGATCTCTCTGCATTATACTTTTCATCTCTTGGATAAGAGAAGACAGTACACCAGCCACAGTTGCTTCATGAGGATCCCTTTGGGTAGGTGGTTGTGTATAGGTGGGAAGGTAGTTTGGGGCTAGACCATGAGAGGAGACATCATGAGAAAAACCTGTCTGGGGATGTTGGGCAGGAAGGCAATGTCCCCAAGATGGTTGTGGCTCTGGGAAGCCAAATTGTAAGTGTTGCAAGTGAGGGGGGAAACGGTGGTCCTGGTCAAAGGGAGCAGTGCATGCTTCTTGGTCTAAATACGGATGAGGAGCTGGATAGGTTCCATATGGGGCTTCAAAAGGGGAGAATCCAGAGCCTTTTGCAGCAGCTGAAGAAGAAAGTAAACTGCTAGGCTGAGCCCCAGTGTTGCTGTTAATTAATCTCATCTGATGCAATCTGCTTAACATCTGGGTTTGCATCTGGAATGACATGGATATGCCACCATACTGGTTACCTAGGTGGTTCATCAACTCCATGGAATTTACATAATCGTATATGTTTGATGGAGGAAGTCCATGAAGAGGAAGAGCATGAAAATCAGGAAGAGCAGCATGATGGTGTTGAGTGTGGGGTGATACATCAGATACACCAGGGATATGAGACATGGGAGGAGCAAGGCCTGGAGGTGGCTGAAGAGGAAAGCCAGGAGGTGGGTGGGGAATGTGTGGATATGATGATACACTCATAGGCATAGCAGCCAGTGAGGGTGGAGGAGGAACACCAGGAAAGTGCTGTTGTTGATGTGGCTGTTGTAGGTGTTCTGAAGCTATTTCAGGAGACTCCTCTGTTAGCTCATCATCAGAAATTTCCATGTCTTCTCCTGATGAATGAGGTGAAGGCTGTGCAAAAAAAGCAAACAGTAATACAAGTTAAATAAAATAAAAATATTAAAATAAATTTATTACAAAAACATACATATATGTACAGGAGACCGAGAAATTGCACAGAATGGCAAACATCTGAAAAATCCCATTTAAGAAATGTAATAACAAAAAGTATGCCGTAAACAAAAAAACATGTTTTAAAAAGCACCATTGACATGAAAACCATACAAAATCAATTCACAGTGAATCCGAAAAGTATTCACAGCGCATCACTTTTTCCACATTTTGTTATGTTACAGCCTTATTCCAAAATGGATTAAATTAAATTTAATTCTACACACAATACCCCATAATGACAACGCGAAAAAGGTTTACTTGAGATTTTTGCAAATTTATTAAAAATAAAAAAATTGAGAAAGCACATGTACATAAGTATTCACAACCTTTGCCATGAAGCTCAAAATTGAGCTTAGGTGCATCCTGTTTCCCCTGATCATCCTTGAGATGTTTCTGCAGCTTAACTGGAGTCCACCTGTGGTAAATTCAGTTGATTGGACATGATTTGGAAAGGCACACACCTGTCTATATAAGGTCCCACAGTTGACAGTACATGTCAGAGCACAAACCAAGCATGAAGTCAAAGGAATTGTCTGTAGACCTTTTGCTAGTAATATATATAGCAAAATACCCGCGCTTCGCAGCGGCGAAGTACTGCCTTAAAAGTTTTATTAAGAAGAAAATTAAACCTTTTTAAACTGAGGGAAAATATACCAATAATTATTTGTTAAGGATCTCTTTGTATGCCACGTTGTCAGTTCAGCCCTCCAGTTGTAATATGACCAAGCTGTAGCTGTGCGCTGAGCTTACTCTTGAGCATGCAATGTACAGTTGGCCATGTGAACAGTAATCTTGTTTCACATCTCACAGCTTGGATTGCTGCTGTCATAATCGGTTTGAGTTTCATGGTTTTTTTCCAATTACGACAGTATTTGTAGGACTTGTGTTGAAAAGACATTCGGCATCTGTCAAGCGTTGTAAGTATACAACCAGTTTCATTGATAACTTCACATCCAGCTTTTGAGAGTTTAAACCTTTCTAAACATCAAAGTGTCCACTACCGAAATCGTCACCTGTGAATCCAAGATCTTTAAGAGGCATTGGCGGTTGTCCAAAGGTGTAAAATATTTGGCCATTTCGGTACACTTAAGCATTTCACTCTTCTAGTGCTCCTGTGTAGTATAATTATCTCCTGAACCGTCATCAGTCCACACCTTGAACCTGTCCCAGTCATTCAATACATAAGACACAATGTTCCTCCGGATATCAAGAGTGATCCTGATATGGCCGTGCAATATGTAACAAAAGAATGGAAAAGGCAGGTGCCATCTCCGGCATGGAAACCACTTGGTAAGTGACAGTTCTTTGATCGATGGTGATCACCTCGATAGACATGTTAATGGGCGTACGGTTGGAATGATAAAGGAAATGGGTACCTGAACAATGTAAAGTAAGTCTAAAATACCTACACAATAACTATAATCGTAATAAATGAACAATAAAACAGCGGAGAAGCCGTGGATTAAATAAAAAGGCTGTAGTTATCAGCAGGGAGACGTGAATACCGTGGTGAAGCAAGGAAGGGAATGTAGAGACTGGAGCGACAGACGGCCTTATATAGGCAGGCACCCAACAACGTGGGAGGCGTTGAGATGGGGGACCCAACGCCGCCTCACACGGTGACTGAGCTGCAGGCTATGGACGTATATATGTACGTAAGTAGGATTCAGTTAGCGTTGGGAACCCGCGTACCAAATTTCTTGAAGATGGGCCCATAAGTAACAAAGACCGTTGAAAAGTTCAATATGACGGCCGACAGTGGCATCATATCACCGAAATGAGTACCAAATTTCAGCCTTCTACCTACACGGGAAGTTGGAGAATTAGTGATGTTTGGAAAATTCAATATGGCGGCCGACCGTGGCGTCATACCACTGAAATAAGTACGTACATCGGTTTTGGTTAGCGCAGGGAAGCCACCTACCAAATTTCGTGAAGATGAGGTCAGCCTTCTACCTACACGGGAAGTTGGAAAATTAGTGACGTTGGAAAGTTCAATATGGCGGCCGACAGTGGCGTCATACCATCGAAATAAGTACGTACATCGGTGTGTATATATGTGTATATAGAGATATATAGATATATATACTAATATACAGATAGATCTATACTAATAAAAGACAAAGCCCTCACTCACTCATTCACTCACTCACTCACTAACTCATCACTAATTCTCCAACTTCCCGTGTAGGTGGAAGGCTGAAATTTGGCAGGTTCATTCCTTACAGCTTCCTTACAAAAGTTGGGCAGGTTTCATTTCGAAATTCTACGCGTAATGGTCATAACTGGAAGCTGTTTTTCTCCATTTACTGTAATGGAGACGAGCTTGAAAGCCGTGGGGGCGGAGTTTCGTGTGACATCATCACGCCTCCCACGTAATCACGCAGTATGTATAAAACCAGGATACAACCATATTCATGAGTTCTGCTACTTCGGAAACAAAGCACGATGTAAACCTAAACTTTAAATTAAGTTCATAGACAGGCTGCCGCTGGCGTTTGTAATTTAGTGCCTGCCCATATAAGGCCGTCCGTCAGCGGCAATCCAATAGAAACACTGCCACTAAATATTCACGGGTGAAGGACTGTGCTTATGCAGAGGAAGATGAGATAGTCAGGGAGGTGTTTGGCACAAACTCAGCGAAACTGCGAGAGAAAGTTTTAAGTGCCGGGACTTAGGTAACATTAGATACAGCCATGGACATAGCACGACATGGCACCAGCACAGCTGGGAAACTTCGATGCAT
>JANRMT010062790.1:3852414-3902538 GCA_026402145.1 Polypterus bichir lapradei | reverse complement strand
ATTCTGTGTTTGTCAGTCGTTGTAAAGATTAAATTCTGTACAGCCACATTAGCTCCACAAATGAGACACACGGGTTTACCGGCAATGTCAGTAAACATATACTCAGCCTCCCATCGGTTTTTAAAGGCTCTATTTTCAGAATCAACTTTTCTCTTCGGCATTGTGTGGGCTAGCTTCGCAATAACTTGCAGCAAGGCAAGGCAGCTGAAGCGCTGCATTATGGGATCTGTAGTTTATTGTCTTACCAGCGCTTCATATACCCGGGCCATTAATAACAATAATACAGTATATAAAATGATCTCGCGGGCCGGATATAATTACACGCCGGGCCGGATGTGGCCCGTGGGCTTTGAGTTTGACTCATATGGACTAAATAGAAGTTGAAAAGAAATATTTTTTGGAATGTGATCGCGCAAGTCAGTACATTCGTTTTTTGTTCAGCACTCTTTGGAACTGTTACTTTTTGTCTGCGCACTGCGTCAGTTCACGTGAGCCGCTGAATATGGTTTTATATGTCACTCGCTCGCTTCTAATTGTTTCGCTGCCTTCTTAATTATATAATGCATGTTTTCTAAAGCGCGTTTTGTAGCTCTTCCTGGCTTTCTACGTAATGCGTGATTACGTGAGAGGTGTGATTATGTCATACGAAACTCCGCCCCTCCAGCTGAACTCCATTACAGTAAATGGAGAAAAACAACTTCCAGTTATGACCATTACGCGTAGAATTTCGAAATGAAACCTGCCCAACTTTTGTAAGGAAGCTGTAAGGAATGAGCCTGCCAAATTTCAGCCTTCTACCTACACGGGAAGTTGGAGAATTAGTGATGAGTCAGTCAGTGAGTGAGTGAGTGAGTGAGTGAGTGAGGGCTTTGCCGTTTATTAGTATAGATATATACACATATATAGATATATACACATATATATATATATATATGTGTATATATATATGTATATATATGTGTATATATATATATGTATATATATGTGTATATATATATATATCGCGGATTTTAAATGTAAGCATATCTAAATATATATCACGGATTTTTCGCTGGTTCGCGGATTTCTGCGGACAATGGGTCTTTTAATTTATGGTACATGCTTCCTCAGTTTGTTTGCCCAGTTGATTTCATACAAGGGATGCTATTGGCGGATGGCTTAGAAGCTACCCAATCAGAGAATGTATTACATATTAACTTAAACTCCTCAATGATATAAGATATGCTTCCCACGTGGTGCTTGATTGTTTGCTTTTCTATGTCTCTCTCACTCTCTCTGGGGGTGTGAGTTGAGGGGCTGTTTGCACAGAGGCTGTCTGCCTAGAGGATACGGATGCTCCTCTTCGGCATACTTAAAAACCCAAAAGCACGTATTGATTTTTTGATTGTTTGCTTTAATCTCGCACTCTCTCTCTCTCTGACGTTCTCTGCGCCTGACGGAGGGGGTGTGAGCAGAGGGGCTGTTTTCACAGGGAAAGTATTCACAGCGCATCACTTTTTCCACATTTTGTTATGTTACCGCCTTATTCCAAAATAGATTAAATTCATTTTTTTCCTCAGAATTCTACACACAACACCCCATAATGACAACGTGAAAAAAGTTTACTTGAGGTTTTTGCAAATTTATTAAAAATAAAAAAACTGAGAAATCACATGTACATAAGTATTCACAGCCTTTGCTCAATACTTTGTCGATGCACCTTTGGCAGCAATTACAGCCTCAAGTCTTTTTGAATATGATGCCACAAGCTTGACACACCTATCCTTGGCCAGTTTCGCCCATTCCTCTTTGCAGCACCTCTCAAGCTCCATCAGGTTGGATGGGAAGCGTCGGTGCACAGCCATTTTAAGATCTCTCCAGAGATGTTCAATCGGATTCAAATCAGGGCTCTGGCTGGGCCACTCAAGGACATTCACAGAGTTGTCCTGAAGCCACTCCTTTGATATCTTGGCTGTGTGCTTAGGGTCGTTGTCCTGCTGAAAGATGAACCGTCGCCCCAGTCTGAGGTCAAGAGCGCTCTGGAGCAGGTATTCATCCAGGATGTCTCTGTACATTTCTGCAGTCATCTTTCCCTTTATCCTGACTAGTCTCCCAGTTCCTGCTGCTGAAGAACATCCCCACAGCATGATGCTGCTGCCACCACCATGCTTCACTGTAGGGATGGTATTGGCCTGGTGATGAGTGGTGCCTGGTTTCCTCCAAACATGATGCCTGGCATTCACACTAAAGAGTTCAATCTTTGTCTCATCAGACCAGAGAATTTTGTTTCTCATGGTCCGAGAGTCCTTCAGGTGCCTTTTGACAAACTCCAGGCAGGATGCCATGTGCCTTTTACTAAGGAGTGGCTTCCGTCTGGCCACTCCACCATACAGGCCTGATTGGTGGATTGCTGCAGAGATGGTTGTCCTTCTGGAAGGTTCTCCTCTCTCCACAGAGGACCTCTGGAGTTCTGACAGAGTGACCATCGGGTTCTTGGTCACCTCCCTGACTAAGGCCCTTCTCACCCGATCGCTCAGTTTAGATGGCCGGCCAGCTCTAGGAAAAGTCCTGGTGGTTTCGAACTTCTTCCACTTACGGATGATGGAGGCCACTGTGCTCATTGGGACCTTCAAAGCAGCAGAAATTTTTCTGTAACCTTCCCCAGATTTGTGCCTCTAGACAATCCTGTCTCAGAGGTCTATAGACAATTCCTTTGACTTCATGCTTGGTTTGTGCTCTGACATGAACTGTCAACTGTGGGACCTTATATAGACAGGTGTGTGCCTTTCCAGATCATGTCCAATCAACTGAATTTACCACAGGTAGACTACAATTAAGCTGCAGAAACATCTCAAGGATGATCAGGGGAAACAGGATGCATCTGAGCTCAATTTTGAGCTTCATGGCAAAGGCTGTGAATACTTATGTACATGTGATTTCTCAGTTTTTTTTATTTTTTATAAATTTGCAAAAACCTCAAGTAAACTTTTTTCACGCCATTATGGGGTGTTGTGTGTAGAATTCTGAGGAAAAAAATGAATTTAATCCATTTTGGAATAAAGCTGTAACATAAAATGTGGAAAAAGATACACTGAGCAGTACTGGAGTGCTTTCGGGTAAAGTACATTTTAAAGGTGCTATAACAGAACAGGTAAGTGGCACTAACAGCCGCTTAAATGTATTTGGATCCTCTCTCGGTAGCAGATCCCTTGTGAAAGGCGCTACATGACCGCTGTGGTATAGAAATTACATTTTCTATGCGATCCTGCAAATTTCTGCCTGACAACTTTGCACTACGTGCCTGTGATTTCAGAGAAAAATTATTCTGAGAAATGTGGACGCTGCCCTTCCGTACTTAACAGGCAGAAGGTCCAAACAATTCCCAAGTCCAAAACTTAACATGAAGAGGTCGGCACATCTTCTTAGATGTAAACCCTCCATCGTCTTAAAAGAATTCTTCACAAAAGCAACCTTGAATGTTGCGGGGTCTTAGTGACCTGAACTCACCTTCAGGGACAGTAAGTAGTCGTGAAGCGCAATTTACAAAAGAGTTTTGCTTCGATGGTGCCGATCACACTCATTCGCAAAGATTTCCACTCTACCATGGGCCGAGGGGGACTAAAAGTCTCACAAACAGTGGAGAAGAGAGGACGCCGCCCGAAACTGCGAAACTCTCGACCCGGCGGAGCAGCCCGACATTCCGCGCCTCCCAGCGTCCACTTTGTTCTCACAACCCCTCACCGCTGAAGGCGGCGTCATCTTCCTATTGTTTACAGCTTGGCACAGTTGAAAAGTAGAAAGACGCAAAGCTGTTTTCCTCATCTCTTCTACTATCAAGTACTGCCAATTAAAAAAAAGTTATAATGCGGCAGTTTCCGGTACAGTCACGTGACGAATAAATAAAACTTCTCTGTCAGAACATGCCTGGCGGCGGACGGCTCAGCGCTGGAGTCCAGAGAGGAGGGCCGGGAGAGGGCGATGTGGGGGCGCACTTCTATGGGATAGATCGGCGTGTTTGTGTTTACTTCCTTTCAATATTAGTGAAATAACTCTCACACAAATAATAACAATTCGTAAAGACGATATAAAAATGGCGTCCACAAACGAAGTGATTAGTTCCTGTATTATATGTTCTGTGGTCATACGTAATTTCTGTTTCGCGTGGTCGTACATAATTTCCGTTTCAAACACGAAAAGAATTAAAGGCTAATGACTAGTGTTCTAAAATGTGGTGCTGTTTGTAATGTATACACCCATCTTGCAAACAGAAAAAATCTTTACTAATCAGGAGCTAAAACTTTAGTTATCCAGTGAACAAGAGCTGTTTTGAAGTTATGGAAAGAAAAAAGGCTATTTTTATATTTACATTTACTTATTTGGCTAATGCTTTTATCCAAGGAGACTTACAACATAATTACCCACTTACAGCATTGTTAAACTTGTCAATTATTTCTTTCAGAAAGGCACATCAAAGAAAATTGATGTGCTGGAGTGTGTTTATGATGAGAAAGAAATTAAGTTTGCAAAATGGGATCTGGTAGTGAGGTCTGATGCCTCTGGTAGTGTGCTTTGAGACACGAAAACCTGGAAAAATATTGAGGCTTTTTCCAGCAATTAAAGAGTAGGTCTCATCCATTTTAGACAAGCAAAGCATCTGCAGAGTGTTTTCATTGCTTCTTTTCTACTTTACTAGATACTGGCAATATTATGCCACAAACATCTATTGCATTTCAGTGTGAACAACTCACTGTGTAAAGATGAGCTCATGGTAGCTGTCAAACAGTTCATACTGTTACTTGAGAAGCAGTGGTAAGTAGAGGTCAACAGCACTTCCTCATGCCAATGCCAATGAAAGAAAAATAGGACATATTAAGAGCTTTGATTTTCCAGTTATGTGTACTATATGCATCCTTAAATACACATGGCAATTTTCTGAGCTTTGATGCACCTACTTGGCCTAAGGTAAAGAAAGGCATTCACATTTTGGGGAAACAATTCTTAGTGACATAAATTTAGAGAAGTATAATACATACTCTGTTAAATTTAAGTGTACTTTGAGTGAATGGATGCACTTAAAGCAAGCCAGGTAACATCTAGCTGCCTCCTTTGTATACAATCTGGTTAATACTATTAATACTAGCAGTTCAACCTTCTACCTTAATATTCAGAAAACATAACTTTAGGCAGTGTTGTTTGTCAAAAGGGATGTGTACAGATTTAATATTATCAGCAACTAATACAGAAGACATTTGCAGGAATAATGCTTGTCTGCATGGATCTATATTGATTTTTTCCAAGCTATCAATTGAAACATCTGATCCTAAGCCCGGAAATCAACTGAGGTTGAGAACAGCTCATTATAATATTAATCAGAAATAAAGACATATGTCATTTTGAAAGTGTAAGTAAAAATGAGAAAGAGACTGAATTGCATGACTTTTAATTTATCTGAATATCACTCCACTCATGCAGATGCTCAAACTACAATTACCAAAAAATGTCAACCCAAGGGTCCATAAAAGCACAAAAAAAGACTTCTAAGTAAAAGGCCATTTGTAACTTTTTTTGAAGTAAATATCTTTATGTCAATTCTCATTTCCAAAGTCTACAGGCAGAGATCTGTAATCAGCAAAGCTCTTAAAAAATTTGCATTCAATGTACCCAAATCTTAACAATATACAGTATGAGTGAAAAAGTCTAGATATCCATGAATTATAGTAACAACAAATCAGTTACCAAATCTTGTTCCACTTATAAAATATGTTCTAAAATTTGCATACCTATTGCAACTATGCTTTAATATATATAAGCAGGGACCCAAATATTTCCAAAATCAGAAAATAGCACAAGAGTAGGATGTAGTTCTCAAATATGTCTACAGTCTGTTTAATCATTCAGCTGAGTGGCACTGTGCAGAGCTAACTGATTGCATATTTCTGGTGTTTATTCTGCAGTTATGCAGGTGACATAGTTGACTTTTTTCTCCAAGCCACCACAGCAGATTTTCAAGAAACAATGAAGACAATGTTCATAAAGAGTTTGTTACCCATGGAAAGACTTTTAATCAGCTGCATTACACTGAACTGTTGTAGGATCTACGGAAAAGGTTCAGCAAAAAAATATCTGTAGCAGTGGTGCACCCAAAATAAGATTTTGCACTGTGGCAACAAACGTGCATACACCATGTTGTGAAAAAGTTTTTGACCAAAAACAATGTGGTTGTTGCTTTGAATCTCCTGGATTTGAAAAAAAGATTTTCCACTATGGAAGAAGTCCAGCCAAAAAAACAAAAAACAAAAAAAAAAAAAAACCAGAATATTCTAGACATAATAACAAAAGATGAGTGCAGAAATAATTTGAGAAAAGAGAGACACGCAAGAAGAGTATTTTGAAGATGACTAAAAGGAAATTAAAATATGTTTTGTATTTATTTTTTTTTGTAAACAAGTTCTGGTATTTTTGGGTCCTCCCTCATATTTCTGCAGTATCATGATTATATTCATATTTCTGAATGCAACAATGAGCAATGCCACTTAATTCTGTTACGAAAAACTGTAACTAATACTGAATTAGCCCGTCCTGCATTCAGAACATGCACTATTTACACCCACAAAACACAGTTATAATAATGTCAATTTGTTTACTTTTCTGAGGAAAAGTTCGGAACCGAAGAATAAAATTTTAGATCAAAGTAATTAAAATCTTTTTTTCGACTTGGGCAGTCTCTCCCAATACTTAAGCCAATGAGAAAAGACACTAGGACATGCTGAAAAGCTGTACCTGGATTAAAGGGAAGTGTGCATTGCCAAAGGCAACTAAAGAATGGCACTCAGAGCATACAAAAATGCCTCAAAAATCATAATTTTAACTCGTACCGCATTAACTGCCACTGATCATCGATTAATAAAGGAACCATCTGCCATTTATTTATTTCAACCGTAAGTAAGCTTGATCAATCATGTACTCTTATAAAAGTACAAACTAAGCTGACATTTACCATAAACATAAAAAATGCCTGGAGAGTTAACAAGTAATAAAAAATGAACATATGGAATTTAATTGTCAGGATCTTTTACCATATGATAACTGTTTCTGACAAAGCATTGCCAGACACACAATGATGGTGCTTTAGACAAGGACTCAAGTATTTAGCGGAATGAGATGACAGATTTACAATGCAGAATTAATCAATAGTTATCATTATCATATTATTGTCCATGTCTACTACTATGTCATTTATCTTATTTTTCTATTTATTAAGTACAATTTATTTTTGTACAACTACTTTATCTATTGCATTCCTAAAATGGATAAAGCATGTGCAATCAGGATTTAACAACAAAACAAATGAGATGAAGAAGACACAAAACCTTCAACTCCTACTCATCAATTTATGGTACCACCAACTCCAACTTCTCTATTTGTAATTTAAACCAATATACAGTACCACTCAAAAGTTTGAGGTCATTAAAAAGTGTTCATGTTTTCAATAGATATTGATACCATTTTTACCAAGATACCACTAAATTGTTTTGAAAATACAGCCATGGCATTACTAGTGTGTAGAAAGACCCTTATTGACTGAAATGCTCAATTTTTAATTTATTATTCACATATGGCTTCATACACTCATTTTCAGCAGCAATTCATTCAGTGTCTTAATGGTAAACTCACTTAGCTTATCCTTAATTAGTCATGTGTTAATGCTAGGTGATTATTACGGAAATCTTTCTAACGGCAATGGCACCACTGAAACCTGTTATTCTTTTTGCTCACTTGTGTTACAAGGTACTGACATTCATTGGGTTCAAAAATGACCAAAATGAAACAGCTTTCTCAACAAACATGTCAGTCTGTTGGTTTCTTGTAGAATATATGAAAAAATTATACAAAGGTGTCTATTACTGCCTTGAGAGAAGAGGGCAAACTGGATCTAACCAGGATGGATAAAGAAGGGAAAGGCCTAGTCTGGCAACTGCATAACAGCATCAGAGTCGTAGTTTGAGAAACAAATGCCTTACAGATCCTTGACTATATTTTTTGTAATCAATTTAATGGTATCCAGATAAAAGAAGGGTAGGAATTTATATCAAAAGCATTAAACTATCTGGATGACCACAAACTTTTTAATGGTAATGTATTTACTATATTGACTCAAAGCACACAATATACAGCATATAAAGCATTTTATCATTAACCAGGTTTCCATCCAAGGAGTTTTTGTGAAAAAATATTTAGCGCTTCAAGTTTTAGCTGATGGAAATGCTAATTATAGATAAAATGTTGTACATGTCGACATAATATTTTTCCGTTTAACTTTAGCGCATAAATTCCATATCGATACTTCAGATGTCGCAAAAACTACACTGGAAACACTTTTTGTCAGAAAAAAAGGGCTTTAACGCAAATAAATGTGTCACATGATACATTTTCATCATGTGCAATCAAAACGAGAATAGCGGAGCGGTTTGCATGGTCTGATGAAGAGACTCGTTATTTCTCGTGATGAGCCAATGCAGTAGCGGATAGGCTGGGTCTCCTGCTACTTAAAGGGGTACCTGAACTCCCTCCACATCAACTGTAGCCTGGGGGTGTCTCTCAGGATGTCTAAATAATACAAAAACCGCAAAGGTAATTTACTGTGCCAGTCAAAATATTTAATAAACCGTGTGTTTCATTATCTAAACATTTTTTCTCATTACTAAATGGCAGATGTTTTAGCATATATGAGAAATTCTCTCATTAATATTAACTTTAGTTTTTTTTTATTAAAATGTCGTTATTTTGTATTAATTCAAATTTCAGTTTTAATTAAAAACCTTAAGGGAAGCAGGTTACAGTACTAATTCAGTTGTTATCGCACTGAGAAGGGATGTTGAAAGGTAGGCTCACCTGTAC
This sequence comes from Polypterus bichir lapradei, assembly GCA_026402145.1. Taxonomy (NCBI): domain Eukaryota; kingdom Metazoa; phylum Chordata; class Cladistia; order Polypteriformes; family Polypteridae; genus Polypterus; species Polypterus bichir. The sequence continues at coordinate 3,893,661 of JANRMT010062790.1, read as the reverse complement.
AGATCTGATGCTGCAAACACAGCTGCATCATGGGCACTTCCAGGAGTGCCAACGCAAATGTCTCGTATCACGCACCTGTCATCAACAAGGGCCTGGAGAACAACAGATGGCCACCCTTTGCGATTAATGTAATCGCGGTAGCCTTCCGTCGGGGGAAGAATAGGCACATGCGTGCCATCCAGCGCACCATAAATCTGTGGCACAAGATGCACCAAGGAATTGCGGTATGCAATTTCATTGGCCTACGCTACAGTCGAAGTCTGATATAACGCTGTATTAATTTTTCTTTAATAGCGGTGCACACAGCATATACACATCGATGGACGGTAGTTTTACTAACCCCGAAAGTTTCTCCAACTACTCTATACTCGGCGCAGGTTGCCAGCTTGTAAAGGGCGATGGCAATCCGCTTTGGGGTTGGAACCGGTGGTCGGTGACATCCTGTGATGGGCGCAACATCAGGACTGATGAATCCACACAACATCTCAAACGTTGGCCGTGTCATTCTAAAATGTTGCAGCTAGAGATTTTCTGTGAAGTGTCTCCCCACCACCTCCTTCCAGAAGGTCTTATTCTGTCGTCTCTCCCATACCTTTGGGTTTCGTCGCACTGGGGTACTTTCTTCGAGCTCTAGGGCTATCAGACAAGCAACTGCTTCATTCTGCTGTCGTCTTCGGATATTATGTACAATTCCAATTATTTGTGAAACTGAAATAACAGTAAGCTGGCAAATTTCAAAAAACTGTCTGAATAATCTCTCCATTTCTTTGTTTAGTGGAGGGGGTGTAACGTGGAAAACAAAAGGTAGATAATTTGCGACATACACAAAATTATGTATGGAAACGGCTCAAGGGCAGATTTTTTTTCGCGATACAACAAAACTTATGCGACAGTTCGTTTTGGAGGGGATGACGTCATCACGCACACCATTTTATCGATAAAAAGCCAGTTGGATGGAAACAGGCTGGAGACAGCAAATTTCGCACATTTTTTTTACGTATATTTTGCTTGTCGATAACAAAACGTCGCAAAAAAACTGGATGGAAACTTGGCTAGTGCCAATGGGAATCATCAGGCTACTTTTTAGCACAATAACCAAATTAAATTTTAGGTATAAAGGAGTAGTGATGCCACTGTGGCTTTTTTATATTATCTATTAAAGAAGTTACAAACATTGAGTAACATTAAACAAAAGACAAAACTTAAAAAAAAAATTAAAAACGGTATTTTTTTTTATCAAGGTTAGAAGAAAAAAATAGTTTCTTTAAATTAACATATGTGAAATTTGAATTTTTAAAACATTATATTACAATCTACATTTAGTCAGAATTGGAGTCAGTACATTTTAACTCCATTAACCCAATAACTACTTTTGTTTTCTGTTTCTGGCACAATTATTTATTTTTGTAAAGATTAAAAACACTTGCAGAGCAGCAATGACAATATTAAATTTGCCCCCACTTGAATGTGAGTGTACATCCAATACAGGAAATGTAATGGACTGGTTCCCCTTGCTGTGTTGTTTCCTGCTTTGCACCCAGTGCTGTAACAAGCTTCAGAATGTTATTATATATGTATTTATTTGTTGCTTTAAAGACCATTCTCATAAACATTATTATACAGTTGCATTAAAATTTAAATGAAACTGCTAAAAATATTTTGAAACAGTTAACATTTGATAAACCAATCATACCTGATCCTGCCCATTCTGAGTTGGTGTCTTCTGCAGATTCATCGTTTGGTCTTCCTGAGCAGGCACGACATCCTCAAAACTGGCAGGCGCAGGTGGAGGGGGAGTTGAGGGCTTTTTGTGCGCTTCATTTTTGCACCCCCTTATTTCTGCACTTTCATCTTTGTCTAATTTTTGCCTCCTTAATTTCAACAAAGAGTTCCCTTCTGTACTCTGCTTTTCTGATTCTTCATCTTTCTTTATAGATCTGTCCTTTTCTTTGTCATCTTCATCATCTGAACTAAGAAAAGAAAATTTGGCCCTTTGCTCCTTTAGCAGCATCTCTATACGAGAGTCCAAACTGCTGTGGTGTGCAAATGGGACACTTTCATTAGTTGAGTCCAGTTCTGGTGATACTGACCGTGTTGAGGAAACAGAGGGACAATGTGCTGGTGATAAATTACCACCAACAACTACTGAGGCTGCCAATTCTGTTACCACTGGAGACTGAGGGAGCTGCTGCTGTTGAAGCTGTAACAAAATCAGCCTCTCTTCAGCTGAATGCATGCCCCCTGACACAATGGACTCCACTGGGCCATCTTGATGTAAGTTTGCAAGAGAAGTGTCCGCTATGGTCTGAAGATGAGGTGGGTAATAGTCATTCAGAGAATTCCCTTGAGTATAACTTGTAGTATCAGCCACTGCTGTCACTACAGAGGAAGCAGATGGAACTGGTGGGGGTGGAAGGACTCTATAGTCTTTATCTCCAGATGGCTGTTCAAATGCCTGCTCATGACTTGAAGAAAGGGGAAGGGCATTACCTATTGCACATGTTGACTGAGTGGAATCTTTTCCATAAATATAGGATGAACTGGAGGAGGTGGATGAGGAGGAATTCTGGTGATAACGATCAGTTGATGAGTAGTTTTGCGACGGTTGTTGACTGTTTACATAGTCTGAGTCTCTGTGGTGGTTATGATGATGGTTCCTGTGGCGGTGATAACTAGATGATGACGAATCAAGGCTAGAACGGTGATGACTGCTGCTACGATACCCTCTGTCCTCTCTTCTATCAGAATGATGGTGATGGTGATAAGATGACGAGCCACCTTCATGATGATGGTAAGAGCGTCCTTCTGAAGAGCGACGACTACTGCTGCTACTATATCGGCTTCCAGTGCTCTCTCTGTTACTTTCAGATGAGGAATGATGGTGGGAGTATAAAGATGAGGTGCCACCAGTCTCATACTGCTGTCCAGAACCGCTACCAGTAGAGCCAGCTCCACCTCCAAGTCCAGTACTACTACTATATGGGGGATAGTGGTGGTCATTACTTCGATAGTGTGACTGAGAAGAGCTAGAAGAATAGTGGTGATGACCCTGTCGCCTGGAATAAGATGAGTCCTGGTGGTAGGAGCTATTTTCATGTCGCCTTGATTTATATCCTGCTGTCGATGATGAGGAAGAAGATAAGGGAGTGGAAGAGGAAGAGATGGTGGACAGATTATCCTGGTGATATCCACTGGCATTTCCCGAATATCCTGGAGTCCCTTGTCTAGAAAACATTTTTTAAAAAAAGAAGAGAGACACTGAAATTTTGTAAACAATCTAACCACAATAAAACAACATAATCACAATACGAAAGGTATATAAAATACTTATAAAATAATATACTGTATTAAACTACTGTATAAACTGTACTAAAATTGTTTACTAATTTTAAAAATGTAAAATTAACAACTTAAGTTAATGCTGTCAATTTCCGGTTAAATTCTGCAGCATTAATAATCTGATAGCTAACTTAAACATTCCACAGTAACAACTTTTGAATAAAGATCAATGCTATTAGCTAAGTGCCATTATTAGTACAGGTCAGTTTCTGTCCAACTCCATTACTCAAGGACACCCAAACCTGCAGAATTTTATTCCAAACAATTTCACAATCAGTGCATCATTCTTACTTTTAACAGACCTCACTGTTTAGTTATCTAGCCTAAATATGCTTCTAAGAAATTAGTAAATATCTTGGATAGGGGTTGTATTCTGTTTTGCTAGGTTTTGTCTTTTTTCATTTTAACTTTTTGATTTTTTTCTAGCTTGACTATGAAGTCATTTGTTGTACAAGTTCGAGTTGATTGTATGCTATGTTATTTGCTTCAAATTTAAAAAATATAAATAAATTAGTAAATATTTGCATTGTTTGCCATAGCTTTAAAAGCATATGTTCCATTTTCTGCTTTCTTTTTTGCTACAGAGTTTGCTCACTTAATTGTATCCAAATGCTGATGATCACCAATGACCAGTACAGAGACAGGTGTAAACAACACTGAATGATAAATGCATAGACAAATGAAATATTTTGTCAAGTAGTGTGATAGAAAGTGGGATTCTAGGGACTTTCAAAGCTAGGCTTGATGTTATTTTGAAAGAATTAAGCGGATAGGACTAGCAAGCATTGTCAGGCTGAAGGGACAGTTCTTGTCCAGGTTGCTCTAATTTTCTAAAGTCTATTACTTCACTGCCATTTTCACTTGCCTGCTCATTATGAAATGTTCCTGGCACTTAAGTAATTATTGCCCTTTAACATTCAGCAAAGACAATATATAGATACAATTAAAAGGAACAAAAAAGTACATAACAAAGGGAACTAATTATTTCGAGTTTTGGAAAAATACAATAATATCACAAAATTTGTCAGAACAGGAGAAACAAAATGAAAGATTATTGAATAGTGTGATAATAGTAGAAAATCCAAGAAAAAGAATATTACAATTAGTAAAGGAAATTACAATGGTAAATATTATAGTTCAGGTTACAGTAAAAATTCAGCGTTATTACTTCAAGTGTCAATGATAATAAAAACTACTTTTCACATCAATGCAAACATTTTTATTTCACCAAGCGTAGCTGAATAACCCTTAGCAAGAGCTATATTATTGCTGTTAAGCTTAAAAAATGTACAAGTCCCAAGTAGAGATACAAGTAAAAGTGGAAATGTTGAATTATGCTTTGGAAATACTATTACTACTGTTCTAATTAGAAACCCGATTTTTTCAAATCTAAGCTTTCAAATGTAGGCAATTTTCACAGTTCATAATACTAACCTGCTAGAATATGCAGAATCCTGAGAAAATGGGGTACCTCCACGTGGAGTGTAAGGAGTAGCTCCCTGTGAAGAGGTACCAGAAGCTGGGGTAAAAGGACCAGTAAATGATGAAGAGTTAGGGGTATCCAGTGAGCAAGGAGTATTGTTTCCAGGGGTTGCTACAGGAACTATGCTAGTCAGAGAAAATCCTCCAACGACACTGCTGCTGGTGATATCACTTGACGGTCGGTGCCGTAAATCTGTAGACTAGCAGCAACCAAGAAAAAGACAACATTACTCTTTGAAAACTTTAAATATTTAACTGTATAGATTTAGTTTGTTTACATAATTAAAAGGAAAATGTTCATACTGTCAATATCATGCTCTCATATCTACCCAAATTCATGTCAAACTAATTATTAAGCAAGAAGAAGAAAATTAAAATGCTAATGTCTTCAACTTGGAACTTACAAATATTTATTTAGATGACACTGTTATGCTGTGTGCCAACTAAACTACAAATGTGAATAAATTCCAAAAGCTGAAGCACTGCCAGGTTAAGAAACTTGCTCAGTGTCAATCAGGAATGCAGTGATGAAGCCTTAAGCATCAAATTATCAAAGGAAATATCACGGCAGAAAAAAATAAATAAATAAAAAAAGCCTATGGACATAATGGAAAGTTAAATGCCTTCTTACAAAAAATAAATAAAACACAAAACCAAATGATTAGCTAAGTAATGTATTGGGCTGACTGAAGCATTCACTTGCATATTACCTGTTTTCACTCTTTCTGCCATTCTTAACTACAAATTGTTTGCTTATGCACAAAACATCTTATAACAGGATTTTTTCACTCTCACACATGGTATATCTCTGTAGTTATTAGTTTTATTAACAAAAGATTTCTTTAGAAAAGACCAGCCCCTTTGTGAAAGTGAACACCTTAACTTAATGGAAATATTTAGTGCTGTATGATTTACTTTTTTATATAAATTTACCATGGCTCAGCAGAAATCGACCAACTTCATTCTCATTCCTTACAAAATATTTTAAAAGTAGCCCACTAACATGCAAATAAAGAGGATCATGAATCAGCAGCTCAAATTTATGATTAACTATTGTGTCAATGTTAATAACCTAAACACATAAGATGAAATAAGGTGACTGTAAGTGCAACATTTTTTATGTAAAATTACTTTTTACATAATTATAATCTAGTTATTTAAAAGAAAGAGGCAATTCACACATGGGGGCACATTTTATTACATCAGTAACGGCAGCAGAAGAGGATATTTTAAAGTAAAAAAAAAAAGGAATATGCAGATGCAGTGCTGGATAAGTAGTGCTTAACACATGGGTGCCATCGTTCAACAACGATGCTTGTAGCAGTATTAGGAGATCTTCCCTGAAAAAACAAAAATACCAGCAATCTCTTTTTCTGAACAGAATTTTAGAGTTCTAACAACACAGAAATTTTTAATGCGAGTATTTAAGGAAAAAATCAAGGAAGGCCAGGAGTATGACTTGCACAGTGATGAAATAATTAAAAAACTGAAAATACCATACTCATTTACCGTTAAAAAGGATAAACTTCTTGACACTGTACAGGTTCAAAATGTGCACAGCATCAAGCCATTTCGGACCATAAACATCCTCAGTGGTTGGCCCAGTGTGATGTATAAACTATCTGAAATCTACAGGATGGGATACTTATTGCAGCAGAAAATGAAAATCTGGAGTTCAACATGAATGAATGCACTTTTTGTCTGACCATACCAAGAGACCACAAATCTCTATAAACTATGCAATATTATTACTGCCAAATCTCATTTGAGTCTTCCACATTAAGCTGTGAACTTGTAAATTTATGAGATATTATTAGAGAATCGCTGTAAGAAATTAAATGGCTGACTGCAATGGAAAGGGATTATTAGAAATCAGAATGGAAATTACTAAGATTAAGAATGTTTTTTACATTAACTATTTGAAAACAAGTGGTTTGAGTTCCTCAATTTAAAATGGATTTATAACCTGTGTAAGGTACAAATGCCACACTTGTGCAACTAAAGGGCAAGTTAAAATTAAGGTATGTTGTAAAAGCTTATGATGCCAATAAAATGAAACACTGGAGCTGCTTCTTAATATATATTATCCATGTCCCCCTTTTAATTTTTTTTTTTAAAATCACTCAAGTCACTCAAGGGGCTCCAAAGAAACCAGACACAAATATCTACGTTGAAATGTTAAATTAGAAGCAGTAATTGGCTTGGTTGAAAAATATGGTTGAAAGGTCACCAAGAAATGAACCGAAAATCCCTGATTTGGAAGACCTTCTTCTTAAACTTTCCATATTCTGGCTAGCTGGTCTGTTCTTAAAGTTGGAAAAAGACCTTCAATTGTCAAGCTTATGTATTTTTAATATTTTAATAAAAACTGGCATTAATTTTTTATGATTAGGACACATTAATTGTACTTAATTATAAAATAAAATCCCTACTTCCCATATCCACATTGAAACACTAATAGAAACATACACTAAAAGAAATGGATGAACAGTACTTAAAAATTAAATATATTAGATATAGCAGATCAATAAAGTAAGATTACAATTGTGAAGAGAAAAGAAAGGTGCAACCAAAGGAATATGGATTTTCTTGTCAGCATCACTTTCAGGGACCAAAACGATTGGATCATTACCAAATTATGGTTGTATGGGCTTTGTGGAGAAAATCAGATATATTGTCACCTACTCAATTGCCTCATAATGCAACACACTCAGATTTTAGTTTTAATTGTGCGCTCCAAATCAAACATTATTGACTTCCTGAGAAGAAGCCATCAAAGGCAAATTTTAACTATTACTAACTGTTCAAATAATATAGATAATTCTAATATCATTCTTCACTCACAGTATCTGGCAGGTGAGTAGGAGTTTGGAAGAGTTTCTCAGAAAGTGCTTTTCCTCCTGTGGGCACTGTTTGTGGGGTGTAGGAGCCATTCACGATCAGATCATAGTACTTCATCCTCTGTTGTCCTACAGATACAAAATGTTCATTCAATTATAAATCTGAATTTTGAAAAAAGGAACATTCACCATTCATTAAACTTGTTTTCAATTAATCTGCAGTAAGCCTGAAGTATCAACCAATTACTATATTTTACATACACATGTTCTTTACCTTTTGCTAAGCAGAGTAAAAACACTGTTGGACTTTTTAGGAAATAATTACTTGCTTTTAGGAATACCTTTGATATCCAGTTGAGCATGAACTATATTGCCCATAACAGAGGTGCTGTGCAGATTCTTAACAGTTTCTTTTGCTCCACGTGTTGTGGTAAAGAGTACTTTTGCTAGACCAAGATGCTTGCGAGTCTTAGGATGGTATAAGATCTCTATTTCCTCAACCTCCCCAAATTTGCGACACATTTCTGCCAGGAAGGGTTCCTTGATGTTGTCATTTAGTCGGGCAAAAGTCACTTCTTTCAGTGGTATCTGACCAATGTAGAATTCATCCAGCTGTGATAAACAAGTGAGTAAGGGGGTAAGAGAAATTTCAAAAGATCAAAATTAAAACCCTGAATTAATTTAAATTATTTAGGATTCAGATACAAATGTAATACTACATAAAAATGTAATTTGATATCAAAGACAATTTTGTATTTTTTAGCTTTTTAAAAAAAAAACAATTAGAACCATCATAAAACAATCTGGAACACAAAACTCAAATTAATGTTTATATTTTTAAAATTTGTTATTTTGATGTAAGACAAAAGGGGATTGACCAAAACCTGTCAAATTAGCTTCACAGGAACAAATGAAAAAAAGTATTACTTCACTTTGATTTTTCATTAAACATCCACATTTTTCAGTACAGATAACATTAACAACAATCTAAACAAAAATATTCTGAAAAACTCACAAATTAACCATGTATAACAAAAAGAGATGGTTTAAAAAGAGCATCGAGGTTACCTTAAATTTGGGAATAGGTAAACTAAGCTCTCTGTGTTTTGACCAAATCCTTCGAGGACGGGGATCACGTACATCCCCCACAGATGTGTAGCCTGCATCCTAAAATGTGAAATAAAACTCAATGAACACATAATTCTTATCTTTCCAGAGCATGAATTCCTAAAGTAAACCATGACAGCTAAAGAGGCAGGCCATTTAGCTGTGAATTAACATAAGAACAGAAATGCACAATGAAAATGGATGGTGGTAGAGATCTTCATAATATTTCAAAATGACTAGTATGTTTATTGTAAGGTTTTGATACATATATTCAAAGTAAATGGTAAAACACAGTGTATGTATAAGAAAGGTTCATGTGACATCTGTAACTCAATACTTAAAAGAAAGGTTATGGGTAAAGCTGGTAACAGCTTAAACAAGTATCAGCCAAGCTTGACAGGGTAAAAATGGAGTTTCTCAGCAAATGCATTCAGAATATGAAATTCATGTAAAATATGAAAATGAAGATAAAACTCACACAGGCCATACTCACGGGCACGCTAAAGTGAACACCATCATATCTGTAAACTTTCTGAGAGACCCGTCTAAGTGCAGGGTCTACAAGCAGCTTATAGCTTCTCCATTGGAAGTTTGGGGTTTTCTGTGCATCTCCCCCACTTTCCTGATTCATTGTGAATCATTTACACTGTAAAACAAATGTTTGGGTAACTTGCATGGCAATTTTTATATTCTTGCTACAAGTAAAACAACAGCAGTTAATAATTTGAAATATTCAAATTAGACTCAGTTCAGAGTCGGATACTGTAGCTTAAGAAATCATTGCTACCAATAAAATTAATGAGCATTTCACAATATGATACAGCTTGCTAATTTGTATTTCTGAATATCAATATTTATATACAGTACTATTTCAAACAATCACAATTCAAAAAAAGAAACATTTAAGCAGATCATCCCACATCCAAATATTCAGTAAGAAGATCAAAGTAAATATACTAAACCAGTAACGGCGTACTGCACGATAACATGCAGTGAACACACTTGACTTGAGCATTCATACTCATTCACTGTACGTTTAGCATTTGTTTGCTCAGATGTTGATGCGCTTGCTGCTTCCTGAGCAGCTTTTCTTTTCTCCACCTTAGCGGCCGCTGCTTCTCTTCCTTCGTGGGCATCTTTTCGCGTTAAAACTGATTAAGTTAGTTTTTGTGTTGCAATTACTTAGTATGTTTTCTTTAATTTTTCACTTAAGCTGACACGTAAGTCTTCAATCTGCCTCAAGAATGATTAAAGATATGAAGAGGTAGGGGAAGTGACCACAAAGGTGGTAGGGAATGAGAACGGCGCACATACGCATGCACCGCACAGCCGTACTGCTGTGTGCTGCCGAGAGTTGATTCTACAATAAAATAAAATAAAAATAAAAAGAGTAATAAAAATCATCACCCTGAAAGCGGATAGTAGACGTCACATAGTATATGTGTACTAAACTTCAAGTCAATAGGCGAAACGGTTTGCGAGCTACAGGTGATTTAAAATCCTGGACAGACAAACGAACAGCCACAGTAGCGTATTATATAAGAAGATAATCCAGTAAGATGTTATTATAAAATGTCTTCTTTTAGTTAACAACATTTAAATCTTGTAAATACTCATGAACATGCTCTGATACAATAAAACCAATTTGTTTTTTTTACAAGATACATAATATCAAAATCATAAAGCATGTAGGTAATTACACTTTGCAATATGATATTAAGAAAATGCTGCACATGCTGAAACAATGCTGTGGCGTTATTTGCATTTAACTCTTAATTAAAATAAGGATGACCTTTTTTTGTAATTTTCAGGTAATTACCAATTTCAAACATCCATTTCGTGTGATGCTGATACTGATTTTCCTCCACTATGCATTTTACTCAAACTTAAAGATTTTTCTTAATTGAACACATTATTGAATCTGATGCTTAGCTACTCTATTAAACTGCAAAAAAGAAATCATCTGCCAATCTATCTATTCCTTTATTACTTGAAAAATCATACATAGTGTCACAAGCAAAAAAAAAGTATATAGTATCTCTTTTGGAGGAATGGTCATCAGTCAGAGCTTGACTTTGACAGGATGCCAGTATACCTCTGTGCATGCACAAATTCAGCCAAAACGGTATTTACAATATTGAGCAATGTGGAGTTTCACAAAGTTTAAAGCTTAATATTGTAAATTAAACTGTCACAATGCCAAACAGAACATTCTATTTATGTGCCCAGTTCCCAAACAAGAACCACAAAATGACAGGCCACAGGCAGAAAACAAAAAACATCTTCAGCTAAGAAAAATTTTAGAATTTGAGGTTTGAGATTTGTGACCTGCATCCTATGATCCTTCAATTTTTGTTATTTACACCTTAAACTATATAAACGTCACCAGATCCTAATAGTTTCAAGTTTTTCAGCCATGTAAACATTATATTGACAAGACAGTTCTAATAGCAGTATATATATATATGTCATTTAAAAGTTAACTTTTTTAAGAATTTACATATTACATTTGTTAAATTTTTTTAATGCTTATTAGGGGGTATTTTACATTAGTTCTCAAATATCCTACGACAACATGCTTCAAGTTTCACAATTTTCTAAATTACTATTCGAAAAAAAATGCTATAAAAAAGCTTGGCTAACTGAACTCTTGTACGTAATATCCAGCATGGTACTAAAACTTAAGAAACCATTTGAAGTGATAAACAATTGCCATAAGACAGACAATAACCATTTTAACAGCAGATTTTTCTATCAAAATACAGAACAAAGTTTTTTATATCTAGAATTACTGTAAAAAATCAAGTATTTTTCCAAGTATTACAAACAACTTTTAAAATAAAAACTATGGAAGAAATAAAGAAGACACAAGAAATACAACTAATCGTAAAGAAATACTCCACCCAAACATGGTATTTTTTATGTAGTTTGTAAATATAGGCAAAAAAAAATGTTTACCTCAGTGACCAGTTCTGAAAAATATCAAAAACATTCATGGAAAAATGAAGAAAAAAAAATTCTCACATAAACTCTTATTGCATAATCCACATATCCGTTATCCAACTGAATCCTCAACACTTTTTTGCTAATTTATTATTAATACTTCTTTTCAGAAAACTCAGCATAAAGATAAATATGAAATATGCATTCCCGTAATATTGTGCATTTAAACAGAAGACAGAACATATGACCAATGAATAATGAGGAGAGGCAGACCTTTCAGTTCAAATGCACAGTATTACGGGAATGCGCCTTTCCTGTTTATCTTTATGCAGAGTTTTCTGGAAGATTTAATATTTTAGCAAAACAGCACACATTTTGCACATTTTGAGTCATGTAGATTATGCAACATTAGTTATGTCAGAATTTATTTCATTTTTCCCATCTATGTTTTCACATCATTTGTCATTGGGCAAAACTAGTCACCATTATATTTTCTCTCATTCTGCATGAAAACATGAAATTAATGTTTTCTCAGCCACCACTACAAACTACATGGGGTACATAATATAAAAAAATGTCATTTCGGGTAGAGTATTCCTTTAATTTGTAAAAAATATGTTTGGACTCCAAGCAAAAAGCTTTAGCTGTATCAAAATCTGAACAAAAAAAAATTAAATAAAATAGCAAACAGTCATTACAATTTTTAAAATGATGAAAAAATAACCACAGAAGCCTAATTTTCATGTGTAAATTTTAGTTGATGATATGAATCAAAGTGTCTTTAAATTCTTAAGTTAAATATAGATTCAACATATTGGATTAGATTTATCATACACTCCCTAATCTAAAAAGGTGGAAAATATTATAAAAATGTCTTACCTTCTAATGGTTCCAAAAAGGACCTCGTTAATAATAATAAAAAAAAAATTACACCGCCTAATTTAAGATAAGAAGACTTGATTGACTATTGCTTTTTCTGTGACAGCCAAATATTGTACGTTTTCAACTGCTATAAACAAGTTCAGTGCATATAATAAAACTATTTTGCTTGCAATATTTCCAACAATTCATATGCAAAGTTCAACTTAAGTTTCATCTTATTTAATTCAGATGAATTCATTGAGAAAAATAAAATTAAACTTTTAGAAATCAAGTCCTGTTGTTACAGGAGATTTAAAAACTTAATATTTGGAAAATGCCACGAAAACACTTTCTTTTAATAATAGCTAACCAAAAAAAAAATTAACCATTTCTCCCTAGAACACAGAGGTAACACTGAACATTTGGAGAAGTGGGAGGCATATTTTTTTAATTACATACTGATGAAAACACCATAAAAATCATAGCGTATTCAAATTATGATAAATTTATAAGTTTGCCTCTAAATAATAGCCAAAACATGCAGGACAATATTAAGAATCACTGACAGTCAATTTTAAAGCTCAGTTACATAAACAATTACTTTTCCTCAAGTAAATACATTACATTTTATTATATACATATATCCTAATACATTTAAATTAAACACGCGAATGTTAAATGTCACTTTTTTTTAGGAATCTCGATTACACAGAATTGCACACATATACATATTACACATTTCCCAATATAAAAATCTGTACTGAATTTTCATGATACCGCATCACTATTAACATTCTGCGTTGAATTTCGAAAACAGTTAATCATAACTAAAAAAAAAACTTAATCGTAATTAAGCAAGGGCTATCTGAATAACTGCATTTAATTCCTCATCGCGGCAATTGCTGCAATGTTTATCGAGCTCAATTTAGTTGTTGATGAGGCTAACTTATCTGAGCACCTGATATGTATATATTAACACACGAGTAGCATTTCCGAACATTATTTTTTTCTCCGAGTTGTTCGTTTGTCTACACTGCACTTCAATCATAGACTTAAACCGACTCCGAACGCAATGCAGCAGTACCCATTCGGAAGCGGATCAGCAGGTAACGACAATAACAACAAGCCGCGGCAGATGAAGCGGCCCTATCAAGCCGTGAGCTCGAAATCTCGAAGGCCACGGTAAACTCTGCTCACAGAGGCTTTGGAGTTTTCTTATGCCTTTCAAAGGATGCCAACTTGCATCCGACACCAAAGTTCTTACCGTGCACATCTTTAAAAGGGGTTTTAAGCGTAGAAATAATAATATATTGCAGAGCACAGCCGCCGTATCGTACTGACCTGAAAGCCGTGTCTCCTACATCCACCACTAACTTTCCGCAACCGCACTTTCCACAAACTACTACCCATTCGAGCCTTCTACGCACACACACATTTTGTTAAGATTGAAACAAACTTAAACTAAAACATGTTTAAGCGAAATGAAAGATTAATGTTTTGATTTTAATGGTTATGATATAATTACGTAAAAATATATCTAAGCAGTATCCAAAAGACGTTTAAAAGAACGTTTAGGTTGTCGAATCTGCATATACACATATGTGAATGTATCTACTATCTTAAGCAGTGCAAGAAGTGACAAGTGCAAGGGTAAATTCATTTTGTTATTAGCATCAACCGATGCGAGTCGAAAATGAAAGAAAGGTTTGTAAAAATTAAATCAAATATAGACTTCGATGAAGAGGTTTAACTTTTTAAAAACGATTTACATAAAAATTCCATATAACAATGCAATAATTGTATTTATATAAATTAAACAGGACAAATTGTTTTAATGGAATCTGGTTGTTGGTATTGCTGTGTAATACAATGGTTTAAAAGATGGAAGACATTGGGTTTGTTTAAATTGTTGGTCAAACTATGTCAAGAGTGCTTAAAGTCCCGGTGAGATATAAACACCGTAACTGTTGCATGTATGATATTTCTAGCTGTCTTGATTAAAAGTCCATTTGATGTTCTTGATTTTTAAATCAATTAATTTGAGAAGTACACCTCATTTGCTGTAAAATAGAGAGTTTCAATAACAAACGTTTTTAAGGCCAGACTAATGCGCTGTAATCTGGTGTAGCGTTTTTTAAACGATAGAGTTCGCGACACTTTATACCAGTTCCCCGAGCCTTGAATCATGATGCCTTGTATCAGCTGTAGCAACTAGAAAAAATTCGCGGCGATCAACAAATAGGCAGATTCGATGCAATACTGATCTGAGCTCACCCAAATAAGAAGTTACTGAACGTCTCCTATACCATTTCATTTTTTTTTTCCAATTGAAATGTATACATGCAGATGCTCGTGTGCATTCGCAATGTCAGATTTTTCAAAAGACTTTGATGATCTGAGTGAAGCAGTTCTAATTAAATTCATATCAAACAAAAACTGCGACCTTGTGCATTTCTTCGAATATACAGATTGGAACCTGAAGTTATGTTACCTTGCGTATATACTGTACTTCAGCTTCTGAAAAAGTTCAACTTCATACTTCAGGAAACGCACAAAACAATATTTGACAGTTCTAATAAAATAAAAGACCCAAAGAAGAAAATTAAAATTTGAATACATGTACTAGGAATTGAAAGTAGTTTCTTAGATGACTTCAAAAGTGAACTGACCAAATGAATGAGTAAGAGAAGATAAATGAAAATAAAGACTACAGTTTTAATCAACTAAAACCAACTGTGATCAATCATTTACCATTTACTCTTTTTTTTTTTTTTTTTTTTTTTTTTGAAGATTCTGGATCCATGAATATGTAAAGAAGAATCGATTAATGAAGGAAAGATACGTTTGATGACTATCTCAGAAGTTATGTTAATTTTTGAAGACCAGTTTACTTCTTGATAGGTAAAGAAAATAATAGTTAATGCGGACTTTAAAGTCATTAAATCTCTTACTCCAGTTTGCTTCTACATGCTTATGTGAAAGTAGATGTTTTGACTGTCACTGCAGTAAAAACAAAATATCAGAATAGGCTAAATACTGTATGACACCTGTAACATTAAGGCTACCTTTAATGAATTTCACGCCATATATTGATGATTTGTGTTTTACTATTTCCAACACACCCTTTTGATTTACATTTCATGCTTGGTACAGTTGTTATTTCTTGTGTTTTCATAAATACATACCGTAAATGCATTTTTATAAGTTACTTTCTTGATTACAATATTTTTCACATACTGTAACTGATTATTTTGTAACTTTTCTTTTTACATTTTCAAAGAGGTTCCACAATAAAACATTTTTGTTTATGGCTTTGCAGTCCCAAAAACTTTGTTGCGTAGTCTGTTAACTATATGTTAACTGTTGGTTAATATGTTGGTTATGTTAACTATAACCAAATTTTGCAATACAGATATTTCTCAACTTTTTACACTTCCTAGCTGGATATAAAATGTTACAGCACTGTATGTTGGGTTTCCCATAGAAATTTTGACAAAAACATCCGAATGTTCTTTGTTAACAGAGCTGCCCTAAATTTTTACTGCCTAAAATGGCATTCATTTGCAGAACAATTAGAATCAGTTCTGGAGTGACTAACTTAATTATGACCAATACGTGGGCCCAGATTATTTGAAAAATATGCATAGTATATAGCATCATTTTTAATCTAGTATTTTCAAAAAGTTGATCGTATAGAATTTCTACGTAAATGCAATTTTGGCATTAAAAAATTCCTTTGAAACTTGTTAGTTTCCATAAACCAGTTCTCCTTACTTGGGGACTTATGTATAAATATAACTTTTCCCCACATAGATTTACTATTTTGAACAATAGATTTTTAAAATTAGAAATAACAGTTTTTTTTTTTTTTTGTGATAACTGGGTTAAACATGGTATTCTTTTTGTTAAACAAATTTTGAGCCCCATGTTATACTGATTGTACATGTTCTCTTTAGGGTCTGTCTTTAAAAAATATGGCACTTCTTTCCATTGTTATGATGGTGATACACAAATTATCTCTCAAACGTGCTCAGTCCCTTAAGTCCTTATTGAATTGTGTGAAAGAAATCAAGTCTTGGATGTTGTTACATATTCTGGATTTTAATGTAAAGAAAACCAAGATTGTGATGTTTGGGCACTCTGACCTCCATAGTGCCAACGATTGTAATGTTTATCCACTAGCACCTTACATTAAACCCTGTGATAGGAACTTAGGTGTGATATTTGGTAGTAACCTCTAGTTGGATAAACATATAAATACTATTTGCTAAAGCCTGTTTTTTCCAACTTCAAATGTTAGCTAAGATCAAGCCTTTTTTGTCTGTTGCTAATCGTGAAAAGCTGGCTCATGCCTTGATTTTTTGGTATTGGGCTACTTTAGCTCATTATGCACTGAAATTACACAGAAATCCTTTTCTTGACTACAACTGGTTCAAAATGCTGCAGCTAGATTTTTGACAGACACGCACAAGTATGACCCTTTTTCCCTAGTTTTAGCCCCCCCTTCATTGGCTTCCGGTCAGTTACATTATGGATTTAAAGGTACTATTGTTTATTTTTAAGTGCCAAACTTGGTGAGCACCTTCCTATCTCTTCAGCCTTTTACACTTTTTTATATTTCGTCTCATCAACTTAAGTCATCTGATCAGACGCTCTTAGTAGTACTGAGGGCTCAAATAAAACCTAAATGTGAGTGTGCTTTTGCAACAGCCAATTCTTGGCTTTGGAACCATTTACCTGCTTATGTCAGGTCTGCTATAACTGTGGCCATTTTTAAATCCAGATTAGGCTTTTAATTACCATGGTTCATTTATTTTTACTTTGTTTTATTTTTCATGTCTTATTGAACTTTATCCTGTCTTAGAATGTAGTTCTTTTTTCCTTGTTTATTTTAATGTACAGCACTTTTGTCAACATTGACTGTTTTTAAATGTGCTTTTTAAATAAACTGATCAAATACTAAGCAGGATATAAAAGAGAGAGAGAGTCAGACAGACACACACACGGAGGCGAGAGAGACACACACACACGCAGGCCCACAAGAGAGAGACACACACACACACACACACACACACGTGCATTGTTGCAATGTTACTTTTCTTGGTTGTTTATTAAATTACAGATTTTTCAAATGTTCATTTTTTTCCCTGTGCTTAAAACTCATTAAAAAAAAAAAGTGTTTTTAGCGAGCGGGTCATAAGGCTATAGCGCGAACTCTTGCAGTGTTAGTTTTCTCTGTTCAAGGTTTTCTTAGTGTTATTCAATGTTTTTACATTTAGTTTACTATTACGCTGTGCATTCAATGGTATTATTAACTATATTTGTGCTTAAAAACTTAAAAAAAATATATATTTACATACAGTTCATATGGTCTGGAACGGATTAATTGTATTTACATACAATCCAATGGGGGAAATTACTTCGGTTCACGACCAAATCGGGTTACAACCAGAGTTTTGGAACAAATTATGGTCGTGAACTGAGGTTCCACTGTATTACTGTCCGACAAAATTACAGGCATTTTACGGAAATACAAACCAGTATTACTGAGAGAGAAAATTAAAGGCACACAATACAGTCACGCATATTACAGCCACATACAAGGTCCCTTGCCATTTAATATAGACTGTTCCTACTAATGTTTATACACTACTGTTCTAGAGCCCATTATTGTAACGGGCTTAATGTCTAGTCCTTATATAATTGTTTAAGCTTTTCATAAATTTTTTTTTTTTTTGTGTTCCATGCCCCCAGTAATGTTTTTGTTTGACGATGACCTGTAATTTGTGCTCCTATTTGTATTGTATTTTTTGATGGTGGTGTTAATTTAAAATAAAAATAACCTAGGCCCAGAACTCCTAACCTGTAAAGTCTCAAACTACAATTAAATAAAAAAAATAGTTTATAATATTTACCGCACATATGGCAGCTTTCATTAGTGAAGACCATCCTAAGTCTTTTACTGTTTAGAATGTAAAACAGTTGTTTACATTTTCTAGAAGGTTAACATGAGCTGCTCATTTGTGCACATGGAGCCAATACTAGAACCAAAGAGGCAACTTTGTCATTTATAGTACTAAGGGGATTTGCCCCCTGCTCGCTTCACTTGCCAATCCCTGTGCCTGTGCTATGTGCGCTAGCCTCTTTGTGGTTCTGTCACTCATGTATGGGGATGCGGTTGTACAATTTAAACATTTTTATTTTCATGGGAATTTTTACATATGTATAATAGAACTATTTTAGACACAGATAACCTGTCTACAGACCCATATTGTTTTGAAAAACTCATCACAGACTTCAAAGGACTTTGTTGGACAGTTATCTTATCCAAAAATCTCTTGACCATACATCGTTTTTCTCTCTCTTGTTAAATTAATCTTAGCCTGAGTGAACCTATTAATTTTTTACATTTAAGATTTTTCCTTTAAAGATTTACCATTGTTGTTTCTTGTCCTAGTGTGTGGATATAAACACAGGAAACTTCAGTTTCTGTATTACATCTTGCCTGAAGAAGGGGCCTGAGTTGCCTCGAAAGCTTGCATATTGTAATCTTTTTAGTTAGCCAATAAAAGGTGTCATTTTGCTTGGCTCTTCTCTACATTACAGCGAGTAATTAACCATATTAAAAAAGAGTGAAATGTAATAATTTGAAAGTAAATTATATTTCATGTTGCATTAGAGTTATTCGTTGCGTAATACGAATTTGTTCTGTTTGGCTTTGAAATTAACACCCAAATACTTTTTAAACCTACACTTTTACTGTAAAACTTCAGTAAAAACAATTTTTTAAATTAAATTTTCATCAATATTACATTGAATTGTGATTGTGTGTTGTCACTTTCATCGTGACAATGCAATGTATAACTACCCGTGATTGAATTTAATTTCTTTCCTTCTATTAAATAAAACAACTTTTTTGAATGTTTGGCTCTGAGATTTGTTAATTGTCTTTGCAAAGGCTATTCTAATGGGAAACTGTTAATGTTTTAATACAAATGACATATTAAGATCTCCTTTGGTGTCTCATGTTATCCGCGGAAGATGTGCTACATTACCTTTCTTGGATACATCCTTCTTTCTACAGTAATTCGTGCAGTGGATGACCGGACGGTTTTAACGGTTGAAGATATTCTTCGAGATATTTTAAGTTGATGTTTTTATCTTCCGCACGATCACTACCAACTCTTTCAGTGTAGTATATTGATATGCATTTAACCAATTTGCCATGTGCAGTTAAGCAAATTAACTGTTAACAATAAAGTGCAGTAACCTACTAATTGAGTTTACTTGGAGAGTATTAGAAATTGTGGAAAAAAGAACAGACTTAATCATATATCTGTTATATACTATAGTTCTCTATCTGTCTCTCTATCTATCTATATATCTAAAATGATACAGGTTGCATCCATCTGTCACGCAGCTACCGGCAAACTGCTGGGGCTACAACCTTGATCTTACTCTTAATCCAAAGTTTATGACGTGATACACACTGGTGAAGCAAACAATTGGCTAGCGGCAAGTTACACAAAGTTATCAGGGTTCATGTCTTTCTTACTGCACACTGCATAGGGAAATTGATCAAGACATTGACATGGCAGAAAGAAAAAGAGCAGTAACATTTGAAGCAAATTGCAGAAGCCACTTATGTGATAGGAAGAAGAAGAATGAGAGCTCTGGCATCTGCTGTGTATCAAGCACATGTGGAGCAACAACCTGCTAGTACTGTCAAAGTACTGGAACTGGAACCTTGATATTGGGCATACCAGATATTCTGTTTCCTGTTTGCATGATTTGGAATGAGAAAAAAACAGTATCGTTTACATACAACAGATTTTGGCGAATCGTTTACATGCAATTATTTATATCCATTTATACACTAATAATGGCAATTATTAAATAATAATTAATTCCTCCCGTATATAAGTAACATTTCTCGGACTGCTTTCTTCCATCTCCGAAACATTTATAGACTTCGTCCTGTTCTTACGCAACACAGTAATAAAGTATAGGTTAATACCCAAGTCCCGAGATTACTGTAATGGTATTCTATCTGTCATCCCACAAAAACGTATCCATCGCTTACAATTTATTCAAAAGTCTACTGCCAGAATTTTAATTTTAAAACTACCCTCAAAACTTATCTTTTCAAACTGGCATATGAATTTTGCACTGTTACTGCTAGTTATCTTTGTTTGTTTGCTAATTATGATCGAGAGCGATGGTAGACGCGGAAGTAGGATTAGAGATGGCGGGCGGGGCTCTGTTGTGCGTATCCCATGGTCTTAGAGTTGGTGGGCGGGGCTCTGTGAGTTGGCGGGTGTGTCTGTCTGCCTTGCATGCGCTCTCTGTCTTGCTTGCCCTTAGTTAGAGTTGGCGGGTGGGCTTTGGTGGGCGTGGCTCTCTGTCTTGCTTGCAATCTCCATCTTGCTTGCCCTTAGTTAGAGTTGGCGGGCGGGGCTCTGTCGAGCGTATCTCATGGTCTTAGAGTTGGTGGGCGTGGCTCACTATCTTGTGTGCACTTAGTGAATTATATATATAGATGGGAGTCAACTTGAACTGTGGTGAAGGTCAAGTTGAGGTCTGGGGAGACCAAGAAAACTTTCTGAAAGAACTGCTTGTTTGATTGCCAGAAAGGCAAATAAAAACCTTCGTTTCACAGCAAATGACCTTCAGGGAGACTTAGAACAGTGCAACACTATTCCAGAGACTGCTACTGTGCAGTGACACCTGAGCAAATATGACCTTCATGGTAGAGTCAGCAGAAGAATACACTTCCAGTATTCTAGCCACAATATTCAGTGCCTGAAGTTTACAAGTGAACATGTAAACAAGCCTGGTGCATTTTGGAAATAAGTCCTGTGGACTGATGCAGTCACAATAGAATTTTTTGGCCACAATGTGCAAAGTATGTTTGGAGAAAAAAGGGTACCAAATTGCAGGATAAGAACACCTCTCCAGCTATTAAGCATGGCGGTGGATCGATCATCCTTTGCACTTGTGTTGCAGCCAGTGGCACAGGAAACATGTCATTGGTAGAGGGAAGAATTGATTAAAAAATACCAGCAAACATCACACCATCTTTCAAAAAAGTTGAATCTAAAATGAAGATGGGTCCTACAACAAGATAATGATTTGAAACACCTCAAAATCTACACTAGAATACCTGAAGAGCCGTAAGCTGACAGGTTTTGCCATGGCCCTTACAGTCCTTCCACCTATAACATGTTTGAAAATCTATTGCTAGTTTTCAGAAGAACAGTACATGCACAACGGCCTAAGAATCTTGCAGAATTATAAGTCTTTTGCAAGGACAAATGGGTGAAAATATCCCAGGTAAGAACTGGACTCTTAACTGGCTATAAAAAGAGTTTACAAGCTGTGATATTTCCCAAATGTGGTGTAACTAGGTACTTACCATGTCGGGTGCCCAAACTTTTGATCCAGGCCCTTTTCATTTTTTTTGGTGTACCTGTGAATGATGGAAATAAAAATGTAATCTTGCTTAAAATATTAAAGAAATGTGTCATCCTTAACTTTATTCTTTTGGTGATCAGTTCATCTTCTGTTCCCTTAACTATTCACAGTAACAGATTGTTTAAGCAAGGGTACCCAAAATTTACATGCCACTATGTATTCTTACTCCAGGGCCATGTATAAGAGTAAGTATAGTAGACTATAAAAGGCAGGTCCATTCTAAGTTCACAGACTAGATAACATCAGAGTAAAAAAAGTAGAACATACATTGACTATGTTTTACACTGCAGATTAATTCTGCATACATACCTAAGTCAATGGAATTAGTCTAAATATTTGTAGAGGTCAATTTAAAGAGTAAATTGCAACACATAATCTCAATCCTGTTTAATCCAGTCAATGGTTAGGGAGGACGGTCCTAGCAGTTTTGGAAACAAGGTAAGGTCCAACACTCTTCTGGTCCCAGTCTTAACAAACATTTTTAAGATTTGGGAGAAGAACCAGAACACACAGAATACAAATTAAACATTTACAGGGAGAATGTGGAAACCACACAAAGAACAAGCACAAGGGGTAGGATTCTCTCCAGGTGTCTGGATCAATGAGGCAAATGAGTTTCTCTTTAATGTAATGCTTACAATGAAATTCTTCAGCTATTGCACACCGGAGACCCTTATATAAAGCAGTGGTTCTCAGCATCTATCCTGATGCACAACTTAGGGTATTACTTTAATCAATTCTGTATTCAGAGTTCAATCCTGATTTATACTATTAAACACATTTTTACCCCCCTTCCCACCAACCATATGAACAGTTTTGCACCAATCCAGTAATAAACAGTGGAGATTTTTTTTTGCTTTTCAGTTTACTAAAAGTGTGTATTTTATGTGCAGGAGGAACAGTATACCTTCCTTTTTTTTGGGGGGGGGGGGGGCTTTACTTTTTTAAAAATATGTGTAATAAATGCGCAAACTGTACATCCTAGCAATGAAAGTGTTTTTAGTTCATCCTGTACCATTGTACTTCATCCCCAGCATTTATATGCACATGTTGAGTTTTTGTTCAAATGTTTCTGCTAAAAGGGGTTTAATTTTTGTTTCTTAGGTACATTGAACGTGTGTCTAACAAGCTTTCTGTGGCTGAGTTAGTGTTGTCTAAGCCCAACTTCATAACTGTTTTACATTGTCTTAAAATGAGTGCCTTGGAAGAAGGCTGTATCAAGCAGCTCTTCTGTGGCTGAATCAAGAGTATTTCTCATTTATGTAATCAAGGATGGGATTCTTCATGTCCTCTGTAAGCTGTGTGTGTGTGTGTGTGTGTGTGTGTGTGTGTGTTTTCTCCCTTCTAGTTTTAGAATATGATTTTGTGCATGTTTGAGGTAAGACACAATTATATATTGCACACCAGATGTAGTGTCTCCTTCTCTAGTACCAGAACATCTGGGAAAACCTGAAGTGAGGCCCTCACACAGTTAATCATCGTAAAGGCTTTTCGTAAGTGACCCAACTGGTAGGCATTTCTGTAATGAATTCAGTTCAGCATGAGTAGCAGGATCCCTATTTCGTTTGTGCATGTCTCTTTTAAGTAAAGCTATCTACAGTATGTGCCGAAAATAAAGTATGTGTTAAATAATTTACAATAGTTGAATCTAAAGCATTTGAAAAATTACAATACTCTAGGAACTGTAAAATGTATTAGGGTATTACATAATAACATAACAAATTATTCACCTGATAATAATAACTGGTTTATCAGCTATCGATACCATTGGAATTTTGAAACTGACAACACAGAAGGCTATGAATTGCTAAAGCCTGTTTGATTGAGTGGTGTTTATGGCCAGGCATCACATACTGTACTTTAATCCAAATGTTATGACCATTTTCTTAAATAGCCCTCTTTCATTTTTTATGCCTTTGCAAAGTTACACTGTAAATGAAGATACAATGTCAGTTTCTCTTTCCTTTTTTCCTTCCTAGGTTAAGTCAATAGAAGATAAATATTAATGTCTTTACATTTGACACTGACACCAATTGTGTGTGAGTGTTACACTATTAATAATTTCCTAATACAGTACTCTAAAAGCCTGTTTCATTTTAACATCTTGACCTTTAAAAGTACTGTAGATGTTTATATTATGCTAATACTATCATCCACAGCAATAGCTGTCACTTGACACTTTATGCATACATTTTTTTCCTGCTTATGGTTCAACTTTTTTAAAGGTAAACCATGGCTGCATAATAAAAGAAATACAGGGTGGCTCACTAAAAAGTGGCCCGCCTCCAACGAGACGGCTGCATTATGTGGCGAAGAGAAAAATGATCAAATGTGTTGTTGTTTTTTTTTTTTTTAATTTTATTAATTTTATTGCAATCATTCCATACAAATCAATCAATTTTTACAAAAAGTAGGATTGAGAACAAGTCGATCCCAATCCCTGAGAGAGAGAGCAAGGCCAACGGAGTAAAACCTAAGGCTTGTAAATATACCTAAATTGATAAGTTTGATAAGCCAATAGAGATGAATGGAGAAGAAAACGAAATACAGAAATAATTGCTTCCTCTGTGCTTTAAGAGCTTATTCTAAAATATTACTGATTAGATCCTGCCATGTTTTGAAAAAAATCTGTACAGATCCTCTAACTGAGTATTTGATTTTTTCCAATTTCAAATAGTATAAAACATCGGTTTCCCTCTGACTTAAAAGAGGAGAGTTAGGATTCTTCCAGTTTAGCAAAATAAGTCTGCGTACCAAAAGTGTAGTGAATGCAGTCACAGTTTGTTTGTCTTTCTCCACTTTAAGCCCATCTGGAAGAACACCAAACACAGCTGTTAATGGATTAGGAGGGATTGTTAAACCAAGGCTGTCAGAAAGGTAATTAAAAATTTTGGTCCAGAATGATGTTAAAAAATGATCAAATTTGGTACTCACATTTACAGAAGATGCTGAAAGTGATCTCCTTGTGTGTCAATACATCTCTATGCCCATTTCAGCATGTTCATGTACACTTTTTGCAAAGTCATGGGATCTATTCTCAGTATCGCAATTTAAATGTTCAACTTCAGGTCATTTACAGTCCACAGATTTGTCTCATACATGCAGCCCTTTAAATGACCCCACAAGAAATAGTCGCAAGTTAAGTCAGGCTGTCTTCAATGATGAAACTGATTGACGAAAATTTCCCCTGAGAACCCTCAGTGCCAGAATATGGTCAATGATGGACTTCTTGGGTATAAAACCAGACTGCTCCGATTGCCGGTATTGAGTAAGTAATCATGGATCCCATTGTGGATGACTCTAGCAAGAACCTAATCCAGCACCGAGAGCAGTGTTATCTTCCTGTAGTTGCCACAATATAAGCAATTACCCTTCCCTTTCTAAATAGGGACGACAAGTCCCGTTCTCCAGTCAGTTGGGATGATGCCTTTCTGCCAAATGGAAACCAAGATTACTTGCAATGCTAGGAGGACAGCCTTACTATCAGCCTGGAGAAATTCAACTCGGATACCACCTGTCCCTGCAGCCGTCCCTACCTTCAGCTGGTTTACCACCTGTGCAATCTCAGTGAGATTGGGTGGTTCACAGCTAATTGGAGGATCAGTCTTCAGAACCGTGGATCCAGAGATAGTCAGCGTCCTAGCCAGAGGATCAGCTTTAAACAGCTGCTCAAAGTAGCCAGCCCAGCGGGTCACAACTGCAGTGTTATCTATATGGACCGTTCCATCAGCTGTCCTGACAGCGACTCTTCTGGGAACAGATTTGGATGTGTGCTGTGAATCTCCATGTTCTATGACTCTGCAAAAGGTCAGGTATTGCGGATTGCTGGATCCTGGTTCCAGCTCCCTGAGCCGCATTGTTTGACTTGGTACTCCAATACTGGTGTTGTGGTGAAGGAGACTGATCATATCTTTGTAGGCAGATACTGGAGGCTCTCACAAAACTGCAGGATCTATAGAAGTGCCCAGTTTATGAATTCTGACCACAGACTTGTTTTTGCTACTCTGAAGATCCAGCTTAGGTCCAGTAGGCTACCACATACTGGGAGAATGGCCAGACTCCAAGATCAGGCTGTTTCTAATGAGTTTGCACGCAGTTTGTGTGAGGATCTTCCAGATCTGGGCGCAACTGCTGATCATCCCTCCAGTGTTTCATCTCACAGGATTCCCTGGACATCATCAAGAGGAGTCGCAGTGCATGGCTTGATGGCAACTCTGGTCTGTACCGAGAACTGAGGACAGCTGCGAGAGCACTGAAGGCAGATAAGGAGTCGTTTGTTAGAGGAATCTGTGAGTAAGTCACACACCATCTATGGTCAACTGACACACATCCTGCTTACAGAGAAATAAAATGTGGATCTTGTAGGTAGAAAAAAATGTTATTTTCATTACAAATAAAACTATTCAAATATCCATTCGTCCATCAGTTTTCTGGTGCAATGCAGGAACCATTTGTGAACAAAGCACAGGTCCGTCTCATACAAGCACGTTCACACCCACACTTATTCACGCCAGGCCATTTTAAAGGTGCCATTGAATAATATGCATGTCTTTGAGGTGTGGGAATAAAACTGGTATACATGAATGAAAATACACACAGACAAAAGGAAAAGGTGCACACTTCTCGTTGGTATTTGAAACCAGGGCTCTGGAACTGTGAAATGGTAATGCTAACCTCTGTGTCACTGTGCCACCACAAGAGATTATACATTTTTTTTTAAATCAATTACGATTTTTAACCTTGCAACAATGCTCACATTCACATCATGCTCACCACAGTATGTCATAATCTTTTGCTTTCTATTGATGTATACCCAGTGAACTATGGAAATATAACAAAAAATTCTATTGGCTTTTATTTCTTTATCACTAAAAAGGAGCAGGGTGGAGAGAAATGTGAGTAAAGATAACACAGAACACTTTCATATATTCTTTATCTTAAAACCTGTATGGAGGATATTGCCATGTGCAGCATTTACGGTGACACCTGTGAAAGGTTCATTTGCCAGCAAAAGAGGACACTTGTTCCCTGAAATATTACATATTTTTAGATCTCCCTAAAATTGGAAACTGTAATCATTTAGATTATTGACATTAAGGTGTACTGTGCCTATAATAAAATACAGGCGATCAAAAATACAGGTAGAAGCTGAAAAAATCTTTATCTGAACTGTCTAGTATCAGAATAATGTAAAGAAAGCTTGTCACCCTTCAATTACCACAAAGGGGAATTTTGGATCTTGTGCCCAATATATAAACTAACTGTGTTGTCTGACATTGCTCAGGTAAGAAGGTAGTAAGGTAAAATGTATTGACAAATCATACATTATGTGAAAGATGGCAGGTGTCCTTACCCGACCGGGACACCCTTAGGAGGGAAGGACAGGGGGAGACATTTTATACAGGGCTTTATCTCTCCCAGGATGCTAGATGGCAGCGAGCCCAGGTTCAGATTGCCACATAGGTGCCCGCAGGGCATGCCACATATTGTAGTCCCAGGGGACAGCCCTGTTGGGTCCTGAGGGGGCTGCCAGGGGGACCTGCAGGATTGGGGAGTTCCACCTCATCCGGAAGTGCTGACAGACCACATATGTGAAAGATCGAGAACACTTACGGGGCGGCTAAATTAAAAGGGACTGCCTACCTCACATCATGAAGCCAGAGCCAGAGGGGAGGAAGACGAGGCTTGCCAGAGTAGGGGTGGAGGCAAAAGGAGTGACAAAGACTGAGAAGAAGAAGAAAAGAAAATGCCATTGTTGTGCTTCACTGTGCTTGTGTACTGTGCTGTGCGGCTGGGCAACGAAGGAAACGGTTTCCCTCATCGGAAAAATAAAACATGAGCGTTGCTGGACTTGTGCCTGGTTTCTGTCTGTGTCTGGTTTGGGGAACTTGTCTGCCTCCTGGTGGCCACAATTACCAAACTTCCTTACCCTTAAACTTGTTGCATTTAGTATATAACTACAGTTAATATTGCAAAGTTTCTTTGTATAGAATTTTCTTGGTTTTCATTTTTGGTGCAGAGATCCCCATATTGCAGTAAATAAACCAGGAGAAAATATCCCTTGAGGTCATGACAAAAATAGTGAGGGGAAATTCTTGTAATTGGTGGGGATCAAACTCCAACTTCTTGGTTGACAGCCGAACATCCCAAACATCACATCATAATCACGACCAGCGTAGCACTATTTCCTTATCAATACATCACTCATATCATATTTCAAATCACTTGGTTATCAGAACTGTAGTACTGTTTCTCAGCTTTGCCCAGATGCTATTTTCAAAGTTCATTCTAAATTTAAAAGCACTGTGTGTGTTTATACTAAATTTGATTGTTGAGCCATATTCATTATGAATTTACAACCATTCACTCTTTTTTAACGGGGTCTTGTACTAATGAAAGAACTGAGCTATTTTTCATCTTTCTTTTTATTAACTTTTGTACATAATTTGAAAAATGAAGTCAGGAGTTAACTGGATTTCAGACATGGTACATTAATTTTTATTACAATTTAGGATGATGAGAGTGTTCAGTGTGACTGTAACACAAATCAAAACATGGGTGAAAATCAAAGTCAAAATGAGTGTCTGTGCATGATGTAACTCAAGTCAGATCAAGCCAAGTGGCTTTATTGTCATACCTTCCATACACAGTTTTACAGCATGCAGTGGTACAAAACAATGTAAAACAGTACAGGGAAATGACATAATAAAACAATTATATTAAAGCAGCAAAAAGACTACTTAATGTTGTGGTTGAGTGAGCAAATACGCATGTTAACCTTTAATACAATAAAAATACAAGTAATGTCTGCTTTGACATTTCTGCTTATAATAGAAATATTCATGGAACCAGGGTGCTTTTATGGTTCTAGGTTCCTGTGCTTCCCCGTGTTAGTGGAAGACCTAGGTGGACCAACCATCTCTAGCCAGGAACAAGTACTGCCTTCAGTGAAAGTCCATGCAAAAACAGAAACAACCTAGGCATTAATAGTAAAAAGAAAACAAAAAGATCTCCGTAGACATAATTTTGTTAATACAATGGAAAACATCAGACAGTCTGTTACTAGATGGTCTTCCCTTCACCTTAGTTTAGCCAGGAAAATCAACATTGTCAGAATGAATATCTTCATGAATCTCCTATATCTTTTTGAACTACTGTACATGACTTTCTTGTTTCCTTCTTGAATGTATTTCTCTTTAATTTCCACCTGTGTAAGTAGTGTTGGAGTTGGAATGGAGGTGAGCTGAAATGAATAATAACTGATGGGGAAACATGGCCAGAGGTTTAGAGAGAAAATGAGCAAAGGGAGACAGGAGTTGAGAGGCCGTACTTACTTTATTGTTGTATCAAGTGGATGAAAGGGAAGAAGCCACTGTTGGGCAGTAAAGGTAGCAATTTGTTGTTAGGGACAACCGGGAACATTGCCTGGCCAAAACACCCTCAGGTTCAAAGGGCAGGGGCAGAAAGCAGGTACAAGGGCATTGTTTCCCATGGACTACTAGATGGCAGCAGCTCAGGTTGCGACAGAGTCATGGATTTCCTTAGGGCACCATGAGAACTGGACTTCCCTGACTCAGCCTTATTGGGTTCTGTGGGTGCCGCTAGAGGGTGCTGCGGGGACTGAGGAACCCTACTCCAGGGCCAAACCTGTGGGACACCAGAAGTACTCCTGGGTTGCATAAAAGGAGCTACATGTCACAACTCAAGGAGTCGGGAGGATGAGGATGAAGATTGCCTGGAGAAGAGACAGAGGAGTTATTGTCGGGAAAAAGTCTTTTGATGGAAGATTGAAACCTGTGTAAGGTATAGGATTTATTTATCATGTTTATTGAAGCCTTGACTGTAACCCAGCCACAGGGGATGTACAAACCAGTGTGTTTCTTTGCGCCGGTCCCAAGCCCGGATAAATGGGGAGGATTACGTCAGGAAGGGCGTCCAGTGTAAAATTTTGCCAATATCAATATGCGGACAATAATACAAATTTCCATACCGGATCGGTCGAGCCCTGGTTTAACAACGATCTCCACCAGTACTGTTAGCCAAAACGGTGCTGGCAGAAATTGGGCTACTGTTGGCCAAAGAAGAAGAAGGAGAAGAAGAGGGGGGAGACATGTCCGGAGGCAGGAGGAGGGGAGGAAAGTAAAGAGAGTGGAACTGAGGGTAGGAACTTTGAATGTTGGCAGTATGACTGGTAAGGGGAGAGAAGAACGTTGATATACTGTGCATGCAAGAGATTAAATGGAAGGGGTGTAAGGCCAGGTGGATTGGAGGTGGATTCAAATTGTTCTATCATGGGGTAGATGGGAGGAGACATGGGGTGGGAGTTATTCTGAAGGAACAGTATGTCAAGAGTGTTTTGGCGGTGAAAAGAGTATCAGGCAGATTAATGATTATGAAGCTGGAAATTGGAGGTGTGATGATGAATGTTGTTAGTGCATATGCACCGCAAGTTGAGTGTGCATGGGTGAGAAAGAAGATTTTTGGAGTGAGTTGGATGAAGTGATGAACAGTGTACCCAAGGGACAGAAAGTGGTGATTGGAGCGGATTTCAATGGACATGTTGGTGAAGGGAACAGTGGAGATGAGGAGGTGATGGGTAGGTTGAAGAGAACTGGAGAGAGAAGTGGTTGGATGATGTGGCGATAGTGAATCAGGAAGTGCAACAGATTAGCAAGGAGGAAGTAAGGACAGCTTTGAAGAGGATGAAAAATGGAAAGACCGTTGGTCCAGATGACATACCTATGGAAGCATGGAGGTGTCTAGGAAAGATGGCAGGGGAGTTTTTAACCAGATTGTTTAATTGAATCTTGGAAAGTGAGAGAATGCCTGAGGAGTGTAGAAGAAGTATACTGGTGCCGATATTTAAAAATAAGGGGGATCTGCAGGACTGCAATAACTACAGGGGAATAAAATTGATAAGCCACAGTATGAAGTTATGGGAAAGAGAAGTGGAAGCTAGGTTAAGAAGTGAGGTGATGATTAGTGAGCAGCAGTATGGTTTCATGCCAAGAAAGAGCACCACAGATGCAATGGTTGCTCTGAGGATGTTGATGGAGTAGTTTAGAGAAGGCCAGAAGGAGTTGCATTGCGTCTTTGTGGACCTGGAGAAAGCATATGACAGGGTGCCTCGAGAGGAGCTGTGGTATTGCATGAGGAAGTTGGGAGTGGCAGAGAAGTACGTAAGAGTTGTACAGGATATGTACGAGGGAAGTCTCACAGTGGTGAGGTCTGCAGTAGGAGTGACAGATGCATTTAAGTTGGAGGTGGGATTACATCAGGGATCGGCTCTGAGCCCTTTCTTATTTGCAATGGTGATGGACAGGTTAACAGACGAGATTAGACAGGAGTCCCCGTGGCCTATGATGTTTGCTGATGACATTGTGATCTGTAGCGATAGTAGGGAGCAGGTTGCGGAGACCCTGGAGAGGTGGAGATATGCTCTAGAGAGGAGAAGAATGAAGGTCAGTAGGAACAAGACAGAATACATG
Organism: Polypterus bichir lapradei; assembly: GCA_026402145.1. Taxonomy (NCBI): domain Eukaryota; kingdom Metazoa; phylum Chordata; class Cladistia; order Polypteriformes; family Polypteridae; genus Polypterus; species Polypterus bichir. The sequence goes on along the minus strand of JANRMT010062790.1, from coordinate 3,862,127 downwards.
TGTGTAAATGAGGGGGAGGTCAGTGGAATGGTGAGGATGCAGGGAGTAGAGTTGGCGAAGGTGGATGAGTTTAAATACTTGGGATCAACAGTACAGGGTAATGGGGATTGTGGAAGAGAGGTGAAGAAGAGAGTGCAGGCAGGGTGGAATGGGTGGAGAAGAGTGTCAGGAGTAATTTGTGACAGACGGGTATCAGCAAGAGTGAAAGGGAAGGTCTACAGGATGGTAGTGAGACTAGCTATGTTATATGGGTTGGAGATGGTGGCACTGACCAGAAAGCAGGAGACAGAGCTGGAGGTGGCAGAGTTAAAGATGCTAAGATTTGCATTGGGTGTCATGAGGATGAATAGGATTAGAAATGAGTACATTAGAGGGTCAGCTCAAGTTGGACATGTGGGAGACAAAGTCAGAGAGGCGAGGTTGTGTTGGTTTGGACATGTGCAGAAGAGAGATGCTGGGTATATTGGGAGAAGGATGCTAAGGATAGAGCTGCCAGGGAAGAGGAAAAGAGGAAGGCCTAAGAGAAGGTTTATGGATGTGGTGAGAGAGGACATGCAGATGATGGGTGTAACAGAACAAGATGCAGAGGACAGAAAGATATGGAAGAAGATGATCCACTGTGGCAACCCCTAATTGGACCAGCCGAAAGAAGCAGAAGAAGATTGAAGCCTTGACTGTGTGAGTGCATTGTTGTTCTGGTTTTGAGGAGCTGCAGCACCTCTAGTGTCCACACTGTTAAAGTTTGAAATATTACCACTGTGATCATAGGCTTACCATGTTTTCATGTGTGTAAAGAAACAATGTAATTCCAATCCATACAAAATTATCAAAAAAGTGTGAATAATTATTGACTTACTCTTGTATGTACAAAAATGCAATAGTAAATAGAAGAAAATATCACCTCAGCTGTGTCATAAAAGATACATTTGGAATATTTGGGATAAAACCTGATAAGCTAACATTATGCGAAGAAAAATGTATATTGATTATCCTATGCTAATGCATTTTTCTGGCACAAAGAATAATTTTGCTTAACTGGAAGAATCTTAACCCACGTACCATAATTAAATGAGGAGGTGATATTTTTAAATATTTAAAACTAGAAATCAATCAATTCTCTCTGTGGGGATGTGTTCCTGATATTCTGCATTAATGTTCATTTTTTAAGTATGTACACCAGCTTTCTTCTAAACCTTTTGTGTAATACATGGGACAAATCACTTCTGACTGGGATATCTTGTTGTATAGCAGTGTTTAGGTTAGTACTGGGCCTTCACATCTGCAGGAGGAAAGGTCTAAATATCTGCACAGTCTCTCTCTCTGTGGAGTTTGCATTTACACTTTATATCCACATGGGTCTTTCTCCTAAATCCAACATGTTAAGGTCATGTTCATTGGCAATTCCAAAATGGCCCAGTGTGCACAATTATGGCTGTATGTAAGTGTGCAATTCAATGGACCAGCATTCTGTCCAGGATGGAGTCCTTTCTTGTACCTGATTTTGCTTAAATAAGTACGTTCTATTAATGGATTGATCTTACCTTTCCTGTTATACATAAAATCTACTACAGTTAGGTCCATAAATATTTGGACAGAGACAACTTTTTTCTAATTTTGGTTCTGTACATTACCACAATGAATTTTAAATGAAATGACTCAGATGCAGTTGAAGTGCAGACGTTCAGCTTTAATTCAGTGGGTTGAACAAAAAGATTGCATAAAAATGTGAGGCAACTAAAGCATTTTTTTAACACAATCCCTTCATTTCAGGGGCTCAAAAGTAATTGGACAAATTAAATAACTGGAAATAAAATGTTCATTTCTAATACTTCGTTGAAAACCCTTTGCTGGCAATGACAGCCTGAAGTCTTGAACTCATGGACATCACCAGATGCTGGGTTTCCTCCTTTTTAATGCTCTACCGGGCCTTTACTGCAGCGGCTTTCAGTTGCTGTTTGTTTGTGGGCCTTTCTGTCCGAAGTTTAGTCTTCAACAAGTGAAATGCATGCTCAATTGGGTTAAGATCAGGTGACTGACTTGGCCATTCAAGAATTTTCCACTTCTTTGCTTTAATAAACTCCTGGGTTGCTTTGGCTGTATGTTTTGGGCCGTTGTCCATCTGTATCATGAAACACCGCCCAATTAATTTGACTGCATTTAGCTGGATTTGAGCAGACAGTATGTCTCTGAACACCTCAGAATTCATTCGGCTGCTTCTGTCCTGTGTCACATCATCAATAAATACTAGTGTCCCAGTGCCACTGGCAGCCATGCACGCCCAAGCCATCACACTGCCTCCACCGTGTTTTACAGATGATGTGGTATGCTTTGGATAATGAGCTGTTCCACACCTTCTCCATACTTTTTTCTTGCCATCATTCTGGTAGAGGTTGATCTTGGTTTCATCTGTCCAAAGAATGTTTTTCCAGAACTGTGCTGGCTTTTTTAGATGTTCTTGATCAAAGTCCAATCTTGCCTTTCTATTCTTGAGGCTTATGTGTGGCTTGCACCTTGCAGTGCACCCTCTGTATTTACTTTCATGCAGTCTTCTCTTTATGGTAGATTTGGATATCGATACGCCTACCCCCTGGAGAGTGTTGTTCACTTGGTTCGCTGTTGTGAAGGGGTTTCTCTTCACCATGGAAATGATTCTGCAATCATCCACCACTGTTGTCTTCCGTGGACGTCCAGGGGCCTCATGTATGAAGGGTGCATACGCACAGAAATGTTGCGTAAGAACGTTACATCTCAGTATTTTAATTATTCAGAGAGCTGTAATATCACGAATGTAATGGATTCTGTGTCCTGTCAGAGAAAGAAAAAGAATGGAAGAACATAGTGATTCACGCACATAGAGCACATAGAAGATCAAATACGAAACAAAGCATTTAACTTGCTACTTTAGTTACGATGGGATTTGAGAAACTAGTAAATTAAATGATTTTAAGATGAAGTTTATGATGTTCTACTTTAATGACAAAATAAACTACGTGATTAAAGTGGAAATTTCGAGATTAAAGTTGACATTTCGTGCTTTTTTCCCACTGTGTGCCTATTTTTTTTTTTGTCTGCACCCTAATAAGCTCAGACGGTGGGCTACGACTCCCTTTTCATTGTGATTTTGATATCTGACTTCTTTTATATTTTGGCACTGTGCGACTTTGTGAACTTGAGCTTTCGAGTTTCTCCGACACGCTATGTCACTCGATCAGCTTCCTTTTGTTGATTATACCATTGTTTAAACCAACAAATAGTATGTTTTTCCCTTGCCTCCACTTGGTATTCGCTGAAATTCTTATATTTTCCCCTGTGCTTTTCCCATTGTCTTTTCACAGAAGGCTGAGCTTAAGGGCTATTTATATTGATTTGCATATTCAAAGAGGCGTAATTCTGGAAGGAGTTGGGGTGGGACAGCACATGCGTGCACGTGTTACTTTTCACGCTGACCGGGATTTATGTAGCGGAAGAACGTGGAAGTTATGCATGAGGCCCCAGGTCTTTTTGCGTTGCTGAGTTCACCAGTGCTTGCTTTCTTTCTCAGGATGTACCAAACTGCAGATTTTGCCACTCGTAATATTGTAGCAATTTCTCAGATGGGTTTTTTCTGTTTTCGCAGCTTAAGGGTGGCTTCTTTCACCTGCATGGAGAGCTCATTTGACCGCATGTTGTCTGTTCACAGCAAAATCTTCCACATGCAAGCACCACACACACCTCAGATCAACTCCAGGCTTTTTATCTGCTTAATTGATAATGACATAACGACGGACTTGCCCACACAAGCCCATGAAATAGCCTTTGAGTCAATTGTCCAATTACTTTTGAGCCCCTGAAATGAAGGGATTTTGTTAAAAAAATGCTTTAGTTGCCTCACATTTTTATAGAATCATTTTGTTTAACCCACTGAATTAAAGCTGAAAGTCTGCACTTCAACTGCATCTGAGTTGTTTCATTTAAAATTCACTGTGGTAATGTACAAAACCAAAATTAGAAAAAAGTTGTCTCTGTCCAAATATTTATAGACCTAACGGTATATAAACTACAGTATATGCACCTCAACATCATCAAGTTTCTTTAGGCTTTGGTATCCTACAATGCAAGTTATAAAATCTTGCCCCCATTTTATATACAAGGGACGCACACACACAACAGAGAGAACTTGGTGATGCTGGTAAGACCAACCTTTTGAAAGTCAGACGGTGACATTTGGGCTGGCAAGCTTTGTTGGGCTGAATAGACTGTTCTTGGCTAAATCTTTCTAATATCTAAGTATAAGCATACAATGTTTTTTTCCTGAGGTAGCAATAGGCATAAGCAAGAGGAAGATATACTAAAACAATAAGGTACCAAAAAGCTTTCCTAAATTAATGTATGCTTTTGTCTGTATGATGTATACATTGCCCTGCCTATTCAGCAAAACCACAGACCAAATTGAACTTTATCCTCACTGACACACTTCTATTCTTTTTAAATTAATTTTATTTCAGGAAGTAAGATAGTGTACAATGGGGCAGATCAAATTTACAGAACATATACAACAAATAACTTAATCAATCTTGACAAGGAAAAAACTCTAGAAAATTGAAAAAAATTAAGAAAACAGACTCCCACTTCTATAATACCAAGTTTATTAAGATTATATTAAAAGTTTATGTCCTAAGAGTTCCCTGGTAACTGAATGCCTTAAATATGCATTGTATTTAAGCTTCAGTTCTTAATGTTTTTCTGTTTGCTGTTATAATGTGGTAAAACATTTCCTTAAGAAAAAATGTATAGAACTATACATCATGGGAAAGGAAGTTAGCAACTTCCTGCCTGATAACCAAAAAAGTTCAAGAACAGACAAAAAAGGCTTGACGCATGCATTAAAAATAAATTTGACAAAAAACATTGACACACATACTGTACATAAGTAGAGCTGTCAGGAAGAAAAATCATGGAGCTGCTTTTATTATGATCATATCCAAAATAACATACAAATGTGTTCTATAAAACATATTCAAACCCACCTCATTACAGCAGTTGTTTAGAGTGAAGTTTTAGCTTTTCTTTCAAGAGAACTCTTTGGCTGTCTTGTACTTCAATTCTTAAATTTCAGAATAATTATTTTGTTAGTTTTATTCTTATACATACACTCTCTCAAAGTGTGCATATTTACACGTGACAGTTACTTCCTCCAAGAGGTCTCGGGAAGAAAAGGAAATGTAGTAGTACTGTGTAAGTGGCAGTGGTAATAGTAGAGTACAATGAAATTCTTAACTTGCTTATCTGACCAATATGCAACATGCTGACACTATCATAATAGTAAAGATACATAAATATATAATTATGAAGGAAACATATTACCCTACTAATGAAAAATCTGGACACACTCATAATTTCTAATGTTTTTGGTAGAAATTGATATTTTTTTAAATCAAGATGTCATTAAATTGGTTTAAAAATCTAGCCAAGGCATTACTAGTGTAAATAATGGTTATTACTACTTTAAATGGCTGTTTTTAATTTATTATTCACTTATGACTGCAAAGTCCCATTTCAGCACCCAATCCTTCAGAGTCCTTATGATAAACTCCCTTAGCTTTTCCTTAATTAGCCATTTTAAATACTACTTTGTTATTAGAGAAACCTTTCTAACTGCATTAGCACCACTAAAACCTGTTTTTCTGTTCACTTGGGTTGCAAGGTACTAGCACTCCTAAAGTTAAACTCTGGGTTAACAAATAGCCAAAAATGAAGCAGCTTTCTCAAAAACATTTTAGCCTATTGTTTCTTTGCTGTAAATAAATGTTATTCCATGCAACACATGTCAAACAAACTGAAGATTTCATACAAAGATGCAAAGTAGATCTAACTAGGGCAGAAAACAAAGGAGAAGATCCAGATGGGCAATTGAGGATAAATACATCAGAGTCAGTAGTTTAGGAAACAAACATCTTACAGGTCCTAAGTTGGATTCTTCCCCCTATATATTGCAAATACCACTGGAATCTGTAACATAGAAAAGATGACTCCAGGATGCTCACCTTAATATGGTTCTTCAGTCATCTTCTGTGCAATGTCTGCCCATTTTAAACGTTTCTTTTAAAGTTCCAGTTTCAGATATGGCCTTTCTTTGAAACTTTTCCTCTAAGGTCAACATCCCTGAGCTTTGCAGTCATATGTATATTTACATTTATTTGCTTAGTAGATGCTTTTATAAAAAGTGACTTACAAAGGAGGTCAACATAATCAAGTAACATCAGTCTAGGGACTGTTTTGAACAAGAGTAGCAGGACAGGTTACAAAACTTGATCCCCAACAAATGACAAGCTATAAAGCTAGCATAACAAAAAATGATCAATCGCCAATATGACAGACATCCACAGAGCAAAAACAAAATTCATGAACATTTTCACAGATATTCCTAGAACAGTAGGATTTTCAATCACTTCTTAAACACATTGAGGGAGTCTGCAGTTTAGATGGAGGTAGGCTGCTAGTTCCCCTATCTATAAGGTAGATATGAAATGATTCTGGATTGAGATTTGATACCACATATATGTGGCATCACCAGATGCTGTTCTCTGGCAGACCCGAGTGGGTGAGAAGGACTATAGCACCTCACCAGTGTCTATATACACAGGTGCTGACCCATGGACTACTCTGGAGGCAAGCATCAAATATTTGAACTTAATATGTGCTGCTACAGGGAGCCAATGTACTGACCTGAAGAGAGAAGTAACAAGTGCTCACATTGGTCAGTTGAATATAAGATGGGCCGCTGGATTTTAGATCATCTGCAGTTGCTTAATAGCACATGAAGGTCCTCCTGTTAGTAGTGAGTTGCAGTAATCCAGATATGACCAGACCAAAGCCAAAGACTAGACCAGAAGTTGTTCTGCACACTCAGTGAAATAAGGTCTGATTTTGCAGATGTTATACAGAGTGAATCTATATGAATGAGAATCAGTTGAAATGAAGTCAAGAGAAAGGTAACTACTCATCAATCATCACCAACAAGTTGGTGTGCCGATTTGCCACATGTTTGTGACAATGAGCCAAGCTATACTGCGATGGAGAGTTGAACAGACTGGTTAGCCAGGATAACAAGAAACTCCGTCTTTGCCAAGTGGAGCTGTAGATGGTGGTCCTTCTTCCAGGTTAACATATCAGTACAACAGGCAGAGACTCAAAAGGGAACAGGTACGGCTGTGTATCATCGGCATAGCACTAATATGCAAAACCATGGCATTGGACGATAATAATAATAATAATACATTTTATTTATTTGTAGGTGCCTGCCTTTCTAAACACTCAAGGACACCGAACAATAGACAAAACACAGATTATAAACAAAAGTAAAATACAGAAGTTAAAATCAGACAGAGCAATTGTAATCAAAGAGAAAAAGCAGTCTTAAACAAATGAGTTTTAAGTTTAGATTTGAAAAGTGAAGATGATTCAATATTTCTGAGCTCAGATGGTAGCGAGTTCCAGAGCTGGCAAGCAGAGCAACTGAATGCTCTGCTCCCCATAGTGGTAAGACAGAAGAAGAGTACAGTCAAGTGGATGGAGGAAGAGGGTCTAAGGGTATGGGAGGGAATGGCAACATGGAGGAGGTCAGACAGATATGGAGGGGCAAGGTTGTGGATAGCCATAAAAGTTGATAGGAGAATCTTGAATTGAATTCGGAACTTAACTTGAAGCCAATGAAGCTGCTGCAAAATGGGAGTGATATGGTGAATAGAGGGGGTTCTAGTAATGATGTGGGCAGCTGAATACTGGACCAGTTAAAGCTTATAAAGAGATTTGCGAGAAAGACCAAAGAAAAGGGAATTGCAATAATGCAGACGAGAAGTGAAAAGGCCATAAACAAGGATAGCAGTGGTGTGGGGAGTGAAGGAGGGGCGAATACGATTAATGTTACGCAGGTGGAAATATGCAGACCGGGAGATGTTATTGATGTGGGACTGAAAGGATAAAGTACTGTCAAGGATGACACCCAGACTCTTAACCTGTGGGTAAGGGGAGACAGAGGAATTATCAATAGCAAATGAAAAATGATCAGTTTTGGATAATGTTGATTTTGTACCAATGAGGAGAACCTTAGTTTTGTCACTATTTAATTTAAGAAAATTTGAAGAAAACCAGGATTTGAGTTCTGCTATACAATCAATAACCGAGGAGGGTGGAAAGGAAGCAGTAGGTTTGGTAGTGAGATAGAGCTGGTTGTCATCAGCATAACAGTGGAAGCTAACGTTATATTACGAAAGATATTGCCAAGGGGAAGGAGGTAAATAACCTGAAGTAACAGCGGTGGGTTAGGATGTGAAAGTTTTCAGCTGAACAAACTGAGTGAAGCCTGAGAGGTAGGATCTGAACCAATCTAGTGGAGTGTGGGTAATGCCAATCGAAGATAATCTATTGAAAAGAGTAGTGTAACAAATGGTGTCAAAGGTTGCACTCAGATCAAGGAGGATAAGAATAGTAATTAAACCAGAATCAGCTGCCATAAGGAGGTCATTAGTAATTTTTATAAGTGCCGTTTCTGCACTATGGAGGGGACGAAAACCAGACTGGAACTATTCATACAGATTATTTTGAGATAAATGAGAATGAAGTTGAATAGCCACAATTTTTTCAAGAATTTTGGAAATGAAGGGTAGATTAGAAATAGGACGAAAATTACTGAAATTAGTCGGATCAGCACCAGGTTTTTTCAGTATTGAGGTTATTGCAGCAGTTTTAAAAGATGAAGGAACAGTACCAGTAGCGAGAGAGGAGTGGATTATAGCAGAGATAAGGGTGACCAGAGAGGGGAGGCAGGCTTTGACTAGAACTGTAGGGAGGGGGTCCAGTTGAGAGGTGGATGGCTTAGACTTACAGACAAGATCTGAGATTTCTGAGAAAGTAGGAAGCTGAAAAGAGGAAAATGAGTGAGTTGGTGGGTGAAATTCAAATGAAGTACTGGAGAATTCTGTACAGAAAGACTGATGAGTCTTCTGGATTTTTTCATTAAAAAAGGACATAAGGGAATTGCAAAATTCAGTTGAGTAAAGGTAAGAAGGTAAAGAATCTGGGGGTTGTGTGATATTGTTAAGTAGTGAAAACAATAACTTGGTGTTGCCTTCATTGGAAGAAATAATGTCAGTATAATACTTAGATTTGGTTTGGGCAATACAGTCCTTGTAATAAAGTGTACTAGCCAAAGCCCACCGTAGCATACAGCGGTGTAAGAATAGGAATGGAAAACAGTGAGAAAGGAATTCAGTATAACAAAGGCTTAGGAAACCACTATCACAGTATAACGAAAATAGCAAGGAGCGAAACCAATGCCAATGGTCAAGACAGTACCTTCCTGTAGCAGGCTACGGAAAACATAGACATATATAGATAGACGCCGCATTCACTGTGTTGACCAGTCGACACGATAAGTCAGTGTGTCCGCCCTATTGCGAGTGGTAAAAGTGCCATTTAAACTAATGCAGGTAGATGTGGAAACCGGATTTTCTGATGAAAAAACAATAACGTTTTAAACAGTATCGTTTACATACAACAGATTTTCGCTAATCGTTTACATGCAATTATTTATATCCATTTATACACTAAATGTGTGCATATCCCATGGTCTTAGAGTTGGCGGGCAGGGCTCTGTCTTGCTTGTGCTCACTGTCTTGCGTGCCCTTAGTGAATTATATATATATATATATATATATATATATATATATATAGAC
>JANRMT010062790.1:3810299-3852314 GCA_026402145.1 Polypterus bichir lapradei | reverse complement strand
TTATATATATATATATATATATATATATATATATATATAGACGGTTTTTGTACATCTCTTTGTAAACAAAGAGTCCAGTTTTTTTATATAACCATTCAAGTTGCCAGCCTTTGGCTTTCAAAAGCCGAAGTTCAGGCATGAACCAAGGAGCAGAAAAGGAGAAAGAAACAGATCTAGTTTTTAATGGAGCGACAGAGTTAAGAATACCATTAAGTCCAGTGTTATAGTGTGAGACCAGTTCTTCAGGAGTGGATAAATTATGAATGTCTATAAAGGAATCAATACTAGAGGAACAAGAGTCTAAGTTAATATTCTTAATATTACTGAAAGACATGAGACGGGAAAGCTTAGTGTTGGAAAGTGCAAGTTTAACATTGATTGAAATAAGAAAATGATCAGTTATAGGGAGTTCATCTGCAGTACAATCAAGCAGGGTAACTCCAGAACAGCAAATCAAGTCCAAAATATGTCCTTTGGAATGAGTGGGAACATCAGTATGCTGCTGGAATCCAAAACTCTCAAGGCAGGATGTAAAGTCTCTAGAAATAGGGACATTGATATTATCCATATGTATACTGAAATCCCCTAGAAGTATTATGTTTGATGAAACAGTACATAAGTGTGTAAGGAAAACAGCAAAGTTGTTCAGAAAGTCATTATTTGGTTTAGGGGGCCGGTAAACAGTTGCAATAATAGTAGGAATTTAATTTGACACACAAGAGATTCAAAAGAATGGAAGGTAGGATCAAACAATGGCAAGACTTTCCATTTCTCACGATACATTAACACGAGACTTCCTCCCCGGCCAGAGCCACGGGGTTGAGAAATGTAAACAAACCTGGGGGGAGTGGATTGTTAAGTTGGGAAAAGTCATGAGGTTGTTGCCATGTCTTAGTTAGACAGAAAAAGTCAAACTTACGATAAGTTAGGAGATTGTGGATGAGTGGCCCCTTGCTCATGAGTGAGCGGATGTTCAACAGACCAAAGTTGACAACAGCATTATCGCATTTAGCAACGGTGTTAGCCGACCAGGCTAGGCTGGCTAACACACTGTGGTCAGCGACTCTGCCTAAATTATGTGGAGGATGTCGAGAACTGGACCATATGAAATTTATTATTTTCGAACTGTCAGCTTGGATAGTCCGGAGGGACCCACGGTGGTTGTATCTCCGACTTGAATACGATATCTGGGTGGAGATACAGGCCAGTCAGTAGAGGCTCGGACAGGTGAAAGCGGAGTTGGAGTAGCTCAGCAGCGGATTACTGAAGCAGGCCTGTCACAGGTAGGATAGCGAGCGACAGGAGGGACCAAACAAACACGAACCAAATAAATATCGTACCGGTCCACATATTAAGCGAAGACGCAGACAACTCAGATGTCCGGAGAACAAAGCCAGGTTAGTTTCAAAGTGGGGATAGGCCTAAAAATAGTCCATACACAGCCAAATCAGCAGGCAAGCTAGAAATCAGTATAGCTTTAAATGACTGAAAAATAAAACTCAACGAATAAATCTGCCCGAAATGAAAATTAAATCAGCTGTTTAGTCCATTTGATTGTAAGTTAATTGTAAAAAAGTAAAAAAAGATAAAAAGTTACCGGAAAGCAGCGACGATCATTCACACCAGCGTTCGCTCAACCGGATAGTGGTGTACAGAGAAATGGGGCACCCCTGTGTATGTCTGATGCACCCTTGACATCTCTCTTTGCATGGACACATGGAAGGATCTGCCCAAGATGTAGGACTCAAACCATCTGAGAGAAATCCCGATGATACCAAGGTCAGAGAGGGTGGAAAGAAGGATCCCATGGTTGACTGTGTCAAAGGCACAGGAGAGATCTAGAAGGATCAGGACTGATGACATGTTGGTAGCTCCATAGATGGTCAACTACAGTCAGTAGAGCTGTCTCAGTAGAATGGTTCCTTTTGAAGCAAAACTGTTTGAAATTAAGGGAATTCATTCAGTACAAGGTAAAGTAAAGATTTGGTTAGAGAAAGTGTGTTTAAATGTTTTGGAAAGAAAAGACAGGAGAGTGACAGGCCTGTAATTGTTAACTAGGGATGGACTAAGTGTTGATTTTTTAGGAGTGGGGTTATCAAAACATGGTAGTAAAGTACCTGAGCTGAGTGAGGTGTTAATGATGTGTGTAATTGCAGAAATGAGTGAGGAGAAGATAGCCTGAAGGAGATATAAGGGAGAATTAGCCAAGTCAACAGATAGTGGGGTGATTGGAGAGGAAGTTTCAAACATCAGTGGCAGAGAGTGGAGAAAATGTTGAGTGATGTTTGGGAGGAGGCATAATGACTGGCAATGATGATGGGAACTGACTGCTGATAGCAGCCACCCATTCTTGCAAAGACAGTAAAATCATCAGTAGTCAAGAAGATTGGAGGAGGAGCAGGTGGAGAAAAGTTAATAAGGGAGATGAAAGTGGTGAACAGAGAGTGTGTGCTAGTACTGCTGTTAATCCTGCTAAAAACTTACCTTAGTATTGATGGTGACAGAAGAAAATGTCCATTTGTGTGTGTGTGTGTGTTCTGGCAATTGCATTTGTGGAAGTACAGTTACAGTGTAGCTGTGTTATGTTGAAGGAGAAAAGGAGGAAAGGAGAGCGAGCAAGTCAGTAGCAGGATGACTGTGCTGGTGGATGTTCAGGTACCCGATTTTTAGATGTGGGCCGCTGTTATCTGGGAGGGAAGAGAGCTGTCCATCTAGCTCATTGAAGAAGTTCTTGAGCAAACCTGGAAGACAATAAATAACAATGCAAGAGGTAGTGTAGTTGCATACAATAACTGGGGGGTGGTGAATCAAGAGTTCTTTGACACAACAGTACCCATCCTTCCACCCCTACCAGTAAAACAGCAGGTAGGAGTGAAATTGAAACCAAACCAAACTACTGTTGGTGTTGCTGTGGTTTCCAGCCGAATTGATGTTGCTGTCAGAGCCACCACTTGGACGCCCCTTTGGATGGCAAAAGCTGGAATAAAGTCTGCTTTGCTGACTGCAGAATTCCACAAGCTAAAGGAGAAGTGGGTGCCTGAGGAAGTGACTTAATGAAACAGACAAAAATGGCCAGTATCTCTCCCTATCCTGCCGAAGGGGCAAGAGAAACATCTAGTGTTAAAAACAGGAATGTATTATAGACACATGTTCGAGGAAGCAGATGGAAAGGAAAAACAGTACTTTTGTTAAGTATGAGTACCCACTGTCTTGTATGGTTTCTGGGCTCAGTAGACTCACAGTCTTTGACTCTCACAGGAAGACTTACAGTCTGATGTGCAAAACAAATTAAAAATCACTCACTCAAGAATTAATGGCCAATGACAGTATATTGATAAAGAAGATATCAATTCCTATCAAAAACATAAATATTTCTAGATGTGTCCAAACCTGTGACTGGTAGTATACATGGTCAAAAGCACCTCTGATAGGTTCTTCTTGATCTGGATAAGCAACAGTTCTCCTCTGACAAACTCACATAACACTGATCTCATCCTACCAGAAAACAAGCCCAGCAACCATTCAGAGGAATCCCATGATGATTGCAGCATTCTTGTACTTGTGGTCTCACTGGTTAGCTCACACTACTTGGACATCCTGATAAATTAGTATGCCATTGTTAACCCTATGAGGAGGGAGTCCAAGATTGTTCAAAGTAAATATATGACAACCTTGTCTGGAACAGGGGTGCTAGGAGGCATTCATGAGGAAACGTCATGGAGGTGGGATGTTCAGTACTGAGTGCCTGCTGGCCAAACAACTTGCATAGTCCAATTGGTTTTAATGTGAAAAGGCTGCATGAAGCCAGAACGTGAAGGATGAAGTTCGAGTGCCACGCCAGTCAGGCAACAGGAAAGAGTGGGTCAGGTCCCAACATATTAGATTTTGTAAATCTTGCCCATGGTAAAGTTTATGAAAATATTACATTGCCCAAAAATTTTAAACAGTGAATTTTGTTTTAATTTTTGAAAGCAAACACCCTGCTTATATTTCTTACAAATAGTATAAATATAATGTACATGTACTGTATGTATATACAGATATAATTGCACAAAACACAACATGCCGCACATGTAGTACAAAAAAAAAAGTCTTACTGATGATTTAAAAAGTGCTGTTTTGTTTTTGGTTCACATTCACATATTGGTATTAAACTGGGATGACAGTTTTCTTTAGATCTTTTCAAAAAAATCTAAAATTGTCTTCTCATCCCATGATGCATTTCCAGTATTTTACTGGAAGAGATATTAATTTCTATAGCAATGCATACATGCAAACTGATCATCCAAAAGGAGTACTGTATATAACTGATGATTTCTGGACAACTAAATATTTTCCTTTGCATCATCTAAAATATTCCCAATCCATTTTATTTATTACAAGGTGCTATCACAATAGCAAATTAGGACATGACTTGTACAATAACTGATAACTCAGAGTGAAATGGTGAGGTTATGATGAACAGATTAAAAAAGTTAAAATAAGATTAACAGAAGTACCTGGCATTTTTTTGCCTCCAGCACCAGAAGTGATCCTACATTATAATATAAATATTTAAAAAAATAAAGCACTTAAAAAAAATTGTGTTTTGATGCATCTTCTGTCTAAAAATACAAAAATCCTGAGAAAGTCAAAGAAAGAGCTGAATTTACACTTTCACAGTACCCATTAACTTTATCAAAGTACATGAAAGAAGGTGTATAAAAATTAAACCCGTATATAATTAAAATATGCGGTGGGCTGGCGCCCTGCCCGGGGTTTGTTTCCTGCTTTGCGCCCTGTGTTGGCTGGGAATGGCTCCAGCAGACCCCCGTCACCCTGTAGTTAGGATATAGCGGTTGGATAATGGATGGATGGATAATTAAAATAGAACCATTTAGGGGTAAAATGATAAAATATATATGTTCACTTTTTAAACTTGACTTTTTTGATGCTGTTAACCAGGTTTTGTAATATGGCCAATAAAATGTAACTCTTATGTTTACAGTGTTAACAGAAGGCCTGGGTGGCATGGTGGTTGGCACTCTTGCCTTATACTTGTAGTTCCTGGCCTGGTCAGTGTCCACGTGGAGTCTGCACAGTCATCTGTGTCGGCAGGTTTTTTTTTTTTCTTTGGGTACTTCAGTCTTCCCTCCTGCCAAAGAGGTGTGTTTGGTTACACTGGTGACTTCTAATTGGCACAATATGGTTACGTTCTTAATTGTGTCCTATAAGGGACTAGCACCCAATGCTGCCAAGACAGGCTCCCACAACTCTGAACCAGATTAAATGACTTTGATGATAGATTTAAGGGTAAACGTCCATACACATAGGCTCGTCATAAATTTTCAAGAAATAGGAAGATTCACTAGAGCAGAAAGACATCAGGGCATATTCACACAGAATGTTGCTAAAGTGCTGAGACACACAGAAACTCTGGGAACATGGGTACAACTTCAAGCTTTAAGTGGATCAACTAATGGACTTGTGCTGTGTGTCCAATCCAAGATTAAGGTAATTCATTGATCATGGACTCCCAAGGTTGATCTCCTGCAGTTTGACACATTTTTTGTTGTCTCATAGCAAATCTGTGCAAATCAGGACTGGAAATGGTGAGTTTCATATGAGCCTAATGGCCACACAATAATAGAAAATATTTCCTTAAAGTCTCAGGAATGCACATTATGCTCGTCATACTGGCAAACCATCCTTGACCAAAATTCTCTGTTCACACAACACATTAAACTTTTTTTTTTTTTTTTTTTTAAACAAAAAGGCACTGTTAAAATAAGGTCACATTTTCCATCCATCCATCCATCTATTATCCAACCCACTACATCCAAACTACAGGGTCACGGGGGTCTGCTGGAGCCAGCAACACAGGGCACGAGGCAGGAAACAAACCCTGGGCAGAGTGCCAGCTCACCACAGGACACACACACACACACACCAAGCACACACTAGGGACAATTCAGGATCGCCAATGCACCTAACCTGCATGTCTTTGGACTGTTGGAGGAAACCGGAGCCCCCGGAGGAAACACACGCAGACACGGGGAGAACATGCAAACTCCACGCAGGGAGGACCCAGGGAGCGAACCTAGGTCTGTCACATTTTCTAAATTACAAAAATCATTTTGAAATAAACAATGAATAGAATTTAAAAAAAGTTGCAGTCCATACAAGAAAAATCCATTGCTGCATTCTTATAAGAAAAAAACTCGGGGGTTCATTTGTTTCTGTACTTGATGAAATGCCTGAAAAAGGCCACCAAGCGAGTCTCTGAACATGATGGTTCACTTGAAATGATCATTGCTCTGTGTATTTTTCACACAAATATTAAACTGCCAACTGTTTTGCCCAATTTTAAACTGTATTCACAGTCAAGTCTTCATCATCAAGCTGAAATTTAATGCGATTCAACTCGTCCAGCCCCTGTGTGTGCCGATCTGTTTTATGTGTGACCAGTGAACGATAAAAATGAAAGGCAAAAGCCATGAAAATCAGTACAACGGGAACCATGATGATTGTGGCAGCTAAAGCTGCATTCCAGCGCTCGCTCTCATCATATTTGGAATTCTCTGTCGTATTTATTATCAGTCCATCTTTCATCTCCGGAACTCCCACTGGCAGAAACTTTACCCAGCAGAGCAGCACCACCTCTACAAGGAAAAGGAGGATACCCAGGGCTGTGGAGAAGCCCCAGGCGAGCTCGATGTAGTGGTGCATGCGTTCATGTGGTGACTCCGACACAGAGTTCAGATTGTGGATGTTGCTGACAGATTCAATGTGTGGCAAAATGCAGGTGCTAATCATCAGGGCAAAGAGGTGGACAGCCACCAGGACTGTGGTGCACACGCTGAAAGCAATTAGTAAACCAGGTGGATAGGAAAATGTGTCTTGCAGCTGCACTTCTACCATGGCCACCTGGAACAAAAGAGATGAAGAAGAGATACAGGTATGAAAAACTTAAATGGAAAAGAACATTCCAAAAGATGTGTTAGAATTACTTTACACTGCTTCTTGAAAATAGGACAAATAGACCGAAATGGCACAATCCTATTCAAAGTTATATTGAAACTGAGCCTATCCTGGCAGCATTAGCCATAAGGCAGAAAGCAACCCTGGACAGAAATGTGCAAGAGAAACCACTCATACACATTCACACAGTGCCAGTTTAGACTCCCAGTTTAAAAAAAAAACACACACACGCACACACTTCAGACATCCAAGGAAAACCTAAATAGACAGTGGGAGAACATGCGAATCCCACTGGACTGGTATTTTAACTCCAGGAATGCTCTCCGTTCTGTGACACCCACACAGAAATCAACAGTTGGTAAGTAATTAAGATAAATGAACATTTTTCAAAATATCACTTGTGCCCTTTTGCTTTACATAGTCACCTACTGCAATGGTCTAAAGCCCCTCCAAAGCCTGCTATGACCTGGTGGCCATAACACTAAAAAGTGTACCCCTTATGGGATTTACGTTATTCAGTGCCTGTCTGTATCAAGGGTCTCAGAATATGGTGTCAGATTTAATTCTGCAATCAGTTTTAAAATTAGAAGCCAATTCTGGTTTTAAAGGGGAACAGTCACATTCTTCTATCGTTTAACAGCAAAAAGTACATTTTCATGTAGCTACTTTGAAAAAAAAAAAATTGCGGTGTGAAAGTATCATCATTTCCATCCTTCACCAGCTCAATATTAGACCGGTGATGTCGCCAGTCCACTCTTTTCTGGTGATTTATACGAAAATGGCTGCATCTCTTCACAATGTGATTTTTTTCAAAGTGACCACATGAAAGATTATTTTCCTCTATTTAAAAAAATAGAACAGGACTGCTACCTTTAAAGGATACTGGTTACTTTATCTAATTATATGGCTTGGACGTGTTCCATTAGGAGCAATTTACAATTTAAACTGGCTGGAAAGAAATGATAAAGCCACTCCAGAGCTCCAGGAATGGCATTCGAGACTTCTGGTAAGCTGAGGTAATGTCTTACTGGAAAAAAGAGCAAGATGCCAAAAAAATGATAATGATAAAAATGCCACAAGAGATGAGAAAAAGTGGGGGAGCCAACCCAGTAGACGGAGAAGGTACAAACCTAGGAAGGTAAGCCCAGTGGGACTGTGGAGCTTTATTTGTTTATGCTCATTTGTTTGCTACTAGTGTTTTTGTATTCCTCTTGTGTTTTAATCATAACAAAGTAAAATATTTTTGATATTTTGTATCTTCTTTGCACTTAAGTGGAATTTGGAGCCACCCTTAGGTGGTGCTGTCTACCACAAACCTAAAGACATTTTTGCAGAGAAAAGACTTTATATGGCTATGTTTTGTGTTCAAGCAAGAAAAGTGTAAGTGGTGAAGGCAGCATTAGCAGACATCAGTGAAACAACTGTAGAACACCCACCTTTCAGCCAGATTAATGGACAATTTTGAAAGCTGACCAAGAGTGAGACGAAATGCAAACTACGTCCCAACAAAATATACTCATAACACATATACAACAACGCACATATAGCTTGTAAAAAATGTTGTTTCAAAATTAACACTATGTTTCATAAGCTGTATTTTATATGAACACCCACACACACACACATATACATACTCACCAGTCACTTTATTATGTACACCTTGCTATTATCTGGTTGGACCCCCTTTTGTCTTCAGAACTATTGTAATTCTTTGTGGCATGAATTCAACAAGGTGCTGGAAACATTTCTCAGAGATTTTGGTCCATATTGACATGGTAGCATCATGCAATTGCTGCAGATTTGTCAGCTGGACATCCATTATGTGAATCTCCTGTTCCATCTCATCCCAAAGGTGCTCTACTGGATTGAGATCTGGTGACTGTGGAGGCCATTCGAGTATAGTGAACTCATTGTCATGTTCAAGAAACTAGTTTGAGATTATTTGAGCTTTGTGACATGGCACATTATCCTACTGGAAGTGGCCATCAGAATATGGGTACACTGTGGTCATAAAGGAATGGACATGGTCAGCAAAAATACTCATGTAGGCTGTGGCATTTAAACAATGCTCAACTTGTACTAAAGGGCCCAAAGTAGGCCAAGAAAATATACCCTGCACCATTACATACCACCACCAGCCTGATACATTGATACAAGGCAGGATGGATCCATGCTCTCATGTTGTTGACGCCAATTTCTGACCTACCATCCGAATGTCGCAGCAGAAATTGAGACTCGTCAGACTAGGTAACGTTTTCCCAATCTTCAATTTTCCAATTTTGGTGTGCAAACTGTAGCCTCAGTTGCCGGTTCTTAAATGATAGGAGTGGCACCAGTGTGGTCTCCTGATGCTGTAGTCCATCTGCTTTAACATGTTCGACATGTTGTGTGTTCAGAGATGTTCTTCTTTATATCTTGGCTGTAACAAGTGGTTATTTGAGTTGCTGTTGCCTTTCTGTCAGCTCGAACCAGTCTGGCTATTCTCTTCTGACCTCCGGCATTAACAAGACATTTTCGTCCAAAGAACTGCCACTGAGTGGATATTTTCCCTTTTTCAGATCATTCTCTATAAACCCTAGAGATGGTTGTGCGTGAAAATCCCAGTAGATCAGTGGTTTCTAAAATACTCAGACCAGCCCAGCCAAGTTCAAAGTCACTTAAATCGTCTTTCTTCCACATTCTGTTGCTCAGTTTGAACTTCAGCAGGTCATCTTGACAATGTCTACAGGCCTAAATGCATTGAGTTGTTGCCATGGGATTGGCTGATTAGATATTTGCATTCACAAGCAGTTGAACAGGTGTACCTAATAAAGTGGCCGGTGAGTGTATATATTTCATATATAAAATACATTCATGTATACACACAGACACACTATACTCACACTTACATATATACATTTACATACTGCATATGTTTTGTCATTTGTAATGGTTGTCGGTAACCTAATGGGGGATGATTTTGAGGTAACACTGGGAACTTCCTTTGTATTCTTCCCCTACGGAAGGGAGAACCTCAACTAGGTGGACTTCAGTAACGGCAGTTACCTAGCCATTCTTACCTCCAGGACCAGTGAGTGACAAAATCACACGCATTTCTAGTCTGTTATTATATAGCTTATCAGGATCATCTGTTGTTGTCCACCCAGGCTGGCACTGGCACCTGAGCCCAACATAGACAAGCGTGGGACACACACATTTTATTTTTTCTTTTTACTTTGTGGGCAACGCCTTCCCCGTTCCCATAAGCCCAGCCCAGTCCAAAGCACCACCACAGCACAAGAAGTCTTCCTTCACTCTTTTCCTTCTCCTCCACTCCTCTGGTCAAGCTTCGTCTTCCTCCTCCCGACTCTGACTCCCCAAGTAGTAGCTGCTGGCTCCTTTTATAAGGCACCCAGAAGTGCTCCAGGTGCTTGATTACTCATTTCCGGCAGCACTTCCGGGTGTGGTGGAAGAACTGCCCATAAGGGCTCAGCAGCTCCTGCTGCAGCACCCCCTGGTGGCGCCTGTGGATTCCAACAGGGCTGCACCAAACTCCAACTCCCAAGAAGCCATGTGGGAGTCAGAGGGACCACTGCAACTCAGGGGTGTTGCCATCTAGTGACCCGGTGGAGTTAACGCTCTGGCCATGCCTGCGCCTCACAGTCCTCACAGCATGGTGGCGTCCCAGCCAGGCAAGGGCCCATGGCCGCACATTACACCACATTAAACTGAGATGTTCACTGTGGACCCCCAACCCTTTTTGATGTCTTGGTGTCTTTTATTCCAAACATATATAAGTATGCATTTCCAAAGCAATATTTTACTCTTTGAGCATGTATAATTACACTGGTGTTCATTTTCCAACCTGCATACAAAGGACATTGGCACATGCCAGAAAAACAAGAAACAAAACAAAGTCAAAATGAAAAAAAGACCTTTAAACCTGAAAAGAATTTGTTTTTTTAAGAAAATAAAAAATGGTGACATCTTTTTAAATAGTCATTGGTTGATACTGTCATGCATGGTATCAATACCTGATCAGGTGTTTGACAAAAGACTTTATTGTTAATAACAATATGGTCTTCACTCCAACAACTTCAAAGACCCACTACTGGAACCATTTCATTAACCCCAATGTAAAAGCTTAGGGCTAATCTACAGTAGCAATATCATGGTGGTCCCATCTCTCTTTCTTGGGGTTATATCCACAACACAGAAGGAATAAACACAAAAATATTAACAAAAATGACATAAAAACAACAAACACATGAAAAATAGCAATTGAGAAACTACAAAAGTAACAATTACACAGGTCAGGAAAACCCTTGGCTGTAACATAACACCAGGGAGTAGTGTAGTTATTGTGAATGCACATCATGCTCCGCAATAAATGTGACAATACATACAGTATCTGCCATGGGCTGAGTTGTGGTGGCAGTCACTCAAAGCAATGCAGGTGTAAAGTGGACAGCACAAATAACCACCTTATGTGTTTGATCCACCTCATGCTGTACTCTTTTTATCCCACTCATGATGTAGTACAGCCTCTTAGAACAAACATCACAGAAACAAGCACTGGGTTCACTTAATTTGTCATACTGAGTGCTAAGGTATTTTCCTTCACTGCCATTTTCCTCCAAACAATTTCACAGTCATTTATGTTTAACACCTCATTTTATTGCATTAAGGTCATCCCCAGCCTTAAACATTTTGATCCCTTTCAAGCAAAAATTGTGTTCATGTTATTCTCACAACAAAAGCAGCTTACCAATGATACTCCATTTACATACTATTGGTAACTGCAAGCATATTATTACATGATAGGTTAAAATGTATCCAAAGTAAAGATCTGCATCATTGTGGCTTTAAAAAAAGTCCCCAATGGGCAGTGAAAATTTTTTCTCAATATAAAATGGCCATATGCCAAAAATATGGTCTTTGCCTAAAAACATTACTTGCTGTACTAGTCATAAAATCAAGATCTCCTGGTGAGATTTTACTATAATAAATCCTCACTCTGCAGCTTTTGTAGAATATTCATGACATTTTCATATATAGATTGTATCTGTATATAATTTAGCCAAGTAACATTTACACCTGCCATTAAAATGTGTCTCCAGTGTCCACTTGCGTTTCTCTCAGCACACCATATCAAATTATCTGTAGTTAGACTTGAACCTCTTAGTAAACAAGAAAACGTGAAAAAAAGGTAACATGCCACTTTGCCATAAAAACTTTAGTGTTCTGGTAGGATGGCAAAGATCTGACTTTCTCATGAAAGAGATAACATCTTGATTTCACTCAGACCACTGCTCCATTCACTTTTTAAAGCTGCAGTAGTGTCGGGGCTGGCCACCTTTCTGCAGCTTACCTGACTGCTGTCACCACCCTACACAACTTTTTACGTTTTTCTGTTGACTTGATCAAGTGCCATCTGATCATGACAGGTATAAGTGCAGGTGAAAACAAATGCTACGTTTAGCTACATTTCTCGCTTGTGTCCAGACTGCTGGTTCCACTTAACTTTATGCACAGACATCCTTCACACAATCCTTCCACGCCTGGAGTTCGCCACTCCTAGGTGGGTCTATAGTGATTTCTGCATATTGCAACCAACAAACATCATTAATTCATGAAGGAACAGAAGATTTTTTGGAACCAGTCAGAATGATGTATGGGTAAAGTAAATGTTCTTTTGCACAATTTGGAATATGATGGGTTAAATCTGAACATTTGCAATCCCATTACTAAAGACACACAATTTCTGCAACCAAGGTCTGAAAGGTTTCAGTTTTTCCCTTTAATCCCTCAACATATAATGCAACAATGACTGACTGACTCATCCATCAACAAAAACAATATTCTCCATTTAGTTAAAAAGCTGTAATTTCGCAGGATAGTACATCTAGGCCAGTAGGTACCTACTAAAAAAAAGGACATTTTGATATAGCAATATTTAGGAGTAAAAAAAACCCTAAAATAGAAAAGTATCAAAAATGCTTTGACGCAATTGATTGAAATTTGGTGACATTGTAGAAAAAAAAAATATTTTGGCTAATTATTTGTAAATTTTTTTATTTTTTGATATTCATTAATATTATGATACATATATGCTCTGTTCTGCACTGAGAACAGGCTTTATGCAAACGAAGAATGTAGCAGAAGTGATTGATGGGATATGGAAATACCACCTCTAACCAATAGGGCGGATGGATGATTGAGTAAGGGGCGGTATCCTGGACAGAAAAAAACAGATATAATCACATTATGAAATGGAAAAAGAGAGTTCAGCGAAGCTTAAGGAAGAAAATACTGTACTTGAGCAAATAGTGTAAACAAATGAAAATTGTCAATATAAAACAAATGATAATATACCTGCACTGCTGGTTATTAACTGATGCTGGTCAGCGGTGCAGGGCTGAAGACTGTGTTGACAGGAATGGCTGATGGCTATGACAAATGCAAATCCAGAGACTTCAAGAGGTGGAAACCTCCAAGGAAACTACACAAAAAGAGGGGTAATCAGCGCAAAGCGGGCTGTTACTGGGGAAAAAAAAGAAGTGAAGCTGTGGAGAACCGATCCTAAGAGGAGGATTGTTGTACAGCAGGATTCTCAAGTGTAACTTTCTCCCAGAGACAGGCATGCTCCCAGGCTGGAACACTGGAGTGAACTTCAAGAATTAACATTACCATGCTCTAGGGGTCAGAATCGTGAAGTGTGGGGTAGTTACATCTGAGGAGTGCTTCTGGATCAGGACACCAAAGCGGGTTACAAAGACATTTGTGCCATGCTCCAAAACATCTGAGTTTCTAATGATGTAAATAGTTCTTTGACCATTACAGTTTGTTTTGATTTATAATACACAGGCCATTGGCTCAAACTTCAATGCATTTTTACACTGTGTTCATATCCTTTACCCCACTACGGCAGTTCATTACAATATATACTCAAACTTCACATTATCTTACTGATTACCCATTTCAATTCCTATAAAAATTGTATTTTGCAATGACAAAAAAATGCCAAGTCACTAGGAAAAGCAAAAAAAGGCAGGAATTGATCAAATTCCTCATGGACAACTGTTTATTAGTATGTTCAAGAGCAGACACCTTCAGTTACATAATATTATTATTATTATAGACCACACATAGAAGTGGAACAAGATGAATAGGAAAAAGAACATTATTATTATTTCTTATTATTTGAATGATGTCTTTATCCAAAGCAATTTACAACATTTGAGATACAATAGGTTACAATTCTTCTGCTTTTCTATTGGAGCACAGGCTGATTTGTTCATTGTCAGATAGGGTCAGTAACAGGATTTCCACCCACAACCTCAGGATTTTAAATCCTAGGTCCAAAGCCTTAACCACTACAAAACACTGCCTGCCAAGAATATTAGCCCTAAGTTAAAAAAAAAAAAAAAAAAACTATAAATATTGTGTACAGAAGAATGCTTAGTTACACTGTACTTCTGATACACCCGAATAACCTGATGGATTATAACTGACACACATTGTCTTGCGATTTCCCGGATGAAGCTGAGTAACACAGCTAGCATTATATATTTTACTTTTTGATAAAATTTTGATGGTCAGAAAATCTTATTTAAGGTAAGAAAGATCCCATATTATTTCACACTTTATGTTAACAAAAGCTAACATTTTAATAAGATTCTTACATTGCCAAATAAAATCACCTGTTTTTTTTTTTTTTAATTTGTTGTGGGGACATTGTGGTGACTTGGAATAAAGTAACACATTTGAACCCAAGTGTGGTACACCCTTATTAGTAATAGTTCTAAAATTACACTCTGGGTTGTGTGGTTCCTTTGTAGAAGAACCATGTCTTTTAAAAAAAAAAAAAAATTCTGGGAAGGGTTCTTTGAGCTTCGTAAAGGTTCCTAATATGTGCAAAAAACTGAAATCTTTAATATACAGTAACTACAGGATATCAAGAAAATCCAAACTAACAGGTCTGTTATGCAGAAACGTGTTTTATAATCATGAATACATTGGCATTGCACAAATCTGTTATGTTTACAACCACTTTTGGAACCTGTTAAAGATCTAAACAAAGGTTCTTTCAGGGACCTTCATGTGGATAGTGGTTCCTTTGGGAACCTAAAATGGTTCCTCTATGGCATCACTCCGAAGAACCATGTCGGCACCTTTACTTTTAAGAATGTACCCCAATCACAGTTATACTGACATTTAACCACTGGGTTCATTCTAAATCAAGGGGAGTTGAAACCCAAAGTTGACAGCATCAAGGGCAAAGCAGGAACCGCACCTGGACAGTAAATGAGTCCTTCGAGGACACATACCTGCTCTTCTGTAACATTTTAACACCATCAATTCAATTCTTCAGGACCGAGGAGAAAACTAGGACACTACCTAACATACATTTTAATATAGTCAAATTATATTTCTGCCTCAGTGCATCAGATCTTCCGTTTGGGCATGTAACCAAGAGATCCTTTGGAAATGTGTAAGTCTAAGGCAGTAATTCCATCATGCAAACTTGTCCGTTTTCCAGGCGCAATGCCCTTTCACCGCCCTCACCATAAGTGGACTCATGTGGCACAGCTAAATTTTTTAAATGTGTCAAAAATGCAACAGAATCCATCCCACTTTGGATTTCTTTTCTGTGCTTCTCAGCACGCATTGTCCATAAAACTTAAAACACCCTGTGTTACATTGCTTTAAGTGAAAAAAAAAGTTACTGAAGGCACTCTTTTAATGGAGATACAGTGACATTCGATCGGGGATTGTTTCGAGATCCCGCCAAGTTTCTGGATATATCAGCATTCGATCTAAGAGATGGAAGATGCTGGAACTCACCGGTACGTTATGGAAAGATGCCAATACTCTATACTTAAACTGGAAGAAGTGTCGGTACTGCGTATCGCTGAGTAACGACCCCACTTCAAGCACTGCTGGGTTCTAAATTGGCTCCATATGATCGAGTGACTGGGTAGACGTAATCCTGCGCGATTATCTGCCTTCCAAGCCAGGAATTTTAAATTAAACATCATCAAGCTCCGGCTTAGGCGATTTTAAAGTCTGTTAGACAAAGAATATGGGATGACCCCGCTGTCCTCGTCTAAAAGGTAACAATCAAGAGTGTAGATTTCACATAATTGACCTTTAATAAGTCCTCCGAGCGATCACTTACCATTGCAAATCCGGACAGCAGCGCGGATGTTCTGCTAGAGGCTTTCAGCTTCGCCCTGCTCAGGTAGAGTCGCCGCCAGTTTAGGGCGTGTATAGAGTGCTGGCTGGCACTCATCAAGTCCATGTATGTGCTTGTGACGAACTCCCGGTAAGTACTGAGCGATTCTTTTCGGTCCGAAGAAGCCAGAAGCTCCGTGTCGCCAGCCAGCCCGCTGGAGGATGGGACAGAGAGAGGGGCTGCAACGGCTTCTTCTCCTGGATGCATCGAGAGCGCTTCCGTCAGACAAGTCGGGAACCCAGGAGGCGAATTTTATTTATGGAGGATTAGGAAAGGAGACGACTCCCCGGTGAAAAAAAATAAACTTCGGACTAATCCGTAATAATCTTAACTAGTAACCCGATAACAGCGTCGCAGCTTGAATCCAAGGGGATTTCTGTCCGGCGATCTTAAAATAGCTACACGTGGCGAAACGAGACGATGAGAGAGTTAAAAGGAAAACTTTTATTTTTATTGCTATTATTTTGAAGAAAAAAAAAAAATTTAAATGTATTCGATTTGCAAGAAAAACTTCGCCACCCTATGAACTCGCATACATCCTGGTTTCAAAGGGGCGGGGAAACGTTTGTGGTTTCAGAGCAATTTACGGAAGCAGAGAAAGAAGTGAGAGTAGCTGCTTTACAGTCAACAGAAGTAGAAATTACAAGAGACAAGGCGAAAGCTATACACGCTGCAGGGGCCATGGCTCCATCCTATTTAATTGTTTTATTCCAACTTCTTTTTTGAATATGCGAGGATTTCAAGAACGTGGGCTGTTATTCTGGGATATTTTTATAGCAGGAATTTCAAACTGAGTTCCTTGGGAGGCTGCAGGTTTTCATTTCAGCCACTTTCTTAATTAGCAACCATTTAATGCTGTAAGTGGAACAAATTTGATTTTAAAGGAATGCCCTTTCTGAAACCATAATTGCTTGTTTTGTTCTTAACTTGCGGTCAGTTAACAGTAAGTACTAAGCTGATCCCGTTAGAAAACATCTGGACGACATTCTCAGAAAAAAAAAAAAGAATATAAACACTATTAAGTATGTCTGGTGCGTCAGACTTGGCCCAATGCCAAGTTTTAAACAGCCTGCACAGCTGTTGATGCCCTGCAAATCATGTGTTGGAATACCAGTAGTGTAGGGACAGCCATACACACATACACCGCAGGATGGGCAGTTACAGCGCCCGAACTGCCCGTCTTCAAAATTTTAGATTAAGGGATGTCTGGGTAGTTTTGCCTACTAAACTAAATCCCTTGAAGAATTGTATTTTGTCAGATAACCGATCGTTAATTCACACCAACACGTCAGCGTAGCGTAAACGCTTATCTGTCTAGTGCACTGTGACTCTGTTTTGTACTGAACGGGAGTAACACAGTACCCTGCGCAGTATTAGTTACGGGGAAAAGTGTGTACCGTCAATTTTGTCATTTTTAAATCTATATTGTTTGATTTGGGCTTCATAATTAACTGCAGTCGTAGATATACCACACACTAATATTTTATACTAGCAAAATACCCGCGCTTCGCAGCGGAGAAGTAGTGTGTTAAAGAAGCAATGAAAAAGAAAAGGAAACATTTTGAAAATAACGTAACATGATTGTCAATGTAATTGTTTTGTCACTGTTGTAAGTGATGAGTGTTGCTGTCATATATATATATATATATATACTAGCAAAATACCCGCGCTTCGCAGCGGCGAAGTACTGCCTTAAAATTTTTATTAAGAAGAAAATGTAACCTTTTTAAACTGAGGGAAAATATGCCAATAATTATTTGTTAAGGATCTGTTTGTATACCACATTGTCAGTTCGGCCCTCCGGTTTTAATATGACCAAGCTGTGCGCTGAGCTTACTCTTGAGCATGCAACTTACAGTTGGCCATGTGAACAGTAATCTTGTCTGAAATCTCACAGCTTGGATTGCTGCTGTCATAATCGGTTTGAGTTTCATGGTTTGTTTCAATTACGACAGTATTTGCAGGATTTGTTGTGTTGAAGTGACATTCGGCATCTGTCAAGCGTTGTAAGCACACAACCGGTTTCATCGATAAAATCACATCCAGCTTTTGAGAATTTAAACATTCATAAACATCAAAGTGTCCACTACTGAAATCGTCACCTGTGAATCCAAGATGTTTAAGAGGCATTGGGGGTTGTCGAAAGGTGTAAAATATTTGGCCATTTCGGTACACTTGAAAGCGACAACCGAACAATTCAGTGGCAGCCATCAACTCACATGCAGAACCATAGGTGAAGGGCTTAAGCATTTCACTCTTCTAGTGCTCCTGTGTAGTATAATTATCTCCTGTACCGTCATCAGTCCACACCTTGAACCTGTCCCAGTCATTCAATACATAAGACACAATGTTCCTCCGGATATCAAGAGTGAGCCTGATATGGCCGTGCAATATGTAACACAGAGAATGGAAAAGGCAGGTGCCATCTCCGGGCATGGAAACGACTCTGTAAGTGACAGTTCTTTAATCGATAGTGATCACCTCGATAGACATGGTAATGGGGGTTGGAATGATGAAGGAAATGGGTACCTGAGCAATGTAAAGTAAGTCTAAAATACCTATACAATAACTATAATTGTAATAAACAAACAATAAAACAGCGGAGAAGCCGTGGATTAAACAAGAAGGCTGTAGTTATCAGTAGGGAGACGTGAATCCCGTGGCGAAGCAAGGAAGGGAATGTAGAGACTGGAGCGATGGACGGTCTTATATAGGCAGGCAGCCAACAACGTGGGAGGCGTTGGGATGGGGGACCCAACGCCACCTCACACAGTGACTGAGCTGCAGGCTATGGACGTATATATGTACGCAAGTAGGATTCAGTTAGCGTTGGGAACCCATGTACCAAATTTCTTGAAGATGGGCCCATAAGTAACAAAGACTGTTGAAAAGTTCAATATGGTGGCCGACAGTGGCATCATATCACCGAAATAAGTACGTACATTGGTTTCGGTTAGTGCAGGGAAGCCGCCTATAAAATTGAGAAGATCGGGCCATAAATAAGAAAGTTCAACATGGCGGACGTTGTTGACCATTATGACCATTACGCGTAGAATTTCGAAATGAAACCTGCTTAACTTTTGTAAGTAAGCTGTAACGAATGAGCCTGTCAAATTTCAGCCTTCTACCTACACGGGAAGTTGGAAAGTTCAATATGGCGGCTGACAGTGGCGTCATACCACCGAAATAAGTACGTACATTGGTTTCGGTTAGCTCAGGGAAGCCACCTACCAAATTTCGTGAAGATGGGGCCGTAAATAAGAAAGTTCAACATGGCGGACGTTGTTGACCGTTACGCGTAGAATTTCTAAATGAAACCTGCTAAACTTTTGTAAGTAAGCTGTAAGGAATGAGCCTGCCAAATTTCAGCCTTCTACCTGCACGGGAAGTTGGAGAATTAGTGACGTTGGAAAGTTCAATATGGCGGCTGACAGTGGCGTCATACCACCGAAATAAGTATGTACATTGGTTTTGGTTAGCGCAGGGAAGCCGCCTACCAAATTTCGTGAAGATGGGGCCATGAATAAGAAAGTTCAATATGGCGGACGTCATTGACCGTTATGACCATTACGCGTAGAATTTCGAAATGAAACCTGCTTAACTTTTGTAAGTAAGCTGTAAGGAATGGGCCTGCCAAATTTCAGCATTCTACCTACACGGGAAGTTGGAGAATTTGTGACGTTTGGAAAATTCAATATGGCGGCCGACAGTGGCGTCATAACACCGAAATAAGTATGTATATCGGTTTTGGTTAGCGCAGGGAAGCCACCTACCAAATTTCGTGAAGACGGGGTCATTCTTCTACCTACACGGGAAGTTGGAAAATTGGTGACGTTGGAAAGTTCAATATGGCGGCCGACAGTGGCGTCACACCATCGAAATAAGTACGGTATCGGTTTCGGGTAGCGCAGGGAAGCCGCCTACCAAATTTCGTGAAGATGGGGCCATAAATAAGAAAGTTCAACATGGCGGACGTTGTCGACCTTTATCGACCGTTATGACCGCTACGTGTAGAATTTCGAAATGAAACCTGCTTAACTTTTGTAAGTAAGCTGTAAGGAATAAGCCTGCCAAATTTCAGCCTTCTACCTACACGGGAAGTTGGAGAATTAGTGATGAGTCAGTCAGTCAGTCAGTGAGTGAGTGAGTGAGGGCTTTGCCTTTTATTAGTATAGATATCTATAGTAATAAAGGAACAAAGACAGGTCAAGGTTTGGGGTTTCCGTCCCCGTATACTGTAAAGAACAAAAAATTAACAACAGTTTTGCTCATATGCACAGGCGTTATGCTCTGACAAAAAAGTCATGACATCACACAGTCACAGTTGTAGGGGGGGAACTTAAATAAGGAGGGACCGGAAATTGAGTGGCATGCTGAAGGGAAAGTGGTGTGTGAGAGGAATGACGTCATCGTGATGGAACCAGGAAGGGATGGAATGCGGAAGTGGTTAGTGTTGCTTTCCAGGCGTCCGGGATTTTATGGCGGCATTGAATCTGTCTTTCTACGGGAACAAAAGAAAGAAAGGTTAGTGCCTCACGTTGATCCCCTGCCCCAGTGCAATACGCGGCTCGTTGGGATTTCCCACGGCTTCCTATGCACGCGTGCGTGACAGGACCCCCCCCTCAGCCCAGACCCATCGGGTCGGGCGGCCCAAACGGAGAGGTCGTGGACCTGGGAGAGAGCGTCAGCATTGGCCTGCAAGTTGCCGCAACGATAAGTGACGGTAAACTTGTACGGCTGTAGGTCTAAAAACCACCTGGTGACTTGGGGAATTCGACTCCTTGTGCACAGCCATCCATTGGAGGGCGACATGGTCAGTCACCAGAGTGAACTCCCGTCCCAACAGGTAGTACCTCAGGTGTGTCACCGCCCACTTAATCGCCAAGGCTTCTCTTTCCACCGCAGCATATCTGGTCTCCCAATCCAGCAGTTTCTGGCTCAGATAACACGCGGGGTGCTCGGCACCGTCAATGCTCTTGCTCAACACGCTGCCTAGACCTGTGTCCGAAGCATCGGTCTGGAGGATAAATGGGAGAGAAAAGTCAGGGGTTCCTAGTATCGGTGCCGTGGTCAGGGCAGTCTTTAGGTCACTGAATGCCTGTTCCTTTAGGTGGTCCCATACCACATACCAGAGCCCTCTTCCTTGTTAAGTTCATCAAGGGTGCGGCTCTCTCGGAGAAACGGGGTACGAACCGGCGGTAGTAACCCGCTAACCCCAGGAAGGCTTGCACCTGTTTCTTGGTTATCGGACGGGGACATTCCAGGATGTCTTTGATTTTAGAGCATTGTGGTTTCACCAGTCCCCCGCCCACTAGGTAGCCTAAATATTTGGCCTCGTGAAACCCAAAATAGCATTTGCGGGGATTGATAGAGGCCGGCCTTCGCTAGTGTTAAGAGGATGGCTTGAATGTGCAAGACATGTTCCTCCCAGGTGCCGGAATAGATGACAACGTCATCCAGGTAGGCGGCACAATAGGACTGGTGGGCCTTTAGCACTCTATCCACCAGACGCTGGAAGGTCGCTGGGGCTCCGTGCAGACCAAATGGGAGGACCTTATATTGCCAATGCCCGCTAGGGGTGCTGAAGGCAGTTTTTTCTTTAGCGGATGCCGTTAAGGGAACTTGCCAGTACCCTTTAGTCATATCAAGTGTAGTCAGGTAATGAGCCGTACCCGAGCGCTCAATGAGCTCGTCTACTCAGGGCATAGGGTAGGCATCAAATTTGGAGACCTGATTAAGATGTCTAAAGTCGTTACAGAATCTCCATGAGCCGTCGGGCTTAGAAACGAGCACGATGGGACTGGACCAGGGGCTGTGACTTTCTTCGATAATATCCATATCGAGTATTCTTTGCACCTCGGCCCGTTTTGCCTCCGGGAGGCGATGGGGCGTTCCCTGACCACCACCCCCGGGTCCGTCACAATGTCGTGCTCAATCCACAAGGTGCGCCCCATTGTCTCACTCACTACCTCCGGGACAGACAGGATCGCAGACTCCAGCTCCTGTCTTTGAGGGGCCGTCAAATTGGGACCAAGATTAAGGATTGTCTTTCGTGAGAAAAGGGAGAGGGAGTTGGTCGCGTGAGGACAGTCCTCCCGGTCCCTCCACGGTTTCAGCAAGTTTACATGGTACACCCTCTCGCTCGATCGACGATTCGGCTGTTTCACTAAATAGTCGACGAGCCCCATTCTCTCCTTTATCTCGTACGGGCCCTGCCAATGGGCTAGCAGTTTGGAGTGGGAGGTAGGCACCAGCACCATCACACGATCCTCTGGCTGAAACTCTTGGAGGGTGGCGTTACGATTGTAATTACGCGCCTGCGCAGTCTGGGCCCTCGACATGTGCTCATTTAGAAGGGGCTGATGTTTTTCCATCCTTTCGCGCAGTTGCGCGATGTACTTCAAAATATTGGTGGAGGGAAGCGCCTCCCCTTCCCATCCTTCTTTGACAATGTCCAAAATGCCCCGAGGCTGGCGGCCATATAGGAGCTCAAAAGGGGAAAACCCCGTGGAGGCTTGGGGCACTTCCCGATAGGCAAAAAGCACAAGGGGTAAAAGTTGGTCCCAGTTCCTACCGTCCACGTCGACTGCCTTGCGGAGCATCTGTTTGAGCGTTTGGTTGAACTGCTCGACCAACCCGTCCGTCTGGGGGTGATAAACTGAGGTTTTCAGATGCATAATACGGAGTAATTTGGCAACCTCCCTGAACGTATCCGAAGTAAAGGGGGTACCCTGGTCCGTGAGGACTTCTTTGGGTATACCCACGTCGGACCTCCTCGTTAATCCCGGGCCAATAAAACCGGAGTTTTATCCTCTCCAGTGTTTTCTCGGCCCCGAAGTGGGCGCCAAGGAGGTGGGTGTGAGCCAGCTCACAGACCTCCCGCCGGTAGGTCTGTGGGACTAGCAACAGCTTCCGCGCCTTGCCTTCGTGATCCGCGACTCGATACAACAGATCATTGTCAAGGACAAAGTAGGGCCTGGGTGGTATGGGAGCGTCTGACAGATTGCCATCTACTGAAACAATAGCATTCCAGGCAAACTTTAGAGAGTTGTCATTCCAGTGCTCTTTTAAATGACGCTGGGGTGAACTTAAATTGAAACTCGGTGTGGTTTAAAAGGATCTGCTGGAACCGGAGGGTTTTCAACAACCGGTCCAGGTTGTACTTCCAGGTCGAGGTCCGTTGACAAAAATACGTCCCCCCAGATCCCAGCGTCATCATTAGCCGCTGAACTGCACAGCATGGGAGCCACAGGGACGGTGCCCTGCCCACCCATAGTTAAACCCACCTCAGCAGCAGGAGTGACAGTTATTCTACCGCATTCACTTTCAGACCAGTCTTGTCCTAAGATAACTGGAAAGGGTGGATCGGGTAACACAGCCACTGAGAGGTGCTTCAGTACACCCTTCCAGGTTATGTAGCAGCTAGCAGACCTATACGACTGGGTCTTAGCATGTACACACTTCACCCTTACGTGCCAGGGCAGCCACTGTCGCGGTAGAACAAATTGGCGAGCAACAATGGTAATGTTACTCCCGGAGTCAAAAAGTGCCACCACCGAGTGCCCATTAACCAAAACCACTCCCGTGTTTGGGACAGCCAGGGGATTAGACAAAGCACAATACCTTTCTCCTCTGACCCAGGTGCAGTCCATCAACTCCACGTTCTGCGTACAGGCGGGCAGGGTGTGCCCGACTTCACCACACTTGAAACAGCGGGGCAAAGCCGGGAGCCTCTTGTGTGCAGCGGTGGGGCTCAGGGACAGCGGCACGCCCCTGTCGGCCACCGCGAGCAGCTCTCTCCGGCCCCCCGACTCAGTTCACCACCAGCTGACACTCCAGTACGTCCAACAGGCTTTTCATGTCCTGAAACGGACGCCGCCAGACCTGCTGGGCGAGAAAATCTGGCATGGCGTTAATAAAGCCTTCACAGGCCACTTGTTCTACTATATGTCGACCCTGATTGATGTCTGGGAACAAAAGAAAGAAAGAAAGAAAGGTTAGTGCTTCGCCTTGATCCCCTGGCCCGATGTGATACGCGGCTCGTCGGGTTTTCCCGCGGCTCCCTATGCGTGTGTGACTATATATATACACACACACACACACACGCTTTCAGGGTGAAGATTTTTTATCTGACCCGGAAGTGACAGGAGATCACATGGACTGGGGGATTGGAAACACTTCCGGGTCAGGGACCATAAAGGACATTGGGAAATCCCAGAGGAGTGAGCTGAGCTGGGTGGAAGGGTGGCAACGCGTCTGGGAGTGGTGGAGAGTTTGATTGTGTATTGTGTTAATTTAATGAGTATTGTGGAAAGGAGGGTGCTTTGTGCACTGTTTAATAATAAAATGTCAACTATTTGGACTTTTACCTGGTGTCTGGCGTCTTGGTCAAGGGAGCGATAGCACCCCCAATCTGTCACACACACACTATATATAAATTCATTGTCTTGAGGGTTAATGAAGAAGTAAAGGCAGGTATTCAGTACAGTAATCCCTCCTCGATCGCGGGGGTTGCATTCCAGACCCCCCCGCGATAGGTGAAAATCCGCGAAGTAGAAACCATATGTTTGTATGGTTATTTTTATATATTTTAAGCCCTTATAAACTCTCCCACACTGTTTATGAATATTCCCCGCAGAGTAATACAGCATAATCCCTTTGTATTCTCTTAGATATTAGGTAAGATTCATTGAAATTATGTATATAAACACACTGTTTATATACAGTAAAACCTAAATATTATTTTAAAGATATTGAGTGTCTCCGATATCACACGTTACAGCCATTACGATAGACAGGCCACCAGCAATAAATACGTACAATGCAAGAAAAATAGTATACAGTAAATGTGTGTACAGTGACACTAAACGTACGTACATGTACTAAGCACTGTAAGTAGAAAACTAATTATGGTTACTCACCAACAATGACACGATGACTTGTCCGATAACAATGAGTTTAATTTTACTGCACAACAAAGGAGAGCGTTACAGCCCTTGTAAAGGAGCCACTTCAGGCGATTGTGTAGCACTGCCGTTCTTCTTCTGGCAGTCTTCAATCCAAATCCCTAAAGCAGATTCCATCCAGACTACTGCCTTATTACATCCACTTACAACTCATTTTGCACCCTGGTTAAAAGGACACTGCGGCCGTAGATCTTATATTCCTTTCCTACTTTTTAAATAAAAAGAATCGTAGCCTTCAACAAATCCAAAACGTTTACCTTTTCGGCAATCGTTAACATCTTCTTCTTGTGCTTGGGCACGGCCCCTGAAGCAGTAGCAGATTGTTTTGGAGCCATAATGAAGGGCTTGACTATGCACAAAGATAAACACAAAAGAGCACAACTCTTTACACAGCGAAACACGTTGATGCTGAATGAGCAAGACGAGACTTCCTGGTTAACACTGCATTCAGCACGCAGGAACTCAACTGCGTGCTCCGATTGGTTAGCTTCTCAGTCAGGAGAACTTAACTGCATGCTCTGATTGGTTAGCTTCTCAGCCATCCGCCAATAGCGTCCCTTGTATGAAATCAACTGGGCAAACCAACTGAGGAAGCATGTACAGGAAATAAAAAGACACATTGTCCGCAGAACCCGCGAAGCAGCGAAAAATCTGCGTTATATATTTAGTTATACTTTCATATAAAATCTGCGATAGAGTGAAGCTGCAAAAGTCAAAGCGCGATATAGCGAGGGATTACTGTATAACGGAAGTCAAGGAAAGGAAGTTGTTACTCTTTTGCTAGTTAGACAACACTGCATTTGTATTAACATTTGTACCCTTTGTTCGGACTTCTATGTTGATATACCTTTCATTACTTACATCTGCAAGTGTACCCGATTGGGATACAAACCCAGAAAAAATGGGGTCGATTCTCTGCCATAATGTTACTTTTGGTCGGAATGGATGTTTGGGTTGTGAAGTTTTGTAGCTCTCTGATATGGTCTGAGTAAGGCTTCTGGCTGTTCTTTATACCTCCTCCCAGCTACTGAGTGTATGCGCTCAAGAGTTTTTTGAGCAATGGTTAATATAAGTGATAATGAAACATAATTAAATGAAGATCTAACTGACTGTATTGAGTCAAATCGTAGTACTGTACTGATTTTCCGTTCTTACTGCACTACTTACTGAGACTGAAAGTGAAAAACAAAAATTTCAATTTGGTAGTTGCAAATGTTCTGCTTTAACCGAAATATTACCACCATAATCCCCCTTCGGCACACCCAAGACCACTCCATCCTACAATTAAAAAAAAAAAAAAAGTCCCCTGAAAATTTCTCTCTGCACAGGACAGGTATGGACAATTTCTATAAAATGCTAACTTTTACCAGGGAAGATCGTTTCTGTGACATACTGGAACTGGAAACGGTGACTAAAATGAACGGATGGATGGATGGATAGATACATGGTTTGAAAACAGTCTTTATACCTCTTTGTCTAATAAAAAAAGAAGAGTGGAATATAGGCGAGTTGCAGAAATGATTCATTCTAATCAATAAGAACTGGCAAAAAGTGGAACATCTTTTACAACATAAATACTTATAGACAGTTCTAGAAATTTTAGAAAGTCTTAACAGATAACATTAATATTAAATACTGGGTATCTTTTTTCTGTAATTTACAACCTAGTTGCTTTTAAAAATCCTGTGTGTAGATCACCACTTGAATATTTCCTCACCTTGAATATTATCATGGAATAAATGTTAACCTCCAAAGTTTGCCATAGTGATCATAGTAATTTGAAGCTGCAATACATACATTCTTAAACCTGCTCTGAGAGTGACTGGTGATCCACACTTATTCATATTGGGAAGAGTCATTAGTTACCTAAAGCCATGTTATATTATGTGACTATTGCTGAAATTTTAGTCATAGCTTTCATTTATAAAATACTGTATTAGTGAGTCAGAGTCAGTTGCCCAGGGCCATCTTAACAACATCATAGGACCCAGGCAAAGTTGTGCGCTGTGGCCACAGCTTTGATATCAAAACAGAAACATACATAGGCATTGGAAACTTTGTGGGCCCCTATGCCCATTGTGCCCTTCCATTAAGATGGCCCTGCGGTCGCCTAGTTTAAAATAACCAGTGACTCACCGCTAGCTTGTCTTAGACTCACCCAGAAAGATTTGTCTTTGTCTTTACCGACGGATTTCCGTATGCATGGCAGATGACAATACATATACAGCAAAAAACAATAAATAACACAGAAGAGAAGCTTTTTACGTACCACTTCAGAGTAGAAAAAAGGTGCAGAGAATGCGGCTGGACTCATCATATCTGTTAACCCTTCATACAGCGCGGGCTTCATCAGACAGTACACTATTGGATGTGAGAAAAAAGGTCGAGCAAAGTGCTAGATAGTCGACATTCAGTCACGTTATCGGACATGCCCAGCGATTTTCAGTCATTTACAATTCCATGGTCTGAAGATGAAATGAGCAACCACAATTGGGTCATAAAATACGACTACAAGTCGGGTATTATGGCATCGGCTTTAATTGACATGCTCCGCCTCGAGATCAGCAACAGCAGTCGTCAAGGACGATATCCAGAGAGGTGAATTAATTAATTGACTAACGTGGGGTGCAGCCTAGGGGACCCTCACATAGTGGGAAGGACGACATTGGACGTAATTCCTTTAATGGAATTTCTATAATGATATTAACAAATGAAGTTTCTTTTACGGATGTACTTTGCATTACGTACACAGAAGGATTGGTCATTATGGGCTAACAGGACAATTCCGGCGCACTCTCTTTCCGGGTTTTGCTAATCCTCAGTGCAGCTGGCCAATCACATGCTCGTACTAAACCTTAGGGCAACTCGTACCGTTTAACTGATGCAAACAAGGAAAATACGAGAAAGGAGGGAAGACGGAAAATGCCGTTTTATATTAAGTAACCAAATTAGCCGTTAATGCGCCAGGAACTGTGGCAGGGTCATCGTGTAAAAGTGATCAGTACCATGAATTTCGTACTTGTACTTCTCTTCCGAACAGCAAGAAAAATACGATACAGATTCTTAGCTTATATATGGAATACTATCCTAACACTATTTGTAATATTACAATATTTATAAAATAACAGAAAATGTGAACATATATTCATCCGTTTCCGTAGTGGCGAAGATTAAAATAGTCCTTTGTCAGCAACACAAACGTCACAGAAAATTTCCCTACAATTCTGTAATCTGTCGTGCATATAAACTGCTTTACGTTTTATTTTACAAGGACACCCGTTTCTAAAGACATGGAGTGGACTTAACATTATCTTGCCAGCTGTGAACAGACGCTTCATTTTGTTCATGTTAGACACTAGCATTTATTTTTGTAAGGGTTGGGCCAAGTGCAGCATCTGCAATGGAGCGGAGTGGAGCCGAGCAGGTGAGAGGCAAGAAGATAAGACAGTTGCGCAGCCTGTGCCTTCATGGTAGCGGGTCATCCACACCAGAGGTTCCCAGTGACGCAGCATTTCCTCCAAAGCAGCTTCTTTTAATTAGATTCCTACTTCTAAGGAAGCGACTATTTCCAGGTTTTTGTCTTAACTGGAACCAATCCAGAAATTACAAGGACAATTTTTACCGAGTGAAACTAGAATTTATGTTTTAGCTGCATATTTATTGCTTTACAGTTTTGTTCATTTTAATGTCCTTGTTATTTAAGCCACTGTTTACTAATAACGGCGTATGTGGATAACGCTGACATTACAGTCCTTTGCCATTATTGTTCGCTCCGGGGTCTGATGTGCTTATCGTTAATTCTCAGAATTTGGAAACAAAGCATTTAAATTTTAGCAAAAATATAGATGTTTTTTAATTGCACATATATGTAACTATGACATTAATACACTTTTCTTAATTCAAAACACGAAAAAAAAGATTAGATAATGAGATCAATAAAATGTAGAAATGACTTGCCGATTGTAAAACCTGTTGAAGCAAAAACCTGCATATACAGTACACTTAAAAATAAAGGTGATGGAATAGTTTTTCAGAGCGATGCTATTGGAGAATCATTTTTGGTTCCCAAAAGAACCATCCATATCAAGGTTCCAGAAATAACCTTTGTTTATTTAGATCCATAACATGCTCTATACAGTAAATCTCCATGAATAGATGGTAACAGATTTGTGAAATACCAGTGGGTCCTTATTTTAAAAGGACTCCTGCTGCATGCAGTTTTTTTTAATATGCTAGTGTTCTGCTAGGCAGCCAACCATACATTAAATATTTCAACTTTTTTCTTCATGTTAGGAAATTTTTCAAAGCATAAGGAAATGGTGCTTTGTCAAGCAATGCGGCTACAAGGACCTTACAACAAGGTAAAGAACCATAAAAGTGCGATTAAAGAACCAGTATTTTTAAGACAGTATAGGGGAGGGTGTTTAGAACTGAACCCGAGAACCAGTGCACTACACTACTTAGAAATCAACAGGGAATAGTATGTGCTTTGAACAGGAGGCAAACGTAGTTGGCATCTGGCCAACTGTGATGCACCAGTCTGGACAAAAGTCCAGGAATAATTTTAATACCAGTCCATCCTTGATTACTTCTGCTAATTCCAATGAGGAGCACTGTTTATCAAAGTGGTCTTTAAAGTGTAACCGACAGAGGTCTATAGTGCAACAGCAAAGACACAACAGTCTAACATGCCTCTTGATAGTGCCCCTTCAACATCTGGATTTAGCAGGAGTTATAAAGGAGTTTGCTGCAAAGAACACCAGAATTAAAAGCTCTGGTGGTAGGCAAGCAGATGTTGCTATTATGTTATTTTGTGTTATGCATTTACCTAAGGTTTTGTAGATGTTGTTGGCTGATTGGTTAGACAACAGTAGGTTACGGAGTGGACTGGTGGAAGTGACCTTGTTGCTTTTTTTGTTTTTTGCAACTGATTGACATCGCCTCCTTTTTGTGCCAGTATTGCTGTTATCTCATGGGTTGGTCTAAAAATGCAAATTTGTAATTCAGTTTGCATTTCAATAGTCCAAAAAATATTGTTACATTCATAAATTAAATGTAATGTTGTGTGCATCAAGGGCCACATAGTGTTTTGCATTTCATGCCTGCTATAGATTACTTCCTGAAAGCGTAAGGTGCAGAGAGTGGGATGTCTGTATTAACACAAAGGTCATGGGGGCCTCAGCTTAAGGCCGTGATGTTAGTTAATCTGTCCCTGGACACCCCCTCCAGCTTGAAGTTGTGTAATGTGACATCTGCCTAACCTACATAACTTTAAAGAAGTTTAAGGAAAACCAGAGTAGCTTTTGGGAAACCAGTGGAGATACACAAAGAATAATCATAGTCGGTATTCAAACCCAGGATTTTGCATGTTATTATAATAAAATATACTTGTTTGTAAAACAGAGAGATTTTTCTGTATGTTAATATGGTAGTATCTTGGATTGAGTAATGTTGTTAGAAAGCAAATAAGCAGAGATTCTAATATGAATGGCACTTATAAACACTACAGTTTTGTTACAATACCCTTTTGAACAGCCAACTTCTTGGAGCTCATAAATTAAGGGGAAAATGACTAACTGAAATGGGCCTTCAGCTGTGTAGCGCCCAGACTCTGGAATGACCTACCGAAATTAATTAGATCAGCTGACTCCATGAATTCTTTTAAAAAACAACTCAAAACTCATCTGTTCAGGTAGGCTTTTAGCTCTACCTGACTTTATTACCCTTCTCTCAGTTTAACTCTCTGTCAAGATGCTCATGTAACCTGTATGTGTGTGCTAGACCATCAATTATGTTGTCTGTTAGGCTTTTTCTCTGAATTTACTATCTTACTCTTCTTTATTTATTTATCTGGTTTAGTACAATGATATATACTGTATACCCTGCCGTTCTTTCTTAAACTCTGTGAAGTGCCTTGAGCATGGGAAAGGCGCTATATAAGTGAAATGTATTATTATTATTTATTCTGTTATTTCACAGAGTTTGCGCTAATGTGATCTTCACTTTCCTTTTTTTTAAAACTTTTGAATTTTCGTACTTGCATTATCTATAACCTGCTCTGAATGTGTACCGCACCAACATTTTTGAATTCTTTATGACGTTCTAATTTGTCATCTACTCTTTGTCTTTTATTTCTGGCTCCGGGGCGTGGTTAAGTCTCTTGGCACAAAGACTCCTCTCGTAGGATGTGAAAGTGTCTCTCTAAGAAAATCACGTCTCGTCTTCTTCCAAGATTTTTTTTTTATAATAGAGAGATTTTATAATAGAGAGATTGTGCCAATTAAGCTATGACCACAATACACTCGTTCAAAATAATTGCTGACTTTGTTTTCAATAAACTAATCTTTATTTTTATGCAAAAACTGATCAGTGCAACAAGAGGAAAATTTGTAAATGCAAGAAATACACTACTGGCAGAAACCAGAAGTTTATTAGAAGTATACCTGTCAGTTTATATATGGCAAGGCTCAAAGCAGTATTTACAAATCATAGACAGTTTAAAGTTACAAAACAGAACACTTAACAATAGTTATTGAAAAAGTAACAGTAAGTAAGAAAAGGAGAAATAGAGATCAAACACAGCAACTACATAGAAATACAACAGAAGGCAAAAAGTACAGAATGGGATACATTCATATAATTTGGGAAGCGCTTCTAAGTTTCATAGACTAAGTCAGTATTATAGGGTATGAATGTGACAGTAAAATCACATTAGAGTAATATAAAAACATATAAACCACAATACAGCAATTAAAAAAAATAGAGTGAAATCAGGTGGGTTCTTCGGGTACGATTTAAATGCAATAGCCTTACAAATACTGTGAGCAAAAGAGTTCAGGAAAGGAAAAGCCTAACAGATGGAATGGGCATTTGCTGAGAGTTGTGTAACATTAAGAAAGTCAATGTCAGAAAACATGTGTGACATGTCTATCTGGTAAGTACTGCAGACACATCCACTGAGAAAATTATTAGGGACATCTGTACACCTGTTTAACAATGCAATTACTTAATTAGCCAATCAATTAACAGCAGTGCAGTGCATAAAATCATGTAGATACAGGTCAGGAGCTTCAGTTCATGTTCACATTAAACACCAGAATGGGGAAAAATGTAATTGCAATGATTTTATCTGTGGCATGATTGTTGGTGCCAGACTGGGTTGCTTGAGTATTTCTTTAACTGCTAATTGCCTTGAACTTTCATGCACAATAGTCTATAGAGTTTTCTCAGAATGGCATGAGAAGAGAAAAAAAAAAAAACATCTAGGGAAGTATCAGTAATGAAGATGGAAATGCTTTGTTGATGAGAGAATGGCTAGACTGGTACTGGTTTGATCTGAAAGGATGGCTATGGTAACTCTGTCAACCACACTGTACAACTGTGATGAGCAGAAATGCATCTCAGAATGCACAACACATGACCTTTAGGCAGATAAGCTATAACAGCTGAAGATCATGTCTATGTCAGGTTCTAGTCCTGTTAGCCAAGAACAGAAAGCTGAGGCTGCAGTGGGTACAGGTTCACCAAAACTGGACAGTTGAAGAGTTGAAAAGCATAGTATGGTCTGATAAATTCTGAGTTCTGTTGAGGCACACAGATGGTAGGGTCAGAATTTGGTGCCAACGGGCACACAGTATGTATTAGGTCTGCATGTTCTCTCTGTGTTTTCTATTGCACACCACTTCTCAGTTCATTTTCTGGAAACATGAAGGATATGTTGGCAGGTGACTGTAATTTGCTGCTAATGAACATGCTCAATGATGGACTGGCAGTTCCTTCAGTGTTAGTTCTTGTCTTGTGCCCATTGCTGCCAAGGTGGATTCTGGCCCCTGTGACTAAACTGCTGGATTAAACAGGAAACAAGAAATGTGTAAATAACATTAGTTGATTAACAGATGCAAATTATTGTGAACTGAGTGTAAAAAATGTAAAAGTTTACACATAGAAACAAAATGTTATAAAGCACAGGGTATGGAAACAGTAAATGACTCCTAGAACTAAAATGGGAACAATCATGCTATGGCATAATCACTGCCAAGTTGTGTCCCTATTTGGCATGACATTTTGTATAAACTGAATATTTTTTATTTTCAGGCCTCTTATTATTTGATGTGTGATTTTAAAAATTAGCAAAATTTGTTGACCAATTTTCAAGCAGTCATAGAAATATTAACCTACATAATAATGTATTGAACTCATCCTGACTATCTTTTCCTCGAAGATCACCTTTCATTTAAATTGATTACTTGTCAGTGTTAGAACAGTAATTATGCATGAACAGAATTAAGTCCAAGAGGAAATGTTTAACATGTAAACTACACCCGTTGGTGAAGAAAATGTGCTCAGGGAGTAGTACATTGTTGTAAGATTCTGGCAGTACAACAAACCATGGATAGAAGCAACTAAATAGGCAAAGAGAGTGTTGG
This sequence comes from Polypterus bichir lapradei, assembly GCA_026402145.1. Lineage (NCBI taxonomy): Eukaryota > Metazoa > Chordata > Cladistia > Polypteriformes > Polypteridae > Polypterus > Polypterus bichir. Next base: position 3,818,745 of record JANRMT010062790.1, on the reverse strand, counting down.
ACTATGCATCAAAATTTGCAACTACATGTCTAAAAAAATTAATTAATTTGTTGTGTTGGCATACCCACTTGACAAAAGAACATGGAAAACACAGGATAGGAATTGGATACTATGAGTGAAATTGAGAGTTAGAGAGATGGGAGAAGAGATTTAGCAGTCCTGGAGGTATCTGGTAGGTGGGAAGCCATGTGAGTCACCCCACATTACAAGCAGAGGTTTAAGACCTGTTTAGTTAGGGCCAAAAAAGCAGCAGAGGTTTGTTTTACTTCTGTTTAGTTGTACTTTTGTACTGTATTTTGTACAGTTAACACATCATTTTTGTTTTAAGTTTTGGCCTTGGTGTGGATAGAAGCAACAAGGGCACCCTCTTGTGTTTAACTGCATAATAAGGCTGCACTTGGAATAGTGTGTAACATTTTACTTTAAACATAACAAGAATGATACACAATACTTGAAAAGCAGCCTCAAAAGCTTATTCTATTAGTGAAGTGTATAAGACATGAGTAATGATTTTAAAGGAGTTGAAATAATGACAACATTTGCAAATCTATTTCTTCAGCCTCTAAAGTATCCCAGCTATTGTTTCCTTGGCCTACTAAGTTTGCTAACTGTTCAAAGAAGTCAATGGATGATGCAATAAAAATGTATTTTCTTTTCACCTAGCACTCCCAAGTATTTAGTCCAGGAAGCTGTTTTTAAATTTGAACACTACAAGTAACACAGTTATACCAGAATTACTCCACTTTTGGATCTTTGACTTTCTGGGTGCAGGGGTTTACAGATGATGGTGTTGTTTCACTTTATTCCTTCTGTTTTGCGAGGTGGATGATTTTGTGAGGGTATCCTAAAGAAAACATAAAACAAGATGACAACAGAAAAGACACAAACCAAAATGAACATTTCCAAATGTTAATCTAACGTGGAATTCAAATGTAGAAATTAATTCTGAAGTGTTTAAAAAGCCTCTAATAGGAAAAAGAAAATTAAAAAAGAGACACAGCAAAGACAGGAAAAATTAAATATTAAACCCAATCCTAACAAAGGATCATCTGCTTTTACAGAAATGTTTTCCCTTGTAACAGGTTATGTTAATGTTTAACATGCTGTATATAATGTGTTCTCCACAAGCATAATACATATTCGTATGCTTAACACGGGTGTTCTGGGGAGACATTTCAGTTATTCATTGTAACCACAGGCTTGCAATCGGTTAGACAATGTTGACAAGAGTACCATTAGTCATTATTGTTTAAATTACCATTCCTGCTATGAGCTACACCTTCATGAGACATTTAATTAGTATAGAAATGTCACACTCAGTGAACCATCTAATTGTTCCTGCCCGCATTTAAGACTAATTTATTTACAGTTGTCTCCAGACTTGGAATATACAGTATACAACACAGGTCAAAAGATTTAGAACACCTCAGTTTTTCTTCAAATGTAATCATTTGAAATGCAATGAATGACCTAAAAATCTGCAGTCATCCACAGCTGGTGTTTCAAGGTCCTATTTTGTCCTTTAAGGAATGGCTTTCTTACTGCCACTTGCCCTGTCAAAGCTACAGCACAAAGTCTCCTCTTCACAGTAGAAACTGAGACTTGCTTTTTTTTGACCAGTGCTTGAAGCTTTCTTTGAAGCTGTTGTATTTTATTATTTTCATTATTATTTTGACAATGTTTTGTTTTTTTCAATTTGCTGTGACACCGTGCATCACTAGGGGAGTTCTCCAGTCAATGTATGAGACTGTGATGTTAAGGGTGTATGGTCTCATTTTTTTTCATTCTTTTCATATAAGGGCAAGGCATATGCTCAGTAATTACATTTTTTTTGCAATAACAACTTTTTTCTAGTGGCCGAAGGCCAATTCTTTGATCATTTTTAAGTTTAGTTTTTGGCTAACATCTGGTCTGGCCTGGCCTGTCTAGTTCTTTTAATTTGTTTGCTGATGTTTTTGTATTCCAGATTTTTCACCTGAGCTCTGTATAGGATACTTTTCCTATTCTTACTGTAAAGTACTTTCATGTCACTCTGGGGCTTAAACCTTTTTTGATATTCAGAAACTATCATCTTGAATTCTAAACTGACCCTGTATTCTACAGTTCTTATCGCGCTGGCCAGGACTGGCTTTGATCCACCTTGATGTTATATTTTTATGGTATCTAACTCATTGCCATATCTTCAAACTTGAGAATGTACGCTAGTAAAGAGGATGTTGGGAATTAATGTACAGTTAAAACAGAACAATCATTTTAACCAGCTTAAGAGAAGATGTGCAAACCCTGGCTGATTAGAAAAAATGAGTAGAACCCCACTTATTATAGTCTATTCAAAAAATATTTCTTTTTATTTTTGACTAAAATTAAAAATATCCTGTAAATGTCAAAAATTCCTTTAATTAAAACTTAGGTGGAAAGGACATTTAAAATTTAGTCATACATTTAAAGTATAACAGAGAGTCAAAAAAATGCATAGACAGAGCATTAGGTTGCTTCACGGTGTGCAAAAAACATACCAAGGTAATCTTTACTGAGCAGAATTCATGGAGTTTGTGTTGTTGCTTTTTTCTTTTACACAGGCTTAAAGAGAGACTTAAAAAGGGATATGTTTTCAATTGTAAAAATTAAGTGGAAATGTTTGAATTTGAAGAAATGAAGAAAGCTATTTTAGCTCATTTCATGTAAGTTACAAACAGCCTGTTTTAGTAGATTGTGTTATCAACAAATTAAGAAAAGCAATGCAGACACTAAATGATGTGAAAGTGTTCTTTTAATGAAAGTGACATTTACTTTCTTTATCGTTTCAGGACATTTTTACCCAGTGTATATTATTTATGTATGTATGTGCGTAAAAACACAATGCAGGTCAAATAAAAAAAAATTAAAAAGTTACAGAACGTTTCTAAAGAGCACTTCTTGCTGTTGTGTTTCACTGCACCTTTCTCAGTGTTTATTAACAATATGGACCATATATGAATGCAAGGCAATGGTAGGGTAATGAACTAGGCTTGCTCTGATTGGCTGATATCTAATGCAAGTTGTCTTGGACTTCTACGCTTGGCTCTTGCAAATGTGGTGTGCAGACACACAGGTATGTGTATATGTACATCTTGTATATGTATGTTTATGCATTTGTTAAAGAAAAAACAGAAGTCTTATTGACTGGTAAATATGGAAATAGTGAGGATATTAAAAATAAACTTGATCCCTAAGGCAGAGGTAAAGAATTTAAGGGTAATCAATGACTCTGACCTAAATTTTAAATTGCATTTTAACCAGACTACTATGACTGCATTTTTTTCACTTAAGGAATATAGCAAAGGTTAGACCTCTTATAACATAACAAGATTCTGAAAAATTACTTCACACTTTTGTTTTTAGTCAACTAGATTATTGTAATGCACTCCTAACAGAAATACCTAAGAAAGACATCAATTGTTTGTAATTAGTGCAGAATGCAGCAGCAAGAATCTTAAATAAAAAAAGAAAATTTGAGCAGATCTCACCAGTTTTAGTGCCTTTACATTGGTTACCCGTGTCATTGAGAATTGACTTTACAATACTACTAATGGTCATAAATAATCTTGCTCCATCCTATATTTTGGAATGCCTGTCCCTCTAAACTCCAAATCATAACTTTAGATTTTCTAATGGTGGTCTGCTTATAATTCCAAGAAACAAGCTTAAAAGAAGTGGTAGATTCCCTGGAATACTTTACCAATAGAAATTTACCATGTTAATACCGTGGAACAGTTTAAAAAACTGCTAAAACCCGTTATTTTAATTTGGCTTTTTTGTACCTATATTTTAGTTGTACTCCAAATAGACTATATGGTCATCATCATTCTCATACTCTGCAGGGATCTGCAGTCTTCTCTAATTTCTACTTTTCTCTGTTGTCTTTTTCGGTTCTTGTGCACCACCACCTCCACCTGATCAAGGCACCATGCAGCCACCTGTGATGATGGAAGAAGGTGAATGTCTCAGCTGTCCATGAGCCTGGCTTCATCATATCCTATCATGTGAAGCCTGAAAACAAAGAGGAATGAGTTAAGAATATTTATATTAAGTAGAATGTCCAGTGGTGGCTGGGTGGTCTTTGGCCGTGGAACCTCTGCAGATTTTGTTTTTTTTCTCCAGCCTAACTGGGAGGTTTTGTTTTTGTTTTTGGTTTTTTCTGTCCTCCTGGCCATCTGACCTTATCATCGGACTCATCCTTACAGATTTGCATCATGGCTCTGGCACTGTATGTAAGGACCGTCCACTTCTACGTGATATTTTATTCTGTCTTTTAAGATTGTTTAGATTCATTTGTTTTTCTCCTTCTGTGTTACTTATTCTTTAACATTATTGCCTAATCTTGTTTGTTTTTCTTTTCTTGTAAGTTTCTCTGTGACATTTTGTAAAGCACTTTAAACTACATTGTTTGTATGAAAATGTGCTATATAAATAAATGTTATTATTTTAACAACTATTTTGTGTTTTTATTTCATTAAATTTTTTCAAAAATAAAAAATATATACATTTTTGGAAACTGTTCATTTTTCTTAAAGTCTGTTATTCTGGTGTGCCCTGCTCTGTAGATGCACTTTATTCCAACTCAAGTTATAATGCACAGATTGATGGAAGATACTGTAACTGGGAATAACTGGGAGGTGAAGAACACAACAAAATAATAATAATATTGAACCAGCATATCACAACTTAAAATATGAAACCTCCCAATCACAATAATAATAATAATTCAGAATAGCATTTTATATATTTTTTATTATAAATCGGCATATTGCCTTTGGGAAAGAATTTGAATGATGTAAGTTAGTTTTCAGGCTATTTGTTAAAAATGATTTAGAGCTAAAGCTCATCACAACAAAATTGCTAGCAGAGCATGGTAGATGTACTTTCAATTCAGTACCATGTGAGAAGTCAGGCAAAATGACATCTTTTATTGGCTAACTAAAACTATTACAATATGCAAGCTTTCAAGGCAACTCAGGCCCCTTCTTTAGGCAGATGTAATACAGAGACTGGAGTTCCCAGTGTTATATATAGATACTAGGACAGACCCAGCATTGGGAAACATTTAAGTGAGACATCTTAGATGTAAAAAATGAATAGACCTCTCCAGGATAAGATTCATTAGAGGTCTATTCATTTTTTACATCTAAGATGTCTCACTTAAATGTTTCCCAATGCTGTGTCTGTCCTAGTATCTACAGTATATAGAACACAGGGAATTACAGTCTCTGTATCACATCTTGCCTGAAGAAGGGGCCTGAGTTGCCTCGAAAAGCTGGCATATTATAATCTTTTACTTAGCCAATAGAAGGTGTCATTTTGCTTGACTTCTCACTACATCCATAATGGCTAACACGGCACAACACCCTAGTACTACAAATCAGTACCATCAAAATATAAATCAGAATGCAATCTCAAATGAAGCATTTTGCTTAAATACTGTCTATTACATTATAAAAAGATTATTTGTTTACTATATATCCATTAAAATCACAGCTTCAATCCAGTATATATTGGTATTTTTAAATCAATTCTGATCTTAAGAGTAATACTTATTATGTTTAAATTTTTTACAGCCTCAGAGAAAGTTCATCAAATAAATTCTATACATTGCCACAAGGAATCAGTTTTCTTTTTCAGAAAAATGAGGTAGATTTTTTTTTTGTTTTTTTGTAATGAATAAATAATGGCATACAAAGATGGCCAAAGCCAATTATCTGTACATCTAGACTGAAATGGCCAAGCAAGGACCAAGAAATGCAACTCAAAAATGATAACAAAAATATTTAGAGTTTAAAAGCCAGCAATATCACTAAATCAAAACACCAAGACAAAATCACAAATCATTAATAAAATTTTTTAGTCAAAAAATAGGCAAAAATTCAGATACACTCAAAGACAAGAATTGTTGAACAAATGCACTTCAAATATTTTTTATATATTTTGCAACTTGGATGATGTGAGTAGAGTACCACCATCTTTAAACAGTCTCTAGAGCATAATATTATGTATTGTCAACCAAGCAACACCACTGCCAACAACAAAATGGCTGCCGCTGTCAGAAGAAACACAAAATGGCAGCAACCACAACCAAAAGAAACAAAAAAATGGTCGCACAGAAAGTAAGAAAGATAACGATTCAAAATTTTCACAAAAAAAAAAACACTGAAATTGAATAAGCTGCCCTATTTTGGGGTGTTCATAAGAAATGCAATGATTTACTTCATGAGGTAGAAGTACATAATAAATATGTATAGTTGCATCATATATTTGAAATATTAAAATGTGTGCTTCAAGTGTAAATATTTTCAAAAGTAATATAAATTTGTTATTTCTCACCCTCTGATAGAGGTCCATAGAGGCTAGATTCCTAGTAAAGGATCAAAATAACATTATATTCATAATTACTGACCTTGAAATAGTCTAAAATAATAGCCCACATGCTGACAGAGTAAATTTGACCCTTCTCCCATTAGGTGGTGAGCCCCAGGGGTTGGTTGATGTGGCATACACAACTATTTAACTTTTTATCATAAGGGTGCTCAGAATATGGTACAAGATGGCCTAAAATGAGGGTTTTCAAGTCTATAAGGCCAAACTTAAGGGGAAACCCAAAAGCTTGTAAGTTTGCATAATTAGGCATCAAGATAAGTCAAATGGTATATCATACAGTATGCAGGGGTTTTCTCATACTGGTTAGTCAGGAGGTGCCTGACAAAACAAACAAAAAAAAAATTATTATATACAGTATATATATATATATAATCAATCACTATCAGGTGTCAATCAGTTGTTTTACAATTCCTTGTTTTCAACCTAGTCTTCAACTACTAATCTCCAACTGATTCCAGAGACGCAAGTTACATTACGATGCCATTCAGGGTAGGTGGCCACACAATGGGGTGGGAGTTGTCATGTGTAATATTGTATGATGTTGTCATCATCCCTATCAAAATGAGGCTTGGGGACATGATTAAGAGGTTTTCATTTTTATGCAATTTTATTTTTCAGCATTTACACTATTTTTTGTTCCATGTTTAATGTTTAGCTCCTTAACTAGGTTAGTATTAATGTCCAGTCAGAGATTCCTGCAGCGCATGTGACATGTAAGTTATTGTGTCTTCCTGTTGCTGTTAAAGGCAATTTATGTGTCCCAAAGTGATATTTATTTATTATATTTTATTTTTGTGGCAGTTGGGTCATGACAATCACATTGCTGATATTTAGTCACTACTTTCCCATTACATTTCAAGTACTTACAGTAGTAGGCCATGTGAAGCAGAAACAGAGTCAATACAATCTCCTACAAAACTATGCCCTACCAGAAAGTTACACAGCCAACTTAATGTTTATCTGAACCACAGAGGGAAATTAATTTCCTCATTTGTGTTAAAATTAAATGGACAAGACACCCTTAATTAAGAAACACAAAGTACAGTGTATACATATCTGCCATTCATTCACATATACAGCAAAAATGTAGACATAAAGTAAATACAACAGGAAAAAATATATACAGTATATATCCAACTAACTTGCTTCTCTCTTAAAAATCTGTTTGAGGTAGATTTTACAATTATAATTGTGAAGAAAGAAACAATATCTTATATTTTATTGCTTCCTATCTGTGCTGCAAAATTAAAATAAAAGAAAAATTTACAGTATGTCATAGACGATTTGATCTAGCTTTCTGAGGATAAGGTCATGTTCCACAGATGTTTGATTAATCCCAGTGACTCTCTGAAAATCCACTGCAATATAATTTTATCTTGAACACCATTGCTTCCAAGGATACAGATAAAACCAGAGGACAGAACAGTCCAAAAAAAGATATGTAGAATGTTTGTGAAATACAAGTGCTATGGACAGATTAAGAGTAATTAATTTTGTTGCCTGCATCATGTTTGCACAGCACATGGTGGAAAGAATAGCCTCTGGGGTTCTTTTCTGCCAAATGCTATTAGATAATTCAATGCTTCCTGCTGATGTACTCATTAAGGCCATTTGGAAGTATCTGCACAATATACATTTATTTATTTATTTATTGATGGATTGATAGATTAATTGGCTGTATTATTTGTCATATATCCTTGTTTTTATAGTATGCATCTGAATTTCTGCATGGGATTAATAATGTTTATCTAATTTAATTTAATCTAATCTAATCTAAATCAATACTCAATATGAACTGAAACAGAATATTTGGATGTATTTGGCTAAAACAGCAATCAGACCAAGTATTGTAAGTAAATATCCTCAGCTTTTATGGAACATTGATTGCTCTCTGCCACTTACAGTGGGATGCAAAAGTTTGGGCAACCTTGTTAATAGTCATTATTTTCCTGAATATATCGTTGGTTGTTACGATAAAAAATGTCAGATAAATATATCATATAGGAGACACACACAGTGATATTTGAGAAGTGAA
>JANRMT010062790.1:3797900-3809899 GCA_026402145.1 Polypterus bichir lapradei | reverse complement strand
ATCACTGTGTGTGTCTCCTATATGATATATTTAACTGACATTTTTTACCGTAACAATCAACGATTTATACAGGAAAATAATGACTATTAACAAGGTTGCCCAAACTTTTGCATCCCACTGTATGTATTGTGTGTTAAAATCATACTACAGTTTAATTAAACTGTTAATTATTGCACATAGAAACCATTAAAGAGTATAAACAAAATATAACATTTATTTTATAGAATTGTAAAACAATCCCATTGCATTTGAATATCTACTTTATAAAATAACTAGTTAAAGTGTTACATTTTCTGTTCAAATTCCCAATTAAATTATGTTTTACTTAAGCATACTATGAAACATTTAAAACATTTTAAAAGAAATATATGTAGTGTTTACACACAAAATTTACATTTACACACTTCACTCACACTTTATTTAAGCAGCCTTCAAGTAAATTAGTAATTATTATATATGAAGTATATACGCACAATATGTTCTATGATAAAAGTTAGGGCCAGAGGAAAAGACTTTAAAGAACATCAAACACTAAATTCTGATTATTTAATGATTACATTTATTAAACTTAATTGATCATTTTTCACAACATGCATACAACCAAATATTTAAGAAAAAGCTGAAAGAAAAGAAATTCTGAATTAAAAAAAAGAAAGCACTTTGGAAATAATAAGAATATGAAAGAAATATCTTTTAAGCAAACAAAAATAATTCCTGAAAACCTCAAAAAAGAAATAGAATGAAAAAAATTTTAATTATCCAACATTTACTAGTACAGTGATCGCATATTAGCATAAAAGTAGTTTTCTGAAATTTATCAAAATTTATGCCTAAACTGGAAGAACCCCCAAAAATAACACATGTCCAAATCCTCAAAAACTGAACAAAATTTCCTCAATGAAAGACTTTTAAAATTAGCATAAAAAGAAGAGAAATTCCAGAATGAAAAGCAAAATAAGAATCCCCTGAATTAAACAGGAGTAATGATTAGAGGAATGAATTAGAGAAGACATACAGTAACTACAATTAAAATTATTATACATTTTTTGCAAGACATGAAGGACCTATGGTACACGGTGGAAGGGAGCCACAGGTAGGAGAAAAGAACTCAATACTTTGGTACTCACACTGGCCAAAAAGACCTGTAAATTAGGCACCTTCAAGTGACAGCAGTACACCTAAGTAATTGTCAATTAAAAGTAAAATGGAAAGGAAAAATGTAATAGAAATAATAAACAATTACCAAAAACAAATCCATAAACAACAGTAACAAATAAATTTAAAAAGAATAAGAAAATAAACACAAAACAATTATCATAAGCTAATTCAAGGGTGGCACGGTGGCGCAGTGGTAGCGCTGCTGCCTCGCAGTTAGGAGACCTGGGTTTTCTTCCTGGGTGGATTTTGCATGTTCTCCCCATGTCTGTGTGGGTTTTCTTCGGGTGCTCCGCTTTCCTCCCACAGTCCAAAGACATGCAGGTTAGGTGCTTTGGCGATCCTAAATTGTCCCTAGTGTGTGCTTGGTGTGAGGGTGTGTATGTGTGTGTGCCCTGCGGTGGGCTGGCATCCTGCCTGGGGTTTGTTTCCTGCCTTGCACCCTGCATTGGCTGGGATTGGCTCCAGCAGACCCCCGTGACCCTGTAGTTAGGATATAGCGGGTTGGATGATGGATGGATAAATATACGTGGTCCGTCATGAAATTAATGTTTGATTTCAATTAATGAGAAAGATTGAAAACATCCCAAGACCCAAAATCAAAGCACTGTTGGACCTCAAGGAAGTCAATTTCCAAGAATGTTTCCAGAGGGCAAGTATCAACATGCAATTTTTTTACAATAAAATTCTCTTTAATATCAGTTTTATTAATTTACTGATATGACCTTATGTATCTTTTTCCAGGCCACAGTTGTAAATAAGAAACATGTTCTTAATCTGTTTTGCCTGGTTAAATAAAGGTAAATAAAATAAAATAAAATAAATCTACATATATACAAGAATATGTTTATATATATATATATATATTTATATATATATATATATACAGTATATAATAAAAAAAAATCTTGAAAATCTTGGGAGGGAGACAAGATATGATCTTCTCAGAAGACAGTTTGATTTCCCGTGAGAGACACTTTAACGTCCCACGAGACAAGGCAGTAAGACCAAAAGACAGCTGCTGCACAGGCTTTTAAATCATCAACGCGCAATGTGATAAGCAGAACACGCAGCTTGCCAGCAGCAGCAGCAAGTCAGCAGATGATCAGAATGTATCTCTTTAGCGTGCATTCAGCCCCAACCCCCCCACAACGCAAACAGCAGAGATGTGAAGTGGCAAAAGGACAACTGTTGTACAGGCTTTTAAATGATTGACATGCAGTGCAACAAGCAGAACACGCAGCTCGCCAGCAGCTAATACGACCGCATCTCCTTGGCGTGCGTTAATATGTCCCAAGAGAAAGCGATTTAACCACGTCCGGGGCTGGAAATAAAGGATAAAGAGTAGATGACAAAGTAGAACATCATAAAGCATTCAAAAATGTTGGCACAGTACACATGCACATGTGATTAGGAAAATACAAAAATTTTACAGTCTCAAAAAAAGGATAGGAAAGATCGCTTTAGCACAAACAAACTGAAATTATTACTCGGTGAAATAACAGAACAGAGAAAAGAGATCAAATATATTATTCAGATTTAAACTTTAAGTTGGAGATTAATTAATTAAATTAATTAATTAAATCGTGTAATTCATGCTACCAGCAAGAATTAAAAGATTCCAAAAATGTTGGTGCGGTATGAAGTACAGTGAGATGGAGACTTTTAACATGAGATTCTTTCGTCACGCCCTACTTACAACTATTTTCAAACAAGACCTCAGTCGTGTGAGTGTTGTTACACACACTTCCGGCGCTCTCAGCTCTTATAAATTTTATCAGGACAATAATTTTATATGTTCTAGGTGACACATCAACAACAAAGCAAAGAAGAAAGAGCATGGACAAACATTTGAGAAAGTCGTTTTATTTATTAGAGAGAAAGAAACAATATTCACTCACGGGCAGTTATATGTTGCATTGTCACGATGCAAGTCCAAACACAGAATCAAAATTCATTGCGATCTTGAAGAAAAGTAAATTCCAAATATTTTTTTTACTAAAGTTTTAAAGTAAAAGTGAAAATAATGCATACATATGTAACTATTTCCATGAAAATAACAATTTAAATTGTATATCCGGTAAACCAAACCTGGTGGTGGGAAATTGAAGTAAACAGGGGGTGGAGCCCCTAGAATTATATATATATATATATATACAGTGATTGCAGAACAATTTACTAATAACAGTGTAAAAAGAATACATGAATGTAAAACAAAAATGGAGGAAACAGAACTGGAACACTTTCAGTTATTTAAAAACCTCCCATTGTTATGGCCCTGAGAGACGCCCAAAAGAAAACTGCAGTTTTCTACACAGAATCCTTCCACCCCCACCTCGTACTTCATCCTTATATACTGTAGCACACCTTCCCGTCATATCTCAAAGAGTCCAAAAACCCCAGCCTCCTTTCCAGCTTCTCTGTTCAGGGATACACTCCCTCTTTCTTCCTGCTAGTGTCAATTATTTACTTGATGGCAGTCCACCACGTTGTTCTGCGCACTCCATGATAGACTCATCAGTCCCTCAGCCTCCAGGCTTCACTCCGGCTAGAATGCTACAATATATATTGTATATTATATTTAAATGTGTATATATATACGTAAATGTGTATATATATATATATATATATATATATATATATACAGGGTGGTCCAGATCCAATTATCCAGATCCAGATCGTCTGGATAGCTTTGATTTATGCGGGGATGATTCCAGTTCTGCACGAAGACGATTCTTCATGTCGTCAGTTTGCACACTTCTCGATGGTCCGGGATTTTTTGGGTGGTTTTCTATGTAATAAACTTAATAAGTTATAGCGTAATGAAAATTGCATAATTAGATCTGGACCACCCTATATGTATACTGTATATATGCAGAATATATATATATATATACTGTATATATATTTAAATATATACAGTATATATAACCAAAGATATTACCTTAATCAGAACCTAGAATCAGGGCCGTCTTAACAGCATTATAGGCCCCCGGGCAAAGCAGTGCACTGGAACCCCTACCTACACAACCGCTCAACAAGTCACAACATACAGTACATACTGTAGATTAGCATGGGGCCCCTATGCTTGTGGGGCCTCCGGAACAATTGCCCAGTGTGCCCATACGTTAAGATGGCCAAACTGTTGCCCCGTGGGGCTTCCAAAACATTGGCAAAACAGGCCAGCATTCTACCTAGCCTGTCCAGAAAAGGATCACTTTCTGGCAGCCCGAGTGAATACTCAAAAGGCTGCCTTTGGCCTACACCTTTGGCCTTGTACTTTGATTTCAAAATGTTTAAATACACTTAAATATCCCAGTAGTTCAAAGTATCTTTCAGTGGAAAGAGCAAACCATTGAAAAACCTTTGGATCAAGCAAAGAATAGCAAGACAAAAACCTTTATAAATAAAATATTTATTAACATTAAAATCACGTAAGACTGAAAAAGCAGCAAAAAGAAGTTGTCTAGAAGGCAATCCAAAGAAACCAAGTAAAATCCTAAATCTGTAAAAGCATAAACTAAAAATAAGGGTGAAAGCAAATCACAAAACCAAAAATCCAAACAAAGAAACAAAAATTTTCACTTAATTCTCCTCCAAAGCAAATACAATAAATTGCAAGAAACTCGCTTTCCCAGCTTGCCTTTAAAGGCTAGGAGAGGCTCATTGAGGTGAGGTATTTTTGCCCCACCTCTTGGAGGTCCACTCACAAAGTACAAAGAACATAGAAAAACAAATATATGCACAGAAAAACTAAATAATCAAGAAATAAAATAAAATTGGCATCAAATACACAACTAGACAAATAATAAAAATAAATAGCAATATTAACATAATCTATAATAGTCATGAATCAAAAATAAAAGAGACATAAAAAAATACATTTAAATATAACCCAGGGTTAACCCTGGCTTAGTTTAATGATACATTGTAGGATGCGCTGAGACACATCATCAGTGATGCTTCCTGAGGACATTGGGTGTTTTGGGTTTAGCAAAACCCTAAGTGGCTGCACAGCACTGCCTCTACAATCCACCTGTCCACATGGCAAATCATGCTGACTATGACATTTTTAATGGAATCACACCACAATCCATGCCAGTTCACACATTTCACACTGTGATAACTGCCAGTGGTTAGTTGTGAACCTACAATGTCTGGATTAAAATACCTCTCAAAAGCAGCTCCCTTCAGCATGAGATAAAGGAAGACAACCCCACTGTTCATGCAGCGGCTGCTTCTAAGAAATGTACAGTGAAGCCCTTCCTGGTGACATCAGCTGGGCTCTTTCTCTCACTCAGCCACCACCTTACTGCATAGCACTGCCTCTACAGCAAGATAACTGGGAATGGAGAGAACATAACAAAACCCAAGAAGGCTATGAGAGAAGGATCAGAACTGCTCCTTCTGGTTATACCCCTCTTTAAGACTATAAAAGCAAAAGAGGTGAAGCCAGAAGTGAAATAATTGTGCCAAAGAGAGAGGACACATAGGCCAAATCTAAGGATCAGGTCACTGGATTTGCATTAAAGTGTTAAATAAATGTCTGAATGTATGGACTGCAACGATTCCTAAAGAGCTGCATCACATTGTTTGCTGAATGTCTGTGTATGTGCTTGTGTGTTTTTTCTTTCTTTCTGAACCTGTTTTCCCATCACTTTGGAGGTGTCTATGTGTGTCCTGTTTTTAACTAGACATCTTGAGGCAAATATATATTTATCTTAAATAAAATATTAACTCTGTGACAGTTATTTTTACTTTATTATTTACAGAAAGGGTGTCATAATGACATAGTGGTTATTCCTGCTATCTCACACCTCCAGAGCCCTGGGTTTAAATTTCAACATAATCCCTATCTAAATGAGCTTGTGTTTTTATTCAGTCCTTTGTTTTTAACAGCGCCTCAGGATGTACAGGCAAGAGTGTATTACGTAAACTGACCCTGCACGAGTGAGTAATGATGTGTGTGAGAGTATCCACTGTGTTGGACTGGTACCCTCTCTTGGGTCTATTTCTATCTGTTCTGCTACCAACCACAATCCTGTTCCATTATAAAACAATGTGATTTTTAAAAAATTAATTAACTATAAAATGCCGAACGGCTGAATGCTGACAAATCTAATGTCATTAGTAATGCTGTCATTCAAAACATTTTTGCTGCTTTATGCTTGCATGTAAAGTGACACCATAAAATCAAGGCATTGTTGTACTGGTATCGTACCAGTTATTATCCATTCATCCATTTCTGAACCCACTTACCTCAACTCAAGATCACAAAATATGTAGTATATATGTTTTAAAATGTAAATATATAACCCGCTCAAATTAGGATAGGCATTCAGGTTAGGGTTAGAGAACTTATTATGCAGTTTTCGGGGGCATGACATAAACAACATTGAATAAAATAATGCTACATGAATAGAAAATACTGAGTTACACTTTTCTTAAGTGCTTTCATGACTTCACTTTTATATAGTTATTCGTCTGTAGCCTCTCATCCTGGAAAATATTTTGGGAAGGAGTAGTGCTGGCTGGGGATTAATGATAAAATGGTCTGTTAGTCAAGTTGACTTGGCAACAACTGACAAGACTCTCACACCTAAGGTCACCTCCACATTTGCTTTGTAACATGTAAATTTCTGGGTACCAGTTTCTGCACATATTTAGTACTGTAAAAATTGCAAAATACATGTTTCATATAATTTTATCTGTAATTTTTCTTTTATTATTATAACAGTACCAATTTCTTAGGGTTGCAGTGATCTGTAGCCTATCCCAGGGGTCATGGGGAACTGAACAACCCTGAATAAGGCACCAGTCTATCAAAGGGTGAACATACAAATACAAACCCACATGCCACACACATACACCAATTTACCATCGTCACTCTGCCTAACATGCATGTCTTTGGACTTGGGAGGAAACCTACAGCACTTGGCTGAACATCACACAGAAACCGGGAGTATATGCAAACTCCATGCAGGGAACACCCAGGATGTGAACCTTTGTCTCCTTATTGCAAGACAGTTGTGTTACCACTCTGCCAATGTACTGCAGGAGTATTATTCAATGTTTAAAGTTTTTTCTTCAAATATTATTCCTAATTTTAGCTGTACTTTTGAAAGTTTATTTTTGCATACTTTGTACCCCATTGGTACTGATATAGTAGTGGTAGTAACATCAGATATGGACTGAGTGGTCCTTGCTTCCAGATGAACATAATCTGCACCTTTAAAACCACAAGATCTTATTGGTTGTATTTCAAAAACTCTTAAGAACCTCAACACTTACTGTATATATACAGATGAACAATAGTCATTAACTATGTCATGTTTTGAACCAACTAGCTGACATGTGATCAAACTGGGAGTACCAGAGTCTAACAAAATTCTAAAGACAAGCACAGCTGAGATGAACAAAGCTTTTTTTCTGTGCGCGTCTTTATTAGGAAATAGTATCAGATGAACATCAAGTCAGCAAAAGCTACGAGTGTATTGCTTTTGTGATTGCTAAGCAGCAGAGACAAAGAAAAAGACAAAAACATACTCATGGAGAGAAAGTGACAATATTCCCATTAATTTTGTAAATTTGGGTTTAAGGAAGGGAGGGGATGATGACATCAAGAAAAGCAAATCAATAAAACCAGGTGAGCTTTTCTTCATCTTCACAAATAACTAAAATTGCCAAAAAGAATTAGTGTAAAGAAAAAGCAGAAGGCCACATCCACCACTCAGAAATGATATGAGCATAACTAAGACAGCCATAATTTTTTTAGCTGGAAGATGGGAAGAAACAACAGAATATAGATTGAACACAAATTATCTCCAAACTTAAAAAAATCCAAATAAGATGAAGTATACAGTATAAAAATGAATGTATATACTAATTTAATAGGGGCATAAGGAAAGAGATACCCCAAGGAGGAATTAAGTATTAAAATAAATACAATCCTACCTGCATCACTGGGGCTGCCTAAAATAGCATTCACCACTGTCCATCCTGGTAGGGTGGATTGATTAACTGCCCACCTTCAAACACTATGAAATCCTTTTTTCTCTCATTTTGTGTTGCTTACTTATAAAACTCTTGCCTCTCTTCCTAATGGTTAATGAAGCCCTGTCCAAGTCTTCTCTCAACTCTAAGGTCATTGCACATATGTTGGGAAGGGGCTTTTCAAGACCCAGTCATGATCTACTTTATATTTGTTAAGGTGATAATTTATTGGGCCAAGACCAGCTTCTGAAACTGAAGCCATCCTCCTAGAGTGCCCTCTGTGGGTTTTCTTCTAGGTACTCCAGTTGTTGTCCTTCTACATCTGAAAAGACATACAGGTTAGATAATTTGTGATTACAAGTGGACCTGTGTGACAGAGTGTTGCTGTGTGTGTGAGTGAGCCCTGTAAAGGACTGAAGTCCTCCCCAGTGCTGTTTCCTGACTGTTGCCCAGTGATGTCTGCATAGGCTCTGCCCTCCAGTGACCCTAAATTGAATCAACTGAGTTTGAGGATATTATATTTATTTTCTTATTCTGCTTTTTCCACTAATTAGTTCTAAGGAGCTGGAGCCAATCATGGATAGAGAAAGCACAAGGCAATAACCAACCCTGACTGTGATGCCAGTTCATCACAGTGCAGAATTATTCACTTAACTCTAACCCGTTTGAACTTAATAATAAAATACCCCACTGCAATGGACTATCATCCTGTCTAAGATTGTTTCCCAAATTGCGCTTAAGCTCCATATAATCCAGAACTGGATAAGCATGTTACAAACTGGACGGATTAACAGATGGGCACACTGTATTAGCCCAGTACATTTTACAGGCATAACAGTCATGGAAAGTTTTTTAAAAATAGAAAAAAGGAAAATGAATGAGTTTATCAGCTAATCTATAGCTGTAAATTGTTTTTATGTGACCGGACATATATTAACATTCAATTCAGTTCTCTTTATTTGACCCAAATGCAAGACCACAAACACACACATGCACACAGAACTAGACAAAAACTCTTCAATATTAAAAAATAGCACTTATTTAGTCTTTTAAATAGTCTCGGGTACAGCAAGCAAGTTGTAGTGACCACTCCTTTTGTCATCTTATTAAAATGTCATATACAAAAATTAGTCCAATAAACAATTTAGTTACTTCATACGGCCCTTCTTTGTTAACCTATTATTGATTGCATTACGGCACACTAAACTAGATTCCAGTATTTGACTCACAACCTGGTGATTCCCTGTGTGGTGTTTCAATGATTTCCCCATGTCTGTATGGGTTTTTCCTGAAAGCTCTTGTTTCCTCCCACACCCAAACATATGCACACTGGTCTTGTGTAAGCTTGTGTTGCACTGTTATGAACTGGTGCCCTGCACAGGGGAGGTTCTGTCTTTTTGCACACAGATACAAGGATATGATCCAGATTCTTATGAATATATATTGAGCTAAGGTAGTTAAGAAAATGATGTATAGTATTTATATAAGTATGAATAATAACAAAAGCAATGACTGTTTAGGTGCTGTACAAACACAATTACTTTCCAATATTATTTCTAAACCAGTTTGTAAGTGTAATGTTTTCCTTTCACACATTATACCGTTTTTCTGCTAGATATCTTATCATAAGGAGAATGTTATACTAACTTAACATTTTATACAAATTAATATTAATTAGTCCATTCTGCCTTGTTTTATTTGTTTGCAAATAACAATCCACAACTGAAACTTTATAATAAAGAAGAAAACCATATCATCAGGATTCTTTCTTAAATATAAACACATTCTATCTTAACAGGACAATACCAGGTCCAGGCCTCAAAGTAAAAATCCACAATAAAAGGGTTTTGACTCTAATGAGTAGCCTCAGTAAGACACTCAAGTGTAATACAGTATAACATTAAAGCATAATGCCCTGGAAGAACAAGTCCGTTTAGTTTGTTGGACTTGCAATTTGAGTCTGTAATGCAAGCTTTAAAACATGGTAACAAAGAAATTGAGTGCCCAATAATTACAGAGGATTTATTGTCAACAATAACTTAAATGGCTCATTCTTAAACGTTGTGTAAAATCAGTTAATGGAATCCATACGTATAGTTTGCTATGAAAGAACTATATTTAATTTGTTCTTAATTAGCCTGCTGCAGATCTCATGAGCTGTATCTGTTGCTTAACAATAAAAGGGGAGAAAAATGGACATTACTGCCTGATTTATAGATTTAAGAAAAGTAACTGAGTCAATTTGGGAACCAGAACTTTAGATTCAAAACTCTTTGAAATGCCACAGGCACTGAGATGCATAAAGTCATTAAAATAATTTACTGAGAGAATAAAAGAAGTTTCAAGGAAATTAAAGTCAACAGGAGAAGGTTGCCCCATAGGGGAAGGAAGGTAAAAAGCCTGCAAAGTTACTCTTTATTTATTTAGCCATAAAACCAATAAAAGAGTTTCAAGCAGTTCTTCCCTCGGAAGATAAAACAAAAATAGAGTGAATTTTCACATTGAAAAGCTTCTATTAATGGCCCCAAGAGCTAATATTTTCACTATGAAGCAGCATAGCCATGGAGTAAAACATTTTCTAAGTAATCAATTGGACGACAATTAGTGAAAAAAATCCAAATTTATTATTTAATTGATTTTAAAATGCTGCCAGTTATTTGTCTGCAAATCATTTGATTCATTTTTAGTAAAAACTTCAGAGGAAAACTTCTGTCTGACTTTCTACAGCAAACAACTAGTTGCATTAAAAAGGCACCATGCATTAGGCAAGATTACAGCACCCTGAATAGGGTATCCTTCATTACAAAATGCATGAAACAAAAAAAGCCATTACGCTAAAAGAGTTCATTCTCAAAAGATCCCCTGTGGCTTACTCTGAAATAGCAGAGTTTATACAGTAGCAAGAAACACACTGCAGTTGATGACCTCTATATGCTTTTTAAAAGCTTCTGTCATTCTAGGGAAGGTGGAACAATAACCATATAAAACTGTGACTTAATGGCACATTGTACTCCTAAAGTTTCACAAATTGTGTATTTAATTCAATGCCATTCATTTTTAACAAGACAGTTTAGTATCCAATGAGCAGAATTGAAGTTCTCTCTTTGCAGTTCCCATAAATTAATTTCCATTAACGTAAACTTAGTGGCAAAGAAGTGTGAAGAAATATGCTGTATTTTCACCTTGGCATATCAGCAGGGGTCAAAGCACTGAGCCTTAAGGAATTCCATTTGATACTCCTCCTAATTCTCAAGTCATTCTAGTTGGTCTCGTTCTTTTCTTTTCAAGAATGTATCCTGTCATAAAAAACCCTTTCATACTATTAGTAAGATAAAGTGTATAACAGCTTACAATAAATACCCATTAATGAAATGCACAAAATCTCCTAAATAAAACCATTTTATGATGTTGTTGCATGTGTAACTGTTGAATTTATTCATAAGTTTACTTTCTTTATACCTCTCATGTATACTGAAAACAAAGCAATGGTCTTGCTTTGTGTCTCTGAATCAAGTAACCTAACCTGCTTGGGTTCAAAATGTAAAGTAATATATTCATTATGTTCACCATGACAGGCATTAACTTTTATGAGTTTTGTTTATCAATTCCAATCAAAATAATAAGTTCTATGAAAAAAATTATTGGTGTTTGTTTGATATTGGTAAATGGAAACAATTTGAAAAAAAAAGTTGAAAAATTTGTATACTTATTCCAGCAATTTACTGTACAAGTTTTAACTGTTTTTTTAAAAGCTTATTTTATAAACATGTTGCAGCTTTGCAACTTGCTGTGACAGAGTCAAAAATAGATAGATAGATAGATAGATAGATAGATAGATAGATAGATAGATA